>VZQC01014625.1:301354-322718 GCA_009823505.1 Rhizomys pruinosus | reverse complement strand
ACGAGTTTACATTCCCACCAGCAGTGGATGAGTGTTCCCCTTTCCCCACAACCTCTCCAGCACTTGGTATCATTTGTTTTCTTGATCCTAGCCAGTCTTATTGGAATAAGATGATATCTTAAAGTGGTTTTGATTTGCATTTCCTTAATGATTAGTGATGTTGAACACTTCTTGAGGTGTTTCTCAGCCATCTCTAACTCCTCACTTGTGAAGTCTCTGTTCAACTCTTTGCTGCATCTATTGAGTGGGTCATTTGTTTTCTTTCTTCTTTGTTTTTTGAGTAGTTTATATATTCTGGAGATCAATGCTTTGTCAGATGTATCTGCAGTGAAGGTTTCCTCCCACTCTGTGGGATTTCTCTTCACTTCCTTGATTTGTTTCTTTTGATGTACAGAAGCTTTTGAGTTTAATGAGGTCCCATTTGTCAATTGTCGACCTTAATTCTTGGGCAGCTGCTGTCTGATTTAGGAAGTCTTTTTCTACACCTATGTCTTGTAGTCTGCTGCCACCTTTTTCTTCTATCATCTTCAGAGTTTGGGGTTTCACGTTGAGGTCTTTGATCCATCTGGAGTTGACTTTTGTACAGGGCGAGACGTAGGGGCTGGCATTATTCTTTTAGCGCAGGATTGTTATGGCTGTCTGGGATCTTTTGTGCTTCCATGTGAATTTTAAGATTTTTTTCCTTTCTGTTTCTGTGAGAAGCAGAATGGGGATTGCACTGAATCTATAGATTGCTTTTGATGGTATAGCCATTTTTGCAGTCTCTGTGGGAAAACTTTCTATCTTCTAGTGTGTTCTTCAGTTTAAGTCTTTCACTTCCTTGGTTAGGTTTAGTTTAAAATATTATGTATGTGTGTATTTTGAGGCAATTGTGAATGGGATTGTTTCTCTGATTTTTATTCTCAGTTTGTTACTAGTATTTAGGAAAGTATAGTAGTTCTGTTTTATGTGTTTTTAATAGCTACATGTGCCTTGTGACTACTTTTTGAACAGCACAGATACTGAACATTTCATTATCACACAGTTCTTCTATTATAGACTACTGTAGTCATGAAGCACTTTCTAGCCCAGCGAATTGATAATATAGATAAACAGACATAAATTCTGAGACGAGAGCCTGGAGAAATGGCTCAGTGGTTTTGAGTACTTGTTGCTCTTGCAAAGGACAGGGGTTTGGTTCTCAGCACCCACTTGGTGGTTCACAACTGTTCCAGGGGGATCTGATACCCTCTCTGGCCTCGGAGGGCACTAGGCATGCACGTGTTGCACATAGATGCAGGCAAATACACATACAGATAAAATAAACAAATATTTAAAAATATGAAAAAGAATGAACGATAAAGGGAGTAATGAATTGGTCAAAATAAAGCAGCATAGAAAAGATTATGTGCAGAAATACAGAACATTAGAAGAGTCATTATTTAAAGGGTCTTTGAGTTGAATGTAATCTCCTTTGATTTAGACATTTCTTTAGCTTGTTAGAGTTTTACTATTATTAAATAACATGCCAAGTTGATGGTCTTTGATTAAGGTATTTCTGGTTTTTGAAGGCAAAATTATTTCGTTATAGTAAAAGGGAAAAATAGAATCATAAGCATAGAAAACAAAGTAATATTTTAACCTAAAATCATGTTAACCTAAAATCATGTATCTTTTAAGAATTTAGAGCTACGGGCTAGAGAGACAGCTCAGTGCTTAGGAGTACTGGGTGCTCTTGCAGAGGACCCAGGTTCCCAGTGCCCACTTGGTGATTAACAACCAACTGTAACTCTAGTTCCAGACCATCTGACACCCTCTTCTGGCTTTAATGGGCATTGTATGCATGTGGTCCATTTACATATATGCAGGCAAAATACTCATACACGTAAAATAAATTTTTAAAAAATCACAGTTTTATTTTTAAAACAGCAACAAATAGAAAAGAATGTAGAAATAGAGCTCAGGCTGTATCTCATACTTTCCTGGCCCTATCCCAGGGAGGGATAAAAGGAGGATAAGCATAAATTCCCTGGAAATGTTTATTATTATTGTTATCATTATTTTTGTTTTGTTTTGCTTTGTTTTATTTTGAGACAGGATCTCACTACAGCTCTAGTTGGCCTAGAACTTGCTATGGTAGACCAGGGTGACCTCACTTGCTATGTAGACCAGAGTGACCTCAATCTCACAAAGAGATCCACCTGCCTCTCCAAGTGCCGGGATTAAAGTTGTGTACTACTATACACCTGGCTCATTCCTCCTACTTTCTTGATATGTTTCCTAATAGCAGCTGTTGTTAATAGAAATTGGATCATTGTAATTTTGACTTGTTAGTGGGTATAGTTAATTGTATAATTCTCTTTTAAGACAAGCCATTGGTAGCTTAAGACTACTTATAAATATTTATACTTTGTATTCCCCCTGCATTAGTGGATTATATTAAATGTCCTTTGTAAAAGCTTACAAAAGTTATACCAATCTATACTAAGCTGTGGGGACACAAACATGAATTAAACTTTGCTCTTACCTTCAAGGATCTTATATTGGGAGGCATATTGCAAAAATATTTTGCTAGTATATATGAATTGGTCATATGTATATAATCAAAACTAAATGACACTGTACTTTAGCAGTTACTAAAGAAGACAATTTCTGTAACAGAACCACTTCCAAATACTTTGTTACTGTATTTGGTATTATTAAAAATGGTCTGGCATGGTGGCGCATGTCTTTAATCTTAGCACTTGGGAGGCAGAGGAAGGTGGATCTTTGTGAGTTCAAGGCCAGCCTGGTCTGTAGAGCGAGTTCCAGGAGAGCTGGGGCTACAGGGAGATCCTGTCTCGAAAAGACCAAAAAAAAAAAAAGTATTGCCAGGCATGGTGGTGCATGCCTTTAATCCCAGCACTGGGAGGCAGAGGCAGGCTGATCTCTCTGAGTTCAAAGTCAGCCTGGACTACAGAGCGAGTTCCAGGACAACCAGAGCTACAGGGAAACCCTGTCTCAAAAAGACCCCCCCCCAAAAAAAAAATAGCATGAGTAGGAATATTATACAGAGTAAGTTTCTCTTTATATTTCTGGCATTTCTTCAGAGGCAGTCATGCTTTACTTGACATTTCCAGGCATTTACTAAATCGGGCTTATTTGATTTATCTAATGCTTTTAAGAATAATTCTTGTTGTTGTCATTAGATGGTGTCTCCCTCTTTGTAGCTCTTTATTTTTCTTTTCTGGCTGCTGTTGTGCTCATCTCATTTCTCATTTTAGTGTTATTTTTGGCTATAGATGAATTTCCTCTTTATTTTGATAGCTGCCATTTTGTACTGTTATTGTTTTCTTTTTTCAGATCTTTGGGAATAGTGGACTTTGACTATATTTATAGAGGGCTTCGAAGTTTGCTAAACCAACATCTGGGCTTACTTGGAGTCAGTTTTTATCAGATACCTTTTACTGTTTTATGTCTTTGCATGTCTTGTAATTTTAGTCAAAATCTGGTTATTATAGTGTTCTTATAGTGTTCTTAAAAAGATGGTTCTTTGTTGTTTTTGTGACTACTAATTTGCTGAGAATCAGACTGCAGTCTGTTTTCCCTGTATATAGCAGCTGTCTGCTTAGTTCTTCCTTTTTCAAGTTCTTATTTATTAACTAGCTTTATATCCTAGGGGGCGCATCTGCAGTAGGAATTCTTTCCTACACTGATTATAATTTGCTATTCAACCAAGAATTTGAACAGAAATTATAGTCATGTTTTGGCATTCACTCTGTGTGTCCTTTTTTTCTGAGTATTCTCTTTGCATTTTTAGTTCATTTGCTAATGTCCCAATGACATGGGCTTCAGTTTTTTGCTGTTTGAATTGTGCATGGTTAGGGCATGAAGTCAGTTAAGAAAGCATCAAAGTCATAGGTCTTGTGCCATTCAATTTTAAGGGTAGATTCTTCTGTGGTGTCTGCTTTTTCTGGTCAGGCTATCTGGGGTTCCTCTCACCTGGATATGTAATTTGGCTGTTAGCCAGGGATTTGAGGAGAGTTTCTGCACCGATTTTGGGTCTTTGTCCCTCCCGGAGAGATATACTCACAGAACCACCACACCTGTGGTCTGCCCATTAAAAGAAAAAAACAAAAAACTTCTCTGTGGGGTTTTGTGTGCATGTGTGTGCATGTGCGTGTGTGTGCGTGTGTGTTGATTATCTGTGTGGTATTTCTCCTGTAACATTCTACACTCCTTGGGAATATTTAAAGTGGGTTAACCAAAAGGAAGTTATAAACATTTTCTAGACCATTTTCAAGGGTTCATGATTGTTCTGTATTTTTCTGCTTTTCCTGAGGTTGGACATTTATTGAATGATCCTCAAGTTTCTGCCATCTAGGCTTCTGTAAAGATTTCCTATACAGTTACTACAGAGTTTACTGTGAACATTCAAATGTCTTTTTGACTTCCGATTCCAAGTTTATTCTGTGGACTATTTCCAATTTATGAAGACATTCAGCATTGACCTCTGACATCCATGTGTGGGTTTATGTGCATGCACATACACACATGCACACACAGACACACAAAAGAAATGATAAAAAATTTCACATTAAATAAAAAAGCTCTTATGTGACAATACTCCTTAGACTGAGAGCACAATTGGATAGACAAAAAACACAAGAAGGCTGAGTTTAAAAGAGGTATCTATTGATAATAAGGAGGAAACATCAATTCCTGTCTACTTAGCTTGGTACATTGGAAAGAGTATTTGTTTTTTATTAAAATATATTTTAATCTTAGCTCTAAAATTTCCTCAGTATGAACAGGATAATAGAATTGTTTAAAATAATTTTTCTGCCCAGGCTGTATCATGGAGACCAGTACAGGAGGATCAAGATGGGATGTTGTGCTTACTGGACCTCATTTGGTGACCATGGGAAGGGAAATCCCCAGTGTGTGGAGCACAAGGGCAGAATTGATGGTTTTGGGGCTTGCCAAGTAGGAGCCTTCAAGCATGACATCTTTCAGCCTAATTAAAAAAAAATCATAAGCTGAAGATGCTAAAAGATATATGTGGCATGCATATATGTATATTTTGGAGTGATGAAGATTGGAAGGAACAACAATAACAAAAAAGACTGGGTCAAAGAACTGACTGAAACGTGAACTGCTCGAAACAGTAAACTTCTGCATTGAAAATTTTTAAAGAGACTGAGAAAAAGATAAAAAACATGTTTGGCAGAATGCATGAGCTCTGGTGGGGTGGGGGGCAGATAGAATGCATGAGCGCTGGTGGGGTGGGGGTGGGGGCACGGAAGGGGGAATGGGTCTAGACTTGATTGGAAGCTTTGTGTGAAATGCACAAAGCTTCAGTAAAAATTGGCTTTGAGAAAAAAATAAAAGTAATTTTAAATAGAAGCAACTATACAGATTTGCTAGGTCATTGATACCTATTAATAATAATAAACTGTCTCCTTACACAGTCTATTGCTTTAAAAAAAAAGTGTCCTACTGTGGATCATTGTCATTAATTCATATTATCTGGAAATAGTGTCCCAGAGAGCACATACTATGTTAGTGTTGTATTGAAGTTTCTATCATAGCTCTTTCCTTCCCCTTTTTAGAAAGTATTATCCAAGAGAAGTGGAAGCATTTGAATCACCTTTCTCTCAGTTGTCTTTTGTCAGTCTCCTGTAAAAACACATAAACTAATGTCCAGGCCCAACCTCTGTATAGCTCATTTCTAAATTATTTGAAATTGAAATTTAGATGATTTATGTT
Organism: Rhizomys pruinosus; assembly: GCA_009823505.1. Taxonomy (NCBI): domain Eukaryota; kingdom Metazoa; phylum Chordata; class Mammalia; order Rodentia; family Spalacidae; genus Rhizomys; species Rhizomys pruinosus. Next base: position 316,991 of record VZQC01014625.1, on the reverse strand, counting down.
GTGTCTAAAAAACTATTTGTGTCTATTTTCTAGAAATGTTCTTTTCAGTAGTCTAGTACTTTTTTTTGACAGTTGTAAGATTCATCAGCAGTACATTTTAGTTTGTCTAATGTGACATAGACATTTGAGATTCAAGTGCCAAATTTTGAAAGGACTTTTTATGATAAGGAGTTATTAGATAGAGGAAATGGAGAACCATTAAAAGATTTTAGAATGACTTAAAAAAATTTCATTGAAGGAAATGTGCCATTAAATGGTAGTAAGGATGCCAGCCAAGAGGCTCATCAATAGATCACAGTGGTTTAAAAGGAAGGCCTTATGAGTGAAAGTGGAAGGAAAGGGATCAAAAGAAATTTTTGAAGTAGACGACGTGGTGAAATGAGAAGTCAGGGATGACTTCAAATCTTTTTTTTTTTTTTCAGGACTCCTTTTTAAAAGAACATGTATCAAGTACTGATGGAAAAATAGAAGAATCCCTTCCTGGTTGTCTCCTTGGTAGGACAGGTTTCATAATGAAATCGGCATGAATGTTGGCAGGCACCCAGTGGAGCAGGTAAATTGTTAACTATTATATTTGACACCAAAATTGAGTGTTATATGAAAGCAAAACCTTCTTAATTGAAACCAGTGGTTTACAGCTGGTTTTTAGATGTCCCTAAAGGCTCCTCCTAAGAACTTTTGAGACTATAACTATTTACTTTTTTGTACATAAGGAACAAACATTCAACTCAGTGAAAATAGACATGTGTCAATCTCCTTCATGTTCTCACTAAGGGCATACTGAGTTACCATGACTAGAAATATCCCGAGTTTGTCTTTTTGTGACCAAGTGAGCATTGGACAAACTTTCACATTTTATCAGTTTCTATGACCAGGCTTTACCCTCTGTCATGTTTTGGTTCATAATGTGCCTGGAAGAGAGTTGGACTGAAGGAGGTTGTTTTATATCACGATTTCTCAGTCTATGGGCTGAGAGTTCTCTACATGTGAGCTGTATGCATAATGAATAACAAGTCTCACATAAACAAATGCTCTATGATGTGGGTCAGGTATCATACTGAATTTTGTTTGTTTTTCTTTGCTTTTTGAGACAGGGTCACTATATAGCTTGACTGGCCTGAAACTTGGGGTGATTCTCCTGCCTCAGCCCCCTGAGTGCTAGTATAGGCATGCACCATCAGACCTAGAACCACACTGGTTTTCACTTCCTTTTGTATCCTCAGTTCCTTATCTCAGTGCCTGGTACAGTATGTGCTACTGCCTAATATTCCACAAGTCAATAAGTAAACAAGTAAAGAAGCAAAGGAAGTAATAAATATGATTTTCCCTTTAAAGTATTATTTATTCTATTATTTATTTGTTTATTTGTATGTATGAATATGTGTACATGAGTGTGTGCCCTGGCAGGCCTGCGGAGGCCACCTTTCGGGACAGTAGTCAGCTGTGTCCTTCCACCTTGGCTCTCTTGTTTCTATAATGATGTCTACTCCAGGCCAGCTGGCCCACAAGCGTCCAGATGATTCTCCTCTCCACCTTGTAGGGGTGCTAGGATTACAGATGTGCACTATTGCAACTAGTTTTCTTTACATAAGTTCCAGGGATCAAACTCCAGTTATCAGGCTTGTGCAGCTAGTGCTTTGACCTGCTAAGCCATCTCCCTGGCTGATTTTCCTCTTCTGAGGATATTTTTAAAAACTGTGCATTTCGCTGGGTGCGTTGTGCACACCTTTAATCCCAGCACTCAGAAGGCAGAGGCAGGTGGATCTCTGTGAGTTCAAAGCCAGCCTCGTCTACATAGTGAGTTGCAGACCAGCTGGGGCTACAGGGAGACCCTATCTCAAAAAGACAACAACAAAAAAGTACATTTCAGGGCTGGAGAGATGGCTCAGTGGTAAAGAGCATTGGCTGCTCTCACAGAGGACCCAGGTTCAGTTCCCAGCACCCACATGGTGGCTAATGACTGTAACTCCAGTTCCAGGGGATCTGACACCCTCTTCTGACCACTGTGGGCATTGCATGACATGAGTGCACTTACATACATGCAGGCAATACGCTCATATGCATAATATAAAAATAACAAATCAAATTTTAAAAAATAAATTTTAATTGAATTTTATGTGTTTCATACATAAAATGTACATTCATACATTTTTCAGTGAGTCTTAATCACCTTTACATCTGCTTCTCCATCGGCATTCTCCTGCAGCCCCCCTTCCCCCACCAGAGTTCACACGTTCTGTCATTTGTCCTAGGGTTCATTGCGCCAAACTCCTCTCCCTGCCCACTCCTTAGTGCTGGCCCATCCTGAGCTCTACTCAGCCTATCTGGAATCCCTCTCCTAAAGTAGGTCATGTCTTCCTCACCCATTCTCAATCAGCTGCCAATATTTCCTCAGCCAAGGTTGGGCTCTGCTCCCATTTCTACAGTTCTGTGCTGGGTCCAGCTGAGCTTGCATGGGTCTTGTGCATGCTGATACCAATGATGTAGGTCCAGATGAGCAGTGTCCCAGGAGCTGTAGGATTCCTTTCTGTTTGGTCTTGCACCACAGCCCTGACTCTTACACTGCTTCTACCCCCTCTTCTGCAATGTTCCCTGAGCCCTGGGTGAGTGAAGCTGAATATAGGCGACCTGTCCATGGAACCACACTCTGTAGACTCCTGATCATGAATGGTTTGGCCATTCATGCCCTTTTGAGTTCCTGGCCTCCTCTTGCATGGAGGAAGTTTCTTTTTCTTTTTCTTTATTATTATTATTATTATTATTATTATTATTTTGGCATTTTGAGACAGGGTCTCCCTTTAGTCCCAGCTGGCCTGGAGCTTGCTATGTAGACCAGGCTAGCCTTGAACTCACAGAAATCCATCTGCCTCTGCCTCCTGAGTGCTAGGATTAAAGGCATGCACCACCATGCCCAGCCAGAGGAGCTTACTTAACAAGAATTAAGAGGTAATTAATGCCTTCCTTCGTGCTTGTTCTATGCTGCTTTGGGCTTATGCATAGAGGCTGCGTTGTAGATGTGTCACAATACAATATTTTTAAAAACTCATGAATTTCACTGAACTTACTGAACACATGGGTCAGAAACAGACTGCAGACACCTGCGAAGAGCCCGGTGTTTCTCAAAACACACCTCTATATTCTTACAGATAATCATTTGATTCTGAAATAAGCATAGTTTACCTCCATTTATTTTCTTTTTATGCATTTATACTAATTGATTCATCATTATAAGATGTTCAAAAGAGTCTGAACCCATTTTGAAATACAGTTTTAGGCAATTTTGCTGATGATTACCTTGTATGTAGTAAACTTAAGGTCACAGAATGTGTCCCTAGATATAAGATTAGTTCATTTGGGCCCCATCCATCTTTGAACCAAGCTTAGCTATAAATGAACAGTGACCCCTCACTAGACACTGTATGGTGGGGAAGTAAGTCTGATCTTTAGAGAGTTGGTGAAGCTTAATGTCTCTGTAGCCAGAACACTGTTTGCACACTCTCATTCCAGGTCTATCCTGTAGATCTTGTCAGCCGGGGCTTCAGATTTGATTTGGAGATTGCAGTTAGGTATATTGTTTATAATGTTAGATGGAGCATGCAAAGTGTGGGAATTCCTCAGTGTTAAATTATATGTCTCCATTTAGGCAATCCATTACATTTATTATGAACACGACCTTCCATAGAGGACAGTCAAGAGGATCTCATACATGTTCTTTTAGAAATGGAATCCAGGAATTAAAAAGGTCTTTTATATTCAGCTGAACCATTTGACAACAGAGAACTTCTAAATAATAATAATAAGATTTTTCCCCCCACTCTGTTCCCAGTCATTGAGTTCTTATTTACAAAGGGTTTGTTGGGGACCAACAGACATTTTCTGATTTTTGTTAAGATTGGCAAACATTTACAGAGACTTTGCCAGTTAGGTCCATGACACTGTCAGTTTATATTTATTTATTTATTTATTTATTTATTTATTTATTTATTTATTCATTGGTCTTTTTGAGACAGGGTCTCCCTGTAGCTATGGCTGTCCTGGAACTTACTCTGTAAACGAAGATGGCCTCTGCCTCCCGAGTGCTAGGATTAAAGGCATGCACCACCACGCCCAGCTCTACTGTCAGTTTATTTTTTTGATGTTTTTGAGACAGGGTCTCCCTGTAGCCCCAGCTGGTCTGGAACTCACTGTGTAGTCTAGGCTGGCCTTGAACTCACAGAGATCAGCCTGCGCGTCTGCCTCCCAAGTGCTGGGATTAAAGGCACATGCGCCACCATGCCTGGTGACACTGTCAATTTAAATAGCGCAATCCAAAGTATCCTGAAATAAATGCAGCATAAAGTTGAAATGTACCAGTATGTCTGTTTCCCACCTGGAAGATACATTATAATTGGAAAGCTTATGCTTCTCAAAATAAATGTTATTAAATAAGCTATATCATAGTTTAAGAACTTGTTTATTTGCCCCTTCTGAAACCAAGTGTTCTTCATATGATTTATTTCAGAAAGATTTTGAAGCTGGGGTTTGCCCATGGTAAAACTGAAATGTATGTATGAAGTGTGCTGTATTTGCAATTTTCAAATTGTAATTTCCTATGCATTTATTAAACAAAGCATTATTTTGCTATGTGCTTTATTAAAAAATTAAAATATAAAAATGTGCATGTATAAATGTATGGACTGTGTGATGAACAAATTAGGGCAATTACAGTTTCCATCTTTTTTTTTTAAAGACTTTCTTTTTTTTAAATTTATTATTTTTTATGTGTATGAGTGTACTGTCTACATGTAGGTTGGTGCACCAGTGTTGTGCAATGCCACAGAGATCAGAAGAGGGTATCAGATTCCCCTGGAACTGGAGTTAAAGATGGTTCTTAGCCACCATGTGGATGCTGGGAATTGAACCCAGGTCCTCTGCAAGAGCAGTTGGCACTCTTAACCTCTGAGCCATCTCTCCAGCCCTGAGTTTCCATCTTCTTAACATTATTATTTGTTTTTTTTTTGTTTTCTTTTTTTGTTTTTGTCTTTTTGAGACAACATTATTATTTGTGTTGGGACCTTTGAACTCCTTTCTTTATAAAATACAAATTTTAGGCTGGGTATGGTGGCACACTTTTGTAACCCTACCCAGGAAGCTGAGGCAGAAGGATCACAAGTTTGAGGCCAACAAGTTAGGGAGACCTTGTCTCAAAATAGAAAAGAGAGGGGCCACTCAATGGTAGAGCACTTGCTTAGTAAATATGAGGCCCTGAGTTCAATTCCCAATACATGGAAAAAATATTAACAGATAAATTGTTAACAACTATAGTCATTATACTCTGCTGCAGAAAATTATGACTGCTTGTTATCTGTGTTTGGATTTTAATATATTCAAGTGCTGTTGTAAAAATGAAATATACAGCCGGGCATGGTGGTGCACGCCTTTAATCCCAGCACTTGGGAGGCAGAGGCAGGTGGATCTCTGCTAGTTCAAGGCCAGCCTGCTCTACATAGTTAGCTCCAGGCCAACTGGGACTAAAGGGAGACCTTGTCTCAAAAAGCACCAAAAGAAAAAAAAAAAAGAAATATACAATTATTTAAATGCATTTCTAAATTTATTATTTTTGTTTTCATGATTTCTTTATCATACAGTGAAATAAAAACATAAAATTTATCAATCAAATGGTTATTTTTGGGGTTTTTTTGTGTGTTTTTGGGAGGGTCTCATATAACCCAGGCTGCCCTTGAACTCAGTTTGTACATGAAAATGACCTTGACTCCTGGTCATCCTGCTGGACTCCTAAAGTCTCAGATGACAAAAGCTACAGGCACGAAGGACTGTGCCTACTCAAATCTTTTTCTTTTCCTTTTTTGTTTTTATTTTCAGACAGGGTTTAGCTATGTAGCCCTGACTGGCCAGAACTCACTGTATAGACCAAATTGTCCACAAACATTCAGAGATCTTTCTTCTCTGGCTTCCTGAGTGCTGAGATTATAGGTGTGTGCAGCTGAAATCATTAAAACATGTTATGTGGTTGTGGGAATGCTGGCATGTATGTATGTGCATCATGTTCATGCCTGGTGCCCGTGGAAGCCAGAAGACATTGGATCCCCTGGAACTGGAGTTCTCTAAAGTCCATGAACTGCCACGTGGGTACTGGGAACTGACCCCCAGTCCTCTGCAAGAGCAGCAGGTGCTCTTAATCATGGAGTCATCTCCTAGTCCCAGAAAGAATTTTTTTATTCCGGTGTTTTTGAGACAGGGTCTCCCTGTAGTCTCAGCTGTCCTGGAACTTACTCTGTAGACCAGGCTGGCCTTGAACTCACAAAGATCCGCCTGCCTCTGCCTCCGGAGTTCTAGGATTAAAGGCGTGCACCACCAGGCCCGGCTTGAATTTTTTAAAAATTTATTTTTATTTTATGTGTGAGTGTATTGCTTGCATGTTGGAAGTACACCCATGTCCTGCAAAGCCTGCACAAGACAAAAGAATGCGTTGGATTCCTTGGATCTGGAGTTATGGATGGTTGTTAGCTTCCATGTGGTTGCTGGAATTCAAACCTATGTCTGCTGCAAGAACAGCCGGTGCTCTAAACCACTGAGCCATCTCTCTAGTATCATCTCTCTGTGTTGGTTTGTAGTTTTACTTATGGTGGTTTTTAGATGGATTCCAAGGATGCACAGATGGTCACATTGATTCTAGATTTTGTTGGGTTTTTTTTGTTTTTTGTTTTTTGTCTTTTTGAGACAGGGTCTCCCTTTAGTCCCAGCTGGCCTGGAGTTCCTTCTATAGACCAGACTGACCTTGAACTCACAAAGATCTGCCTGCCTCTGCTTCCTGAGTGCTGGGATTACAGGCATGTGCCACCATACCCACCTTCTAGTTTTAACAAATATAATCAGTTCATAATGCTGTCTTCCAAAAAATAGGCTCTATCAATTGCCAACTTCTTATTGTTTTTCTTTTAAAGCAACTTGTTATTTAACAAGAGTCTTGGTCAAATCTAAGCAAAATTCCTCTTATTGAAAATTAAAACATTGTATGGCTTTTTGTCAATTCTGATCCTTAAAAGATCTAGACAGTTATAAAAGAAATGAAGGGTATGGGGCTGGAGAGAGGGCTCAGTGGTTAAGAGTGCCAACTGCTCATGTTGAGGACCCGGGTTCGATTACCAGCACCCACATGGTGGCTAAGAACCATCTTTAACTCCAGTTCCAGGGGAATCAGACGCCCTCTTCTGACCTCCGTGACANTTTTTTTTTTATTAATTTTATTTCCGTATGTGTATGAATGTACTGTCTGCATGCAAGTTTGTGCACCCGTGTCGTGCAGTGCCGCGGAGGTCAGAAGAGGGTGTCGGATTCCCCTGGAACTGGAGTTCTCCTGGAATTGGAGTTTCAGACGGTTCTCAGCCGCCATGTGGGTGCTGGGGATCGAACCTGGGTCCTCTGTAAGAGCGGTCGGCGCTCCCAACCGCTAGGCCATCTCTCCAGCCCTGGTCTGTATATTTTTCAAGATTGACTGTTTTGTATATTCTCATTGCTTTTTGTAATCCTGCTGTTGACCAACTTTGTGAACTTTAACAAAGCCACCAAAATTCTGAAATTATTTTCTATTTATGGAGATTATAAAGCCAACGTTGCAAGGTGATTGGGAAGATTAGATAGTGACTATATTTCAAAAATAGTTTGGGTATTCTGTAAAGCTGTTATGTGAAGGTTTTTGTAATTTTGTAGGACTGTGGTAGATTTATAAGTCATCAACCTCATACCTGAAAAGCATTTTTATGATAAAGCATTTTTATGGTAATCGCAATGTAAGGAAACATTGAGATACCAATATACATTCACTTTCCAGCAGAAATTAAATTTCTATCTAGCTTCAACTCGTTTAAGGAAACAGTAACATTGTTATTTAGTCTTAAATGTTTTGTGCCACTGGGGCATGTATCTCAGTTTAAGAGCACCTAACTAGCATGCATGAGGGCCTGAGTTCAGTCCCTGAGACAGGAAGAAAAGAAAAAGCTTTACTAAGCATTTTAATTTTAACTTTGGATAATATTCCAAATGAAACTTGATCTAAAATAGTCATTCTGTGGGATTGTTTTTGCCTTTTGAGTGCTGAATTGTTGTTTAGAAACATGAGGTTCTTGGACAGTCATTGCTTAAGTATACTTCTAAGAAGTAATACATTATTAAACTGCTACATAGGGGTTGCAAATGCATCAAGTGAAACATCTTAAAAAGACTTCTGGAATTTATTTCAATTTGATTTGTGACATTTTTGTTTACAAATTTGTGACCTATTTATCATTTTAAAAATATGTCACATATCAAGTATATAAAATTCTATGGCTATTTTATTCTGCATGGAATAGATTTAAAGGTGAACACTGCTCTTTTATGTAGGTTATATTTCCTACATGTGTGCTTTCAGAGCAGTAGTGTGAGGAAACTTGAAGTGGGATGGCAGGACGGCCTCATCCCTATGACAGTAACTCCAGTGATCCAGAGAATTGGGATCGGAAATTGCATAGTAGACCTCGTAAACTTTATAAACATTCAAGGTAGGTAGAAAATATGTATTTCACATTTTAAAGCTGTGTTAAATCTGATTTAACAGCTACTACTTTATTTGATTGTGGCAAGTCCTGTCAGAGGATGTGGGGCAATTTACAAAATCCTGTGCATGTTTGTGTTTTTCCTGAAACAGCTTTTAGAGAAAACTTCTTTCCTTTTGACTTTTTACTATCTTTGTTCTTTCAATAATTCTGTCTCTGAATTATATTAAAACCTTAGTTGAGCCCATGATTAAGTGTTATAATTGGATCAAGTTGGAATTCTAGCTTGATAGGTTATTATATATTTGAAACTCTGGTAGAAATTTATACCGTAAGTACATTATGTGTGCAGATTTCACTTGAAAATTTGTTAGTGCTTGTCTCAGTGCATCTTCACCTATGTAAAATACATTGTGTAGGCACACTGATCCCAATGGGGAAATTAATCTTTCCAGGACTCTACTGGTTTATTTCAAATCTGATGCATGAAATGAGATTGATCTCAAAAGTTTGTGCTTATCTGTCTGTTACTTTTTTTTTTAACTTTGATTTTGTGCTGTGTGACTGAGGGTTAATGCATTTAGAATACTTTGTAATCTGCTATTTAAGGTATTAATTGGCAGCTCATAAACTCTACATATTACAGGTATGTAAGCATGTTTTCATAGAGGATTTTCTTTTATGACTATTACTTAGAGGATATTGTTAAAAGTTTAACTTACTTGAATGTAAAATTCTTCTGATCACTGATAACCATTACCAGCTTTCTTGAAAATAATACCATGATACAGAAACCCTTTTGTAATAAAGTAGTTCAAGTTCTTAAAAAAATAAGGTGGGAGAAGCTGGAGAGGTAGCTCAGCAGTTAAGAGCACTGGCTGCTCTTGCAAAGGGTCAGACTTTTGTTCTCAGCACCTACATGGTGGCTAATAAGTGTCTGTAATTCCAGCTATAGGGCATCTGACGCTCTCTTCTGATGTCTCTAGGCAATGCACACATGTAGTACCCTTACAGCATACAGGCAAAATACTCATACAAATAAAAATAAATAAAAAAAAAAATTTTTTTTTTGAGGCAGTCTCATCATGTAGCCTTGGCTGGCCTGGAACTTGCTATGTAGACCAGGCTGACCTTGAACTCATAGAAATCCACCTGTCTCTACCTCCAGAGTGCTGGGATTAAAGGAATATGCCACTATGTCTGTCTTAATTCAGATACTTTTAAACTATTTATTATAGTTAGACAATATGAATGATTGGTACTTTTTAGAGTCTCCTGATAAGATACTTACTTATATTGTACTATTTTAATGTGGTGTCTTAAAATGACAAGTTGACTTTATTAGTTTATAAGTGTACGCCACATGGTGTGAATATTTTTGGTATGAATGCCACATGGTATGAATATTTCATTTTATTTATATTCATTCTCTGGCTCGCTCTGTGTCCTTTTCAAGTGGGGGCTCTCATTCTTTATTATATAATCTGTCCTTGAGATAATGGAAAGCTTTAAAGATACACAGGTTTTATCATATTGTGTCTAGCTGTAGTTGTATGTACTGTGTTGTATGTGCATTTTTTTCAGGTAAATTTTATGTTTTGCTTCCTAACTCGTGATATGTTTCTGCTGATGTGTAGTACCGCATTATATACTGAAGAATTGACAAGGGTAGAAGTGTCTTTGTTTGCTTTTAGGAAAACTTCCTGTATTCATTGGGGGAATTTATAAAACCTTACATCCTTACATTGCTGTTTTCACTACTTTTCATTTCTGTGACCAATAATTGTTGATTTCTGAACCATTAATAACTTTATATTTTTATTTATCCTTTGTGGCACTGGAGATTAAGTGCAAGGCTTTGTGCTAGGGAAGTGCTACTACCCTACTGAGCTGTTCATTAGCAATTTTTTTTTTTTTTAAGCCTTTTGAGACAGGGTCTCCCTGCAGCCCCAGCTGGCCTGGAACTCACTATGTAGACCAGGCTGCCTGGATCTCACAAGAGATCTGCCTGCCTCTATTTACTTTTAGATACTTACTATCCCTGTGTTTTTTAGGAATATTTGACTCAAGACACTTTTAAAAAATGGGTAATTTTTATAATGGGCCCTAACGAAGTTTACCTTCCAGATACTGAGAAACCTTCCTACCTCTCCCCTTTATAAGAAAAAGAAAAATATGATGGTAATGAAATCATTCCCTAACTGTAAATTAGAGCCAACTGTTATAGTGGTAATTTCTTATAAAACAGGTATAACTACCCTTTTTTAATTGACTGATAGGCATAGGAACTGTGAAAGGATAATTCTCTATCTAGAGCCAAATTCAATAGTAACAGTGTTTGATCAGAGCTTGTGGTAAGTAAGCAAATATATTACTACATAAGCTCTGAACATCAGCAAGAGTGATTCTGCCTAGGAGAGGTTTGCTAGGGGATTCAAACCCCCAAATTATAAAGGCTTTTTTGCCTATAAGTGGGATATATGCAGGAGAAAGGCAGTAAGTCCCCTGCTGTCGTAGACCTTGTGTGAGCATGAAAAAATGTTATGAGAAGTCACTTGCTAACGTACAACTGGCCTCTGAAATGCCAGAGTGTTACACTAAAGCAATACAGCAAAATATTGGTCTCGCTGAGACAAGCAAGACTCATCCATCAATCAGTTACACCTCAACTGCTGGAGATACTGTGCAACAGTGCCAGCCAAGTGTCTATATATATCCCAAATCTAATTGCTATTACCTCTCTCCTTGGAGGGATAACTCACAGCGGATGCCAAAACCTTATGTCCTCTAGGTTGTGAGGAAGATGTTATAAGCCACATAAGAACTTGTCACCCTTTATAGAGAAACCACTTTGCGGATTAGCATACAATCCAAGCATCTAGAAGTCGGTGCTCACAGCTTACTTTCGATAAAAATTAGTGCTGTTTAAATGCCTGTACATCAATTGCTTGTTGCTTTGTTAGTATGACTAAGAAGGTATCACTGGATAAGCTGTCAACCCATAAAGGGAAAACAACCGTGAACAGACTAGAGTCCAAATGACAACTCCAAAGAAAGTAGAACGGTTTTTTCTTCTCACCCATTGTGCCCTTTCCCAAAGCCCGGGGAACAAATTGCGGAAAAGGAAAGGAGTGGTAGAATGTAGGGCTGCGGAGAGATGGGGTGATATAGACTACAGCAATAAGGCTGGGACCCTCCTAATTGATCAACATGCCTGTGCAGACAAAGCTTCTCCAACGGGACTATGGAAACCTTGGTTTGTTCAAAATTTGGACATAGATCATTGCAAAATGGCACGCATTACCTATTGTACGGCAAACTGAGTAAGGTTATCTGATCAATGTTATCTGAAACAACTGTGTTATTATATTGTAGATTCCCTTAAAAATAAACAAATAATAGCCGGGACGTGGTGGCGCAGCCTTTAAACCTAGCACTTGGGAGGCAGAGGCAGGTGGATCTTTGTGAGTTCAAGGCCAGCCTGGTCTACAGAGTGAGTTCCAGGACAGCTGGGACTACAGGGAGACCCTGTCTCGAAAAGACCAAAAAAAATAAATAAATAAAAAAAAAAATAAACAAATAATAATAAAAAATAAATTAAAAAATGGGTAATTTGAGTTTTTTTTTTTTAAGTGGTATTTTGGGAGTTAATAAACTAGTTGGGTGAGAGGTTTTAAAACTAACCATCTTCTGGTCATGGTGACACATGCCTTTAGTCCCAGCACTAGGGAAGTGGGGGGGGGGTGGATCTCTGTGAGATAGAGGCCAGCCTGGTCTACATAGTGAGTTCCAAGCCAGCTTGGGCTATAGGGAAAGCCTGTATCACAAACAACAACCAGGCATAGTGGCACATGCCTTCAATCCCAGCACTTGGGAGGCAGAGGCAGATGGATCTCTGTGAGTTCAAGGCCAGTTTGGTCTACATAGTGAGTTCCAGGCCAGCTGGGGCTACAGGGAGACCCTGTCTCAAAAAGACCACAAAAACAACAACAACAAAAAGGCAGCAAAACCTAAAAATCAGCAAGTTTTATTGAACCTGCCCTCCAAAGGATTGGGAGAGTACTGAGGATATGGAGAACACTTTAATATTCATATATGAAATAATTAGAAGATTACAGGATGCCTAAATCGTGATAGTGAGTTATAAAGCGAAGGTCAGAGAAAGTCACTGTCAACTTGGGTTAGGTGGAAACGTGCTAATCCTTAGGCCATTAGAGCATTAAGAGTGCCTGAAGGATGGACCTGTCAGGTACCTTTAGGAGACTGGATCTGAAGGTGGAGCTTTGAATAGTACTACTGTTTTCATTTGGCAGAAGAAAAAAAATGAGGTTAATAACTGCCTAAGACTGTTCAACTTGCAATCAACAAAGCAGGAATTTATAAACAAGATTCTTACGCTTTCAATTTCAAATAATTTATTATTATAGAGAGACAAAGTATAATGAACTTCTATTATCCATCACCCAGCTTGAAGTTACTAACACATACTGGGTTTTTTTCCATTTGTGTCTCTACCTGCTCATCTCCTGTTTTTTTGAATCTTAGGTATTTAGGGATGTTTGAGTAGCTCCAGCCATTATGTCCACCTTCTATATCAGAGAAGAGGAGAAAGAATGGGACAATGGAAAATGACTTCATTATGCCAAAAAATTAGTTTTCTTAGCAATTTACAACAGAAACCTGCTTATAAATTATATAGCTGTCTCTAGGTCAAGGAGACTGAGAAATAGTTTTTAAGTTAGGGATACTGTTCCTGCAGACAAGATTGGCAATTTATACTTATAAAGAGTAATTAATTAATATAATTTTCTACATTCAGTTTTGGTAGACAATAGAAAATTGTCTTGTTAAATGTTCATTGTTTTATGTACATTTTTGAGTAGCCTTATATTTTCTGTTTTTTGGTTTTTTTTTTACTTTTGATCCCTTCCCCCCATTCCTGTTGGCTGTAGTCAAAATAAGCTTGGATTTATAAAAGGTAATGATAGCCACTCTCCTCCTATTGATAGTTGAGGGCTTATGTAGGTATCATTTTAGGATTTCTAGTAACAGTTTTTAAAGTACTTTTTCCATAAAGTTTTTTTTTAATGTAGGTTTTCTGTGCATCACTATGAAGTAAAAGGCAAAATAGAGAGGCTGTTTTGAACATAGATGGATCTGCAGTTCATATATAAATAATTTAGATTAAAGTCTAGTAGACTTTATTTCTGTGTGAGTGGTATAATTAATATAGATATAGAGGAATTTCTTAGCTTGCCAGAGTTTAAAGGTCGTTTCAGTTGTGTACTTGGCCTGAAATATGACAACTTTTCATTAAATTATGAATTAGAGGCATTTTTGCTATTCGAACTGAAAACAAGTACTTCTTCTGTACAATATTAAAATGTCTGAAAAGAAAATATGCTAAAAGCTCTTGAAAGTTTGACTTTGGTAGAATGTAACTATATAAAAACTCCTATCTGCAGTCTGCTTTGGTTTCTAAAGATAAATGCATCATACATTCAATATCAGACTTTGCCGCAGGGTTCCATTTCCACGTAGAAGTACGCATGCTCATTTCTTCCGAGACTGCATGAAGAGCAGGCGTTCCAGTTTCCCTTTTAAGTCATTCGATAGTCCCAGCAGCAGTTTAGAATGGAAAAGTTTGGCTGCTTAAAAAAAAAAAGAGTTCCTGGGTGCATTCTTAGGTTGCAGATATTTTCCTTGTGATTTAAAAGAGAAGCTTTACTCTGTACAATAGACACATTAATACTGAAAGAAAAAAGTTATCTGCATCCTAGTTCCTAAAACCTGGCAAGCTGTCAGGGCCAGAATTAGCTTTACAGATGGCATTTGGCAACATATCTACATATCTCTAAGCTCTCATCTCCTGCGTTTTCCTCCACCTGTCTATCAATTACAATATCCAATCAGTGCTCAGAGATGGAGAAATGGGATGATCACAGCTCACACGATGCTGTTTGGTGAGAAACGTCAGTGCTGCACAACCCACGGCTGAGTCAGTGTCCGTGAGAAAATGAACTGAATTAATATATAGAGGGGGTTGAATCTTTGAACATTTAAAGCCTAAATATCTGCAACAGCATTATTACAAAGTGGAGAGGAAAATTAAAGGAAGTCTATGGACAGGTGAGGTAGGAGGAGACTGGGAAATTTTCTGATTATTCAGAAGAATCTTGAAGATGATGGAAATGTCAGATGTACTAAAGTTTCCTAGTAATGCCCAAGGATGCTGACCTGGCTCTCAGTGCTGCATTGTTTGAGAAAGCAGAGTCCCTTTATACTCTGATTTCTAATTTTTTTTCTTGTTTTTGTGTGTCTACCCTGGCATATACTAAAAGAAGGTGTGTATTCATTTGTTAATGTCGTCTCTGGGTTATAATTATATACATGAATGAATGAATGAATATGAGTGAGGTAGAGAGAGACATGTTGGCCTTTGTTTCATTATGATCAGTTATGTTTTTAAATGTAAAAATCGTATGTCTGGCAGTTTAATGGCACCTTATTGAAAATAAATGGGAGTATTTTTTGTTTGAATGGGTTTGATGCTTTGTTAGTTTGAGAATATTATGTTTAGTATATTTTAATAAATGTAAAACTTAGAAAAGGAAAGACTAATTTTGAAACATTTATACAATGAAAATAAAATTCAGTATAAGAAATGAAATAATTGAAATTTCCTAAGGATGGTATTAAAAATATTTTTACTTTGAAATGAATGAAAGATTAATTGAACTGCTTATACATGGTAGTATTTCTCCAGGCTAAGTGTATTTGAATTAAAGCCCTAACTGGGCAAATCAACTTTTTAGTCCAACAGAATGTGAATAGATAATGTAAATGCTGCCACTGAAAGAGAATGAACCAGTAAGTTTTTGGGGTTGTGTAAATTAAGTTTTAGCCAGATGAAAAAATTTTAAATAAAGACATTGCTCTTATTGTGAGGTTTTAAATCTTAACAAGTGACCTTGCTTACTGATTAGGAAATTTTAGCACAATTTACAATAGTAAATAGGTTTTTTTACTTTTTATCTTTTCAGTCCCTGTTTTATAGGGATTGGGGGATATTTAATATATTAAAATTAATTTTAATGTATATA
>VZQC01014625.1:7100-299788 GCA_009823505.1 Rhizomys pruinosus | reverse complement strand
AAAAAAAAAAAAAGAAGGACATAGAAACCAATACAGGGAGAATTAAGGCAAAGGTGTAAGCTAGTCAAGGAACTGCATTCACCATTTTAAAATGGTGGCTTGTCCCTCTAATCCCAATACTCTGGAGACAGAGATAGGCAGATCTCTGTGAGTTTGAGGTCACCCTGATCTGTATAGCAAGTTCTAGCCCAGCCAGGGCTACATAGTTAGACCCTGTCTCAAAAACCAAAAGTATTTTTAAAAATTGGTAATTTTTGTGATCTTTGAAGTTTTTTTTTTTTTCTTTTCGTATGTGTATGGATGTACTGTCTGCATGTAGGTTTGTGCACCTGTGTCGTGCAATGCCGTGGAGGTCAGAAGAGGGTCTCGGATTCCCCTGGAACTGGAGTTCTCCTGGAAACAGATGGTTCTTAGCCGCCATGTGGGTGCTAGGGATTGATCCCAGGTCCTCTGCAAGAGCAGTCGGTGCTCTTAACCGCTAGGCCATCTCTCCAGCCCCATCTTTGAAGATTTTATAAGAACACAAGAACTTCCAAAAGTTTGGATATTCTGGGCTTGATTGTGAAGTAGGTGTAACATTTTGTAACAAAATTGAAATGGATAATCTGACTAGCTTAAAGAAGACTGGAGGGAAAATGTGAAATAAGTTGTTAAAAATAATTGGTCAGATCAGCTTTAAATTCTCTTATGCACTTAATATAACTAGTGCAAATGTAACATGTTTGGACTTAAATTTATCTTTCAGTGAATGTGTGTGCATGTGCATGTGTGTGGGGGAGGGGGGGTGGGTGTGGGTGTGGGTGTGTGTGTGTCCTTGTATGTAAGGATAGGTGAGGGAACTACTCTTACCCACAGGTTATACTAACTAATAAAATAAACCAAAGTTTGGCTTTGAATGACCTTATTCAAATGTCGATTGATCTTAGAAGGTTAACTTTGTACTTTGCTTATCTGGGAGAAGCAAATGATCAAGTTTATAGGGAACAATAAAGGAGAAGAGTAACATTCTGAGTGATCCAGTATGATCTCAGAGATTGGATTGTTGGACTAAATGTTAATGAACTCTGAGGGTATATGTAAAGTCTGATTGTTGGTGAACTTGTTAAAAACTAGTTGTCATCTCCCGTGCCCCAGAGTAAAAACCAGTCTCAATTAGTGGTAGAAGTACCATGCTGGATACTAAACTGTTACCTTTAGTTCTGTGTATGTCCAAGAGAAAAGCCAAAGAAGGGTAAGCTCAGAGAACTAAGAACTTAGGGGAATTCTTGGATCAACTCTAAATAATGTTAAGGAAACTTGTGGGAGGAAGTATCCCACGGGGGTGGGCTTTTGAGGGTTCCCAGCCTTGCTCCAGTTTGTCCTGTGTGTGTTTGAAGACGTAACCTCTCAGCTTTTGCTCTGGCTGCCTCCTACTGTTTCTTCCTTGCCATGATGAACTCTCATCCTTCTGTAACCATAACCCATATAAACTCTTCTTTCTGTAAATTGCCCTGGTCATGACATTTTATCACAGCAATAGAAAAGTAAGTAATACAAGTCAGACTTACTGAGGCTAGTAACATGAACTCTGAAATTAAGCTCCTTGGATGACATCACCAACCTATAACTTAACTATATGATTTCAGGTAAATAGTGGATGAGTGCTTAGATTATTAGATATACCCTGAAATTTCAGCTGTTCTCCACAGACAGTAATAAGATGTACTGGATTATAATATTAATTGGTGAAAGTATTTAAAGTTAAGTAAGATAACTAATAGTTACTGCTATCATGAATAGGCATGCCAAGTCTTTATTATATAAGGACATCATCTGTAAATGAGTACCAGTCTTACTGTATGTATTATAGTTTTGTGTGTCATCAACAGTTTTTCTGATATGAATGCTACTATATCAGCTACTTCTGAAAACTTTTGTTAGTTCTTAGATTACTCTTCTCTGGTTTTTGTTTTGTTTTGTTTATAAGACAGGGTCTCCCTGTAGCCCCAGCTGTCCTTGAACTCACTTCATAGACCAGGCTGGCCTTGAATGCCCAGAGAGATCTGCCTGCCACTGCCTCCTGAGTGCTGAGATTAAAGGCATGCACTATCATGCCCAACTCCTCTGTTTTCTTAACTCTACTTTTGTCAACCCCTGAGTTGTTTTTCTATCACTATAATTTTGCCATTTTGAGACCATTAACTAAATAGAATTATACAGTACGTAAGCTTTTGGGAATTTATTATAATATTCTTGACCCATTTACATAGTTGCACTTATCAATAGTTTATATATTCTTAAATTTCTGAGTGATGTGCCATTGTTTGGCTATACCCTGGCTTATTATACATCCAGAAGTTTGCATGGTTTGGGTCAAAAACTTTGCAGTAGTGTTTAGAGCTGAAGTTTAAAAACTTTTTTGTGTGTGTGTGTGTGTTTTTGAGACAGGGTCACCCTTGAGTCCCAGCTGGCCTGGAGCTCATTCTGTAGACCAGGCTGGCCTTGAACTCACAGAGATTCCTGCCTGCCTCTGCCTCCCAAGTGCTAGTTTAAGGGTGTGCACCACCACGCCTGGCCCCCTTTTTTTTTTTTTTTGGTATGAAGTTTAAAAACTTTATACATAACACTTGTATTATAATTGTGTTGTAGAGGTCTGTAGTTTGACTGATCAAAACTTTGCCCTTAAATTTTTCCTCAAACATTCTGGGCAAGCTCTCCACCTCTGGGCTGTAGCTCCAATCCTAGGTTTAGAGACTTTACCGCATGGCTTTGAAATTAAGTGATGTTATTATTACGTAAAGAAATGAGAAGCATTATTAATTCATTAAATTTTAAATTAAAATTTAATTTTTATATTTGTATGAGTGTTTTGCCTACATGTATTTAAGTGGACTATATATATGCAGTACCCGAAGAGGCCAGAAGAGGGCATGGGATCCCTTGGAAGTCCACAGTTGTTAGCCACTGTGTGAGTGCTGGGAATCTAACCCAAGTCTTCTGCAAGAACAGCATGTTTTCTTAATTGTTGAGCCATCTCTCTAGCCACAGTTCATTAAATTTAAATGCAAGTATTTTGACTGGGCTCTTTTTTTTTCTTTTGGTGGGTTTATTTGCATAACTAGAGATGGTAAAAGTAATGTTTTCTAATTGATGAAAATTGTGATTTGAAAAGATTCATGACCAAGGAATCTGCTCTAGGTTTTTCTCATAGCTTTAGCTGGAAATAGATGTTGATCTTTGAGCTTTTCAAGTGGTGGTCAGTTGCTAATCTGATTTTGAATCTGATAAAATAAATACTGTTCGTGTAAAACTTCTAAGAATATTTGTATATACAAGCAATTTTTATGGACATACATTTTCATTTCTTTTTTAATTTTTTTATTTATTTTTTATGTGTATGAATGTACTGTCTGCATGCAGGTTTGTGCACCCGTGTTGTGCAATGCCGCGGAGGTCAGAAGAGGATGTCAGATACCCATGGAATTGGAGTTAAAGATGGTTTCCAGCTGCCGTGTGGGTGCTGGGGATCGAACCCGGGTCCTCTACAAGAGCAGTCGGTGCTCTTAACCACTAGGCTATCTCTCTCTCTCTCTCTCTCTCTCTCTCTCTCTCTCTCTCTCTCTCTTTCTTTCTTTCTTTTCGTCTTTTTGAGACAGGGTCTCCCTGTAGCTCCAGCTGTCCTGGAACTTACTCTGTAGACCAGGCTGGCCTTGAACTCAAAAAGATCCGCCTCTCTCTGCCTCCTGAGTGGTAGGATTAAAGGCGTGCACCACCAGGGCTCACAGTTTCAGAGGCTTCAGTCTATAAATCACCTGATCCTATGGATTGGGTTTATGGCAGCATAGGACATTTAGTAAGAACAAACAGTGTCAGAAAGCTGAAGAGAGAGGGAGGGACCAGGATACCAAGATGTCTTCAGGGGCACACCCCAGTATGCCTTTAATATTTCTTAACAGTAGGTCCCATCTCCTAGAGGTTCAGTAGCCCCGAGAACACAGGCCAAGACCAAGCCTTCATTCAACATAAGGGAGACTCTTGAGATCCAAACTCTAGTACTTTGGCACCTTCAGAAGAGCACTGTCAAATAGAAGAGATGGAAATGGAGACCCTGACTTTCCTCTGTTTCTTTTTTTCCTGGGTAGAGAGTGTTCCAAATATGATCAGGTTGAAGGTTTGGTCTGGTTTGGTTTTGGATTTAGTTCTGAGTTTGAAATGTATTTCCTGTGTATATTCAGGTACTTGTTCTTTTCTTCATTAACTTAAAATGGAATATTCACCCAATCTTGCATTTTTATACAAACCTGTTTTAGGTTATTGTTCTAGTTTGTCTTCCATTGCTGGGACAAAACACTCTGACCGACACCAACTTGGGGAGGAAAGGGTTTATTCAGCTTACATCTCCTGGGTCACAGTTCATCACTTAGGGAGCCCGAGGCAGGAGCTGAAGCACAGACCATGAAGGAATGCTGTTCACTGGCTTGCTCTCCTGGCCCATGCCCATCCTGCCTTCTTATGCGGTACACAACAACCTGCTCAGGGTGGCACCACTCATGTGGCCTGGGCCCTCCCACACTGCTCGACAATCAGACAACACTCCACAGATGTGGCCACAGGCCAATCCAATGGAGCCAATTCCCCAGTTGAGGCTCCCTCAACCTAGATGTGTCAAGTTGAGACTAAAGCTATCCAGCACAGTTATGATATTATCTTTTCACAAATTATTGGAATTAAAAAATAGTTTTAGAATATTTATATCTGTTGCAAGGTTTGTAGTTTTCTTGATGTTTTTGTCTGTTTTATTGTCTGGATAATGCTGACCTCAGGATGAGATTGGAAGCAATGTCTTGAAAGTTTTCTGGGAGAGTTGCATAGTGTTAGCATATTTTAAGTCTGAAGTATTAACCAGTGAAACCATCTGCAACTAGAGGGTTTTTTGACAAAATATTGTATATTTCAAGTTTAGTTTCTCTAATATGTATGGAGCTATTAACTTGTGCCTTCTTGAGTGAGCTTTGGTAGGTTTGAATTTGTAGTTTTTCTAGGTTGACTTTTTGGCATAAAGATTCTTATTATATTACTTGATTCTTCTTTCAGTATCTGTGTACTGTAAGCTATCATTTTTGGTTATGGCCATTTTTGTCTTCTCAGTGTTTTTCCTAAGTGATCTGGGTAGAGGCTTACTAGTTTTCCTCATCTTCTAAAGCTTTGCTTTCTCTGTTGTTTTTCTGTTTTCTAATTATATTGATTTCCACTCTGATCTTTGTTTTTTCCTACTTTCTTTGAATTCAATTTTTTCTTTGTTTTCTTAGAAACTGAGGTCATTTTCTTAGACCTTTTATTCCTTGCTATTGGAAGTCAGTACTATAATTTGCTTTCTAAATATGTCTATATTGTCATGCCGTTGCAGCCTTTGGTAAGGCTTATGGGTAAAGTGCATACTAAGTACAGAACTCTGGGTTCAGTCTTAAATAAATAAATCTGATTCAAAACAAATTAAGTAAATATATAAGTAATATAATTAAAATATCTAATTGTGGAGTTAGCTAGTTCTTATTTTTATCAATGTTTGCCTTGTAGAATTTGAAAGTCTGGTTATCAGGCAGAAAAACAGATTTGGGTTTTCATCCTTTTAATAAATTTACCCATTTATTCTTATGAATAACTTAGTAATAGTGTTTGAGCTCTGTGTTAGCATTGTTATGACCACTATCCTTGTGCTAATGCTAGTATAAATTACCTTTTTCACCTTTTTATATTGAACCTTTTTAATCTGTACATTTAAATGGTGTTTTAAGTCAGTTTTTTATTTTATGTGTATTTCCTTTATGTAAATGCATCTGTGTGGGCAATGCCCATGGAAGTCAGAAGAGGGCATCCTATCCCTAGAAGTGGAGTTATGGATGCTTGTTAGCCACCATGTGGGTGCTGGAAACTGAACCCAGGTTCTCTGCAAGAGCAGCCAGTGCTTTTAACCACTGAGCCATCTCCCCAACCCCTGAAGTGTGTTTCTATTCTTTTTTTTTTTTCTCCCCAAAGCTAATTTTTATTGAATCTTTGTGCATCTGAAGTGTGTGTGGGTTTTTGTTTTGTTTTGTTTTGTTTTTTATGTGTGTGAGTGTCTGCATGTAGGTTGGTGCACCTGTGTCGTGCAATGCCTTGGAGGTCAGAAGAGGGCATCGGGCTCCCCTGGATCTGGAGTTAAAAACAGTTCTCAGCCACCATGTGGGTGCTGGGGATCGAACCCGGGTCCTTTGCAAGAGCAGTCAGTGCTCTTAACCACTGAGCCAACTCTCCAGCCCTGAAGTGTGTTTCTTATATGTCGGATATAGTAATTAGGTATTGCTTTTCTGTCGAGGTAAATACAGTAAGTAATTCATGATATTTGACCTATTACTTTCTATTTGGCTCTTTGTTTTCTTCCTCTTTTGTGTTTGTCCTCTTTTGTATTTATTAAATTTACTAAACTTAAGTGCGTGTGTTTTGTTGGGGGAGGTAGGTGTGTAGTGTAGTATGTACATATGTAGGTGTTTGTATGTATGTGGATGCATTGTATACACATGCCTGTATAGGCTAGAGGTTGATTTTGAGGGGCTTCCTTTATCACTGTCTACCTTATTTTTTTCAGACAGGATCTCCTCACTGTACCCAGAGCTCACCGACTAGGCTAAACTGGTTGGCCAGCAAATTCTAGGCATCCACTTGATCCCCTTACCTCCAGTACTGGGGGGTTACAGGCACACAGCCGTGCTTGGCTTTTGTATGGGTACTGGGGATCCAAACTCTGGTCTTAATGCTTGCACAGCAAGCACTACCAACTAAGCTATCTCCATCCCCAACTAAATTTTTTGTGTGTGATTTCATTTCAGTTGTTAGCATGCTAGCTAAAATTCTTTGCTTTGTCATATTAGTCATATTAGTGATTGTGTCAGCACCTACAGAACACTCTTCCATTGCTGTGCTGCTTATTGTAGTGCAAAAGCTTCAAACACTGTACATCATTTCTTCTACCCCAACTTTTGTTCTGTTGTACT
The DNA here is from genome assembly GCA_009823505.1 of Rhizomys pruinosus. Lineage (NCBI taxonomy): Eukaryota > Metazoa > Chordata > Mammalia > Rodentia > Spalacidae > Rhizomys > Rhizomys pruinosus. The sequence continues at coordinate 292,778 of VZQC01014625.1, read as the reverse complement.
CATGTATGTTAAAAAGCCCATGTCACATTGTTAGAATTATTGTTTAAGCCAATCTTTTAAGGAGAGTAAAACAATAAGAAAATATTTTCTCATGCATTTACTATTCCCAGTGTTTTCTTATTCCTTGTGTGGATCCACATTCTTACTTTGAATTGTTTTTGGTTTTTGTTTGTTTTCTGACCAGAAGGACTTCCTTTTAACTTTCTTTCAAGAGGTCTGCTCATGGTGGATTTGCCTTTCTTTGTCTTAAGATGTCTGTATTTTCCTTTTATTTTTGAAATATTCTTTTGCTGTGGGTCAACAGGATTTTTTTTTATTAAAGTGAATGGGGAATTTATTGTGCATATTGTATATGTGGGTTTGTAATTTTCATCAAATTTGGGAGAAGTCCAGGCCTTGTTTCTTCTTTTTCTCTTCTCACTTCTCTTTTTTTATGGATTCTGTTAGCTCACATTTGGACTTGGCCCATACCATAGTTAGTGCTCTGTTTATCTTTCTGTTTTTCTGTTTCATTTTGGGCATTTGCTGTGGTTGGTTTTTATATTGTATAAATTTTTCATTCATTCCATTCAGTGTGTTTTTCATCTCAAATACTGTCATTTTTTCTTTTACGGTTTTACTTCTATCTTTTTTATCATCTGTTTTTCCATGTAGCTTTTTGGGGGAAAATTGTTGCAGTGAATCATTTAATGTCTTTATTATAATTCTAGTGTATGCGCCGGTTATAATTAGATTGCTGTTAATCCTTCCCCCACCCCACTTATGGTGTATATGTTCCAACTTACTTGTATGCATGGTATTTTCATTGAATGCTATACATTTTCAGTTTTATCTTGTTTAGCTATTTACTGTTCCTTAGTGTAAGTTTTCTTGAGTCTTACCCTAGGATTCAGTTATGTAGAAGCAGTTTGGTCCTTTGTAGTCTTGCTTTTAAAACTTGAATGGTGTGTAACTAGAGCACCACCGAGTCTAGAACTAATTATTTTCTGTCTCAAGGGTAAGCCTATACTTCCATCAATGCCCTGTGGATTGCGAGGTTGGTTTTTCAGTGTTGTCTGCAATCAGGCCCTTACTCCTGTCTGTATATAAGTGCTGGGCATTGTTTCTTCTAATCTTTCAGGTTCTTTCTTTGTTTTCACTTGGCTTCTGGTTGGTTCCTTAAGTGTGTGTGCTCATTCTGGTCAGCTTAGTACTCAAGGAGGACTGCAGATCTGTGTGGGGGTTTTTTTCTTACCTGCTTTCTCTTTTCTAGTATTTTCTTGATAGCAGTAGCTATTTGTTAACCCCACATTCCCTGTCTTTGTGGAGTTATTTTAGGCAAGAGAATAAAGTCCTTGTAACTCTGTCTTGCCTAAAGCAGACCTGAGGAATGAGCTGTTTCCCTTCATACCTGTCCTCAGTTCATGCAGTGCAAATCCTTTTAAATGCAACCGGAAGCAGAGTTGTCTCTTTGAACTGGTTGGTTTCTATCCCCCACCCCCATTTTGAACATACTCTTTTGTCTTTAGAGCGCTTTCCTGATTTAAATTATTTAATTAAATAGAAGAGAACATAATTGGTCATCCATACTGCCTGGTTTTGAAGGCTGAATCCTAAAGGGTATGTTCTGTTTGGTTTGAAAAGAAAAGATGGATGTGTATGATGACAGCTTTTGCATTTATTTAAAATCTAAACAGTTTAGAAATGAGGGCAGTATTTCAGTAGAGTGCTTAGCAGTGTCTAATATTAGGCTGTAAAGATGTCTGGTGGGAACACTATTTCAGTTAATGAGTCTGTTTGGCCCTTATTCATACTGAGCATTTAGTCTGTGTTTGATTTAGCCATAATTGTGATTGGACCATCTATTAAATTATTAGACTCACATTTAGGAAATTTGCTTTCTTGTAGTTCAAAATGATTAAAACTTAACGGAATAATTTGAAAAGTTATTTTTTCATAAATGATCTTTCTAATAATATAGATTCCTTTTTCTTTTTTTAGAAAATCAGCCAGAGATTCCAGTGTTCTCATTCCAGTTGTTAAACATCCATACAGAGTCTTTGGTTTGTTCTATTTGAAGAAAAAGGTTATATATTCTAAGCTCTTTTTGAGACAGGGTCTCCTTGTAGCTCTGGCTGTCCTGGAACTCACTATGTAGACCAGGCTAGCCTTGAACTCACAGATATCCACCTGCCTCTGCCTCCTGTGGGCCACCAAGCCCGGCTATCTAAGGTCATATTCTAAGAATATAATTGACTTTTTTTTTTTTTAAGGAAGAACAAGGGAGTGATTTTATTTTTTTTCCTTATTAAGACTTATGAGAAACTTAATAAAGATTAACAGACTGCTTTTTTTTCCTTAGGAATAACTTTCTGTTTTTAGTGTTACTAAAAGTTAGCCTTATCTTCTGTCTTATGTTACAACAGGGTGATACATGATTTTTAAAATGGAAACAAACCACAAAAAAATAAATAACAAAACCATTATAGTTAATAAACCAACAAAAGAGACAACTCTGAGTCACTGAAGTATTTAAACCACCAGTGTGGTTTGGGGAAAAGAAAGTACTGTAATTATAGAAGGGACATTGGAATGAGTCAAAGCTTAGCCTACAGTGTTACTACCACCTTGTATGACTGAGTAAATTTAGAATTTTGAACTTTGATGTCCTCATCTGTTATAACTAAACAACTAGCATTTAAAAGGTGATTATGTTGTGCCAGGTACATTGCTGATCTTTCTGTTTATTATACTTTATTTAACCCTAACATTAACCTTACAAAGTAAGCAGAATCTACATCTTAAGCTAGGGATCATGCTTGCATAATATTAAGTAACTCAAAATATCCTGTAACTTTATTATTAAAGGACAATTTGATTCTAAGTTTTTTTGTTACTCTGAAGTGATGAAATTCCTCCTATTTCTAAAATTCACTATAATTTAAAATTATAAATTGTCATATATCCTGACAGGGTAAATTTCCAAATTGCCTTAGGTCTGGCTCTGATTATTTATACCATCAGTTTTTCTATACCTATATTGTATTCTCACTATTAATTTTTTATTGTATGCTTCCATTTTTATTATTAAAATTTTGTGCATTTTTCAGGGACCAGGGAAGTAGTGACTAATTGTAATCTAAAAATTTTAAATTACACTTATTCATTTATTTATTTGTGTGCATACTTGCATACATATGCATGTGTCATGGCCCATGTATTAGTCAGGGTTCTCTAAAGAAACAGAAGCAACAGGATAAATATATAGCTATATACAATTTATTGATTTGCTCATGTGACAGAGTTCAAGTAGTCCAACAGTAGCCGCACTGCACTGGAGAGGCTGAGAATCCAGGGAACTGCTCAGTCCGCAAGGCTGGATGTCTCAGTAGTCCCAATCTGGTGCTGAAGGCCCAGTGGATTCCAGGAGATCTGCCAGTCTCAGTACATGCTGGAATCCAAAGGGTTGATCACAACAGCAAGACAAACTCACCAGTGAGAGAGAGGCAATCTGCAGGAAAAAAAGGGACCAGCTCCCTCTGCCATGGCCTGTAACGCCCACATTTGGGGTGGGCCATCCGGGTTGAGGTAGTCCAATCTGAAGATCCTTTTTCTCTTATTTGTTCCTTAGTCCAGTCGAGTTGACACCCAGGATTAACCATCACAGCCCACATATGGAGGTCAGAGGTCAACTTTCGGCACTTGGTTTTCCCCTTCCACCCTGTCGATCTCAGGGATCAAACAGATTGTCAGGCTTGGCAGCAAGGACCTTTAACCACTGAGCCATCTTGCCAGCCCCCAATCTTTAGCAGTGTCTTCTTCCTTTGAGATTCTAAAGCATTTATTATCTATCACTCATTTTGTAGTTATTTATTTAGAACATATATTTTACAATTAGGAGTTGGATGACTTGAATTAGATTTTAAGTTTAATTAAACTTGAATTAGATTTTAAGTTTAATTTTAAGTTTAATTAAACTTAGATTTCTAAATGTTTATTTATTAATAAATTATTGCTATAGTGGTAAGCTTTAGACAGCTTTTCTCTTTATTGACCATTTAAACTGGTAGGAGCAGATATTAATTCTATGCTAGATCTTGGAAAGCACTTCTGTTGGCATTTAATATATCATTGTGTCTATAGTATGCATAATTTAATAAGCAATCACCTGAGTGAATTCTGTTACTAGACTATTTTTAGCTATTAATAACATTCTGTTACTTATTTCTCATAAATGAATTTTAGTCTATATAAGATATTCTAAATTATTTTAATTCTTGATTTTCTATAACCATAATAGTTGAATGTTTTAGAGAAATGCTTTTTAGAAATTAAAAAATAGTACCGGGCATGGTGGTGCACGCCTTTAATCCCAGCACTTGGGAGGCAGATGCAAGAGGATCTCTGTGAGTTCAAGGCCAGCCTGGTCTACATACTGAGTTCTAGGACATCTGGGCCTGCATGGAGATCCTGTCTCAAAAAGACCAAAAATTAAAATAATAAAATAAAATAAAAGCTAGTTAACTGAAATTAGCTTGGAAGCTTATTTCACAGGGAGATCAGTTACCTTGTTTTTTTTTTTTTAAAGAGTTTTAGAATTTTATGCTCCATCTAGTCTTCTTTTACAAAGAAATAAAAAATGGCATGGAGTATCTACTATTACTAAGCTACTTCTAATACAGAAGTTGGTTAATGCCATATGTGCTAGTGGGCTCCTGTATTACCAGCACTGAATGGGAGAGGCTGAGGCAGGGGATTGAAAATTTGAAGCCAGGCATGGTGGCTCGCGCCTTTAATCCCAGCACTCGGGAGGTAGAGGTGGGTGGATCTCTGTGAGTTTAAAGCCAGCCTGGTCTACAGAGCGAGCTCCAGGACAGCTGGTACTAAAAACGGGAGACCCTGCCTCAAAAATACAAAAAATTGAGGCTATTCTGGGCTATATCCTGAGACTCTGTCTCTATAAAACAAGAGTTAACCTTTCTGGATTTTAGTTTTCTTACCATCTGTAAAACACTAAATTCAGTTCTGTGGTCTTTATTACTCTTGGATTTAGAAAACTTAAAGTTTCAAGGTCAGTCAAACTTGAGAACCAAAAAATAACATTTGACATTTGATTTTTGTTTTTGTACTTAAAGTGCCAGTAGTATGTTAATCATGTTTTCCTTTAAAGTACTTTGCAATCTTCTTTTTCTGCTTTTATGGTTAATTTTCTTTTTTAACTTACCAGTACTGCCTCACGGGTTGCTAAAGGAGTGGACCACACAAAAATGAGTCTGCATGGTGCTAGTGGGGGACATGAGAGATCAAGAGATAGACGGAGGTCCAGTGACAGATCACGAGATTCATCTCACGAAAGAACAGAGTCTCAGCTTACTCCTTGTATTAGAAATGTTACTTCACCAACACGACAACACCATGTTGGTATGTAAAATCAACTAATGTACTAGTTCTCATTAAGCTTGCCTTTTAAAAATTGCACTGATAATACTTTGTGCCTAATATTTCAGAGTAAAATTAGCTACTTTATTGTAATTCAGTTGTGTTTTAGCTTAACTTGGTTTTACTGTGAGAAAAAAGCTTACTAAATACAATTTAAAGGTGAAGCTCAAAAATTTGAACCAGTCTTATTTTTATCATACGTGTATAATAAGTATATTGCTTGCATGGAGGTAGGTGTACCTGTGTCCTGCAGTGCCTGCAGAGGTGAGATGAGTGCATTGGATTCCCTGGAACTGGAATTAGGGACAGTTGTGAGCTGCCATGAGGGGACTGGGAATCGAGCCTGGGTCCACTGCAAGAGCAGCCAGTGCTCTTAACCACAGAGTTTTCTCTCCAGCTGCAATATGTAAGTTTTAAAGGAAATTTTCAGGTTAATTTTTTAATTAATTAATTAATTTTGGTCTTTTTGAGACAAGGTTTCCCTGTAGCCCCAGCTGGCCTGGAACTCACTCTGTAGACCAGGCTGGCCTTGAACTCACAGAACTCCCCCTGCCTCTGCTTCCCAAGTGCTACGATTAAAAGCATGCACCACCACGCCCAGGTACAGGTTAATTTTTTAACTTATGAGATAACATAGTGTCTTATAAAATAGTAGTAGGGAAAAATAATTAGTAGGAATCTCTGGTTAACCATGCTAACAAATGGGAGTGAAAAGATAACCATCATGGAGTTACTTTGGCAGTGATCCAAATTAATAATAAAAATAGGAGAGAAATGTGAAGTGTTTTACTTTTTTAGGAACTCAGGTATTTTCCTTCTTTCCTACTTATTCCTATAAATCAGGATTCTTAGCTCAGGAGAACATAATTGGGTGACTATAAACCACTGTCTAAAGCAAATGTGCTGAAGTTGAAGTACTATGGCTTCTTGATTTCATTTCCTCCTAGGGAAGGTGTGAAAATGCTTTGAGGGCTGGGGTATAGCTTCTATAGTAGAGTCAGTTCTTAGCATGTCGAGGGGCCTGGGTTTAGTCTTTTCCCATGGGAAAAAGGCATAGTTAAGGCAGAGATATACTTGCTGGTAGAGAATTAGCTTAGTCGTGCCAAAGCCTTTTTGATCTCCAGTAAGCAAAACACATACTTTGACTTAACTCAGTGGGGATAGTTTCCAATAATCTCCTATAAATACAAATCATTTAAGTTACATCTTATTAGGCAAAGAAGTTGACAATATGTAAGTAGGTTCTTTTCTTTTTTCTTTTTTTTTTAATAAAAGGAAGAGTTTATTTGAGCTTACAATTGATGGTTCCAGGGAATCAGAGTCCATTGTGGCGGGAGGCATGGCAGCTGGATCTGGAGCAGCCAACCAAGGGTCACATCTCGCAAAGAGCACAGGAAGCAGAGAGAGCAACTGTAGACCACGAGGCTTGTTAAAACTCACTAAGCCTGCCCCCAGCAACGCACTTCCTCCAGCATGGCCACACCTTCTAAGACCTCCAAAAACAGTGCCACCAACTGGAGACAAATGTCTGAATACTTACAGCCTATGGGGGACACTCATTCAAACCACCACATTCCACTCCCTGGCCCCCATAGGCTCCTGACCATATAAAATGCAAAACGCATTTAGTCCAACCTTAAAAGTCCCCATAGTCTTTACCAGTTTCAATGTCATTCAAAAGTCCACAGTCCAAAGTCTCTTCTGAGACTCAGGCCAATCTCTTAACTGTAAGCTCCTGTAAAATCAAAAGACAAATTACATACTCCCAATGTACAGTGGAACCGAATACACATTCCCATTCCAAAAGGGAGGAATAGAGGCATAGTGAGGAAATACTGGACCAAAACAAGACCGAAAACCAGCAGGGCAAACACCAAGTCCAGTAGCTCCATGTGCAACTTCTGGGACTTGACTTCCAAAGGGCTTAGATGGCTCAGCTCTTCCAGCTTTGCTTGCAACATACATCTCTTTCTTAGGCTGGTACCACTCCCTGTATGCAGCTCTCCTTGGCAAATATCTCACAGGTCTGGCATCTTGAAAGTCTTCTTGGGGTCTCCGCTGCCAACCAGGCTTCACATTCACAGCTTCACGCAATGGCCTATCAGGGCCTTCTTTATTCAGGGACACCCCTGCTGTACTCTGCCTGGCCTCTTTGGCTCTCTGAAACTGTGGAGGAAGAACTGATGACTCCTTCACTCTTGCAAACGTCATGCCTCTAAAGCCAGCACCATGTGAATGAAATTGCCAAATGGGGCTGGAAATTCGGGATGGAATCTCTCCTGCTTTAACCACATTTGCAATTTTTCTCTGCCCTGGACTTGCTGGAGGATTAGCTGGGTATGGTCCTGCCCTGAAGGTACTGATTCTTTTGTTTACTTGTAAATCTCCAGGCCTCTCCTTAATCACTTTAGTCTCCTTATGAAAGGGAGCCTCTCCTTCACATGCCTTGGCCACACCTTTAATCTTCCTAGTGTACTTTTCAAATCCTAACTGTACATTCTGCATTTCTTTGTGCCCCATTTGCTCTTTTTCACTGTAGATCTGTATAATATTCACCATTAAAAGCCATGCCACCATTTCTACATTAGGCTATCTTGAAATATCCTCCACCAAAGACATCATCAGTCCATTGCTTTTCAACTTAGCATCAGGCAAGCATTTAGGTTGTGGGCAAACTGCTGCCAGACTCTTTATCAAAATATCCCAGTTGCTGCCTAAGTCTTTATATTTCCCCTGGAACCACATCTTTTGCAGTCCATGCTTTCTTCCAGGCCTCCACTAGAATGGCCCTTTAAGCTCTGCTTTCAGTAGTCAACAGCCTTTCTAGCCCAAAGTTCCAAAATCTTCCACATTTCTCCAAACATCCACATGATCAGGTTCTTCACAGCCAACAGCCCACTCTCTGGTACCAAATTACTGTATTAGTCACTTTTCTGTTGCTGTGATAAAGCACCATGACCAAGGAACTTATAAAAGGAAGAGTTTGAGTTTACGATTGACGGTTCCAGGGAATCAGAGTCCATTGTAGTGGGAGGCATGGCAGCTGGATCTGTAAGTAGGTTCTTAAAAGCAGACTGATATTTACAAGCCAGAAATGAGCAGAAGTAACAATGGAGTTAATAGTTTGTCCCATGTAGAGTTCAGTCTCTGAGAGCAAGATAGCAGAATACGATTATTTATTACGTAAGCAAATTTTGCTTTGGGGATACATTGTGGAAACGGGAAATAAAAAGGGGGTATCAGATATAGCAAACCTAATTATATAATCAATAATGCTGTACAGAATGTTCTAAATATCCTGAGTCATGAAGGAATTTGACAGAAACTGATGAGACAGAGGTACATTTTTAGGTCACCTTAAATTTTAGTGATCTAGCCTTTAAATAAACCATAAAATCTTGGTTTTTACTTCCCTTTTATAGGATACTGGAACATCTAAAGAAAAATTAATATTTTCTACCTGTGGAAATTATATACAATAATTATAGACCAAGTAAAATTTGTATCATTGCTTTATTATACAAAGGAATGGAAAAAAGCATAACAGCTGAGGATTGTAGGGCTTGTGTGTAATCCCAGCACTAGGGCAGTAGAAGCAGGAGGAAGATCAGGGTCATTCTGAGCTATATAGTGAGTTTGAGGCCATCTTGCACTACAGGAGACCCTGTCTCAAACAAATAAAAACAGAAAGCAATCAAGCAGTATACCAGTAGTAGTTAAACACTTTATTTGGTATTCTTTAAAAGTCATGAAAGAATAGATACTTCTTACTGTCCCTGTGAATTTTTTCTTCTTTTCAGATCTTCCTTTTGTAAAATAAATTGATTTCAGTGTCCCATTATTACTATAATGTGTTTCCAAACGTTTGTACTTTATGTTCTCGGAGTAATGTTTATAGCAATTAGAACAGTTTAAATTGGTTTATCAGGCTAGTTCCTGTAATCTTAGTACTTTGAAGGCTGAGGCTGGAGGATCATGAATTTGAGACCACAGGGCTTTATAGCAGTCCCTGTCTCAACACTCAAAACTAAACAAAACTTTAAAATCCCTCTCAAAATTGATATTCTTTTGCTAACTTTCAACGTGTAATTTATTTGACTTGTGAGGCTACTTGGGTTTCTATAGATCTTTTCAGTGGAATAATAATGAAAATTTTACCTTAATTTTGATATTTGGTTGGGTAACCATTTATCAGCTAAGTGTACAAATAAAAATTTTAGAAAACATTTTGACATTTCACGTTTTATTCCTGGGACGTTAATTGTTTCTTAGGTTCTTTGCAAATGTTATTTGAAATAGAAAAACAGAAATGCTGCAACTTAAAAGAACTTTTCTAAATTAAGCATTTTAAAAGATACAGTTCTTTAATTTTTTTAAGAAAAATTATGACTTTAAGCATTTTTATTTCAGAACGAGAAAAAGATCATAGTTCCTCTCGTCCAAGTAGCCCTCGTCCTCAAAAGGCCTCCCCAAACGGTTCCATGAACAGCACTGGGAACAGCAGCAGAAACAGTAGTCAGTCAAGTTCCGATGGGAGCTGCAAGACATCTGGGGAGATGGTGTTTGTATATGAAAATGCAAAAGAAGGGGCTCGGAATGTGAGAACATCAGAACGAGTGACACTAATTGTGGATAACACTAGATTCGTTGTGGACCCATCCATTTTTACTGCACAGCCAAATACAATGTTGGGCAGGTTTGTATTGGTGCTGTTCATTCTGTTACTAATCCTAAAGCACTTTCTTAGATGCTGTTTTATGGTTATCATTTAAGTTTTACAGTGCATTCTCTGTTCCAGTGGAATACAGCATTCTTATATATGAAAGAACTGAACTTTGGAAGTTAAATTTTTTGTCGAAGTTAATACCAGTAGAATGTAGTAGAGCAAAAATCTTGAACTTGGTTTTATTTCTAATGTTCTTCACATTACCAGTAGCAATAACAAATATATTTGTCCTTAAAGTCAGAATACCAAAGGATCTCTTCAGATTGATACAATAGATTGGATCTAACCAGATAAATCTTAGCATTGTTTCCCATACTTAAGCTCCTAAATTTTATCACCAGATTGAAAGATACCTGTCAGCATTGTTGTTGTTTTAAGTGATTAGCTGTAAAGTCAACTTGAGTTGTTAGTTTGATGTAGATACTTAGAAGAAAAAGACAGGGAGTGTCATTGAAATGTATTCTTATAAGCATAGTCATCTTTTGAGTAGTGAACTAAAATTTGTAATCAGAAAGTACAATCTGGGGCTGGAGAGATGGCCTAGCGGTTAAGAGTGCTGACTGCTCTTGCAGAGGACCCGGATTCGATCCCCAGCACCCACATGGCGGCTGAGAACCGTCTATAACTCCAATTCCAGGAGAACTCCAGTTCCAGGGGAATCCGACACCCTCTTCTGACCTCTGCGGCATTGCACGGCATGGGTGCACAAACCTACATGCAGAGAATACATTCATACACATAAAAATAATAATAAAATTTAAAAAAAGTATAATCTAAGGATATTAGGTAGTATGGAATTGATTTTTTTTCAACATGCCTGAAATGAGGACCACATACTTTTTAAGTGTAAATTCACAATTTACAATTTAATCTACAATTAAAATGAAGGAATATTAATGAAATAGAAGTTTACATCAGGTAAAAACTTGTAAGATTTTTCTAGTTTGCTTCTTTGATGACTGTTGCAGAGAGAAAGAGAGAGAGAGAGAGAGAGAGAGAGAGAGAGAGAGAGAGAGAGAGAGCCAGAATACAGAATAAATGCTGGCATTGTGAAATTGTGTAATTTTTTTGAGTCACTGTATAATTTTTCTCAGCATTGACTTGAATGTGTATTTTAATGTTCTCATCAGATCAGTGATGGATGCCACCAGGAGGGCAGCTTGGCATCAATTCTAGTTTATTTTACATAAAAATTGAAACAAAACATGTATTTGAAGTTTTGCTTCAGCTGTTCTCGTTTGTTTTTTTTGGTGTTCATCCTGATCTGAAAATAACAACATTCCTTTTTTCGTAAAAAGTTCAAGCATTTGTTCTATTTTAAGGGGAAAAAAACCAAAAAAAGTTCAAGCATTTGAGAAAAGTACATGACATTTGACTCTTGAGAGGCTGTTTTAATCAGTGAAAGCTTTCTGTTCATGGCAGTCAAGTGAAGCATATCTTTGGAGATGAAAATTAATATTCATGGGAACTGGAAAGCAGTAGGCATTCTTTTGGAAACTTTGAAATAAAAAAGCTTTATTTTTCATGGGTTTTTGTGTTAAAACAAAAGAATGCAAGCCATTTAAATTAGGAGACTACTGAATAAAATTAGTAGAATAACCATGTTTACTTTGGTAATAGTTGTATCATTGAATTCAGAGTTACAACTTTTTTCTGATTTTTAAAATTTTTTTCTGAGTGCTGTTTGAAACTTACTATTGCAAAGGGTATTTTCCAAATTGTCTCTTCTCTCAATATTTTATGTCTTGTAAAAACATAAAAGTCCTTTTTATTTTTTCTTATGTAATAAATATTAAGAGCTTTTTACTAAATTAAACTTTCATTCTCTGTTCTTATCTGTCTTGGTACTTAATTTTCAGTTCTAGAATGCAAGTCTTAAGAATTTTGAGTAAGATTTCTTAAATTTAGAGTTAGTGTACATAGCATAGCTTCACTTGCCTATATCATCTTACTTTTTTTCCAGTTTAGCTTGCACTAACTTTATGATTTAAAACAACAGTTCCATGATAATTCCTCCTAATCCCTACTCCTTCTGGAATAGAAATCACCCTTTCCTCTAGAATGAATGATTGTTTGGTTTCTTTTCTCCTGAGACAAAGAAATTTCTGTTTCTTTACTTTCTAAAACTTTCATTTAATATTATTATTTTGAGGGCAGTGGGGTTGAGACTCTTGCTATGTAACTTCAGGCTGGCCTAGAACTCACTGTGTAGCCAGCCTTGAATTTGTAGCAGTACTGCCTCAGTCTCCTGAATGATACTGTCACAGATGTGAGCCACTGTCTAATGGCTCAGAAGGAGTGTGTGTGTGTGTGTGTGTGTGTGTGTGTGTTGCTGAGGGTAGAACCCAGGCCCTTGTGTATGTAAGACAAGTGCCCTACCTACCACTGACATACATTTCTAGCTGCTAATTTTATTCTTATAGGTAATCCATATCATTTGTATCAAACCCTTTAATGGTTTTTTTTATAGCATTTGCCAGAATAAATGTCTGATAATTATTCTTAAAATAGCTGGATGTAGTGGCACACACCTTTAATCCCAGCACTTGGGAGGCAGAGGTAAGTGGATCACTGTGAGATCCAGGTTAGACTTGTCTACATAGCCATTTCCAGACATAGGGAGACCATATCTCAGAAACAAACAAAAAATTACTCTGAAAATAATGATGTAATTTAATGCTTAAAGGATAATTCATTTTTAGTTTTGTATATGAAGCTGATTTTCCCTTTTGAAGTATCTTACTGTTGTGGTTCTTAATTACTATAATAGGATGTTTGGATCTGGCCGAGAACATAATTTCACACGTCCCAATGAGAAGGGAGAATATGAGGTGGCAGAGGGAATTGGTTCTACTGTATTTCGAGCTATTTTGGTGAGTGTATATTTCTTATGTGTTAATTCAGTTATAAGACCTATCTTTAGTAGATATTTAGATACCCATTTGGAGATATACACGTTATTATTTTGCTTTAAACACTATTTAGTCCATGTTTATGTTAGTACATAAAGTTAATATATTATTTTTGCAAATGCTACCAACCCAGCCTTGACAATACTTTAGACTGCCTCACTCTAGGTATTTAATTCATTTTTCTTAATTTTGTCCCCAGGATTACTATAAGACAGGAATAATCCGCTGTCCTGATGGCATCTCTATTCCTGAGCTGAGAGAAGCATGTGATTATCTCTGTATCTCTTTTGAATATAGCACAATTAAATGTAGAGATCTCAGTAAGTATGGTGTTTTATGTGTAGGTGGTTTGTAAAGTTACAGTTGGGCCTGTGGCTGCTTACAGTATCGATCCTGGTTCTTCATTCCTTAAGTCTCCTCATTCTTTGCTTTCTTTTTGCTACCTTGTCTCTGACCTTGTATAAGAACTTTGAGGTAAAGTTTTAACAACTAACTTATAACATTTAAGAAAGTTATTGAATTTGTACCTTTGTATTTAGCTACCTTACCGAGCTATGTTTGTTTGTAATAGTCTTTCACATGATTGCAATTTTTTTTAATAGATTATGGATGTGTTATAGACAGCTATTTCTTTAGTCATGTTGTGTTGGCTAGATTTTGAACAATGTTAATTTATTGGTCATTCTGTCACTTAGATTTCACTGATAAGTCAGCCATTTCTTTTAAGTCTTCCTCTAGCCTTCCTTTTGGTTTTCTGTCTTTCATTCTCTGACTTGCTCCCGGGTCCTTCATCCATTGAATGGGGGTTCTCTATTTTTAGCTATTTTCTCTGTGACTTTGTATTGGAATTCTTTTTAGGTAAACTTTAAATGGCTGAAGAATTACCAACATTTCATCTGTAGGATCCTCAAGTACATGCTCACTTAATTTGGCATTTTGTTCTTTGTTTCTGCTTTTACTTATCAGGCTTAAAACATCATGCTATTTTTATGGGTTTCATTTCAGGTGCCCTAATGCATGAATTATCAAATGATGGTGCCCGTAGGCAATTTGAATTTTATCTGGAAGAAATGATCCTCCCTCTCATGGTAGCCAGTGCGCAGAGTGGGGAACGAGAATGTCATATAGTGGTACTTACAGATGACGATGTAGTTGATTGGGATGAGGAGTATCCACCACAGATGGGAGAAGAATATTCCCAAAGTAAGTATTTCAAGCATGCTTCTCTCTTCTGAGTCTTTATAGATTATCTCTTATCTTTTAATCAAAGGACAGGTAAAGGTTATATTGAAGTCTTACCATATAGTAGGGATCAGATGCAAAGTAGTCTGTGGGTTGTATGCAGCCCACTGCCTGTTTCTACAGCTAGAGTTTTTGTATTGCCTATGGCTGCTTTTGTGCTATCATGGCAGAGTTGAGTAACTGCAATAGAGACTGCATGGCTCGCAAAGCCCAGAGTATGTACTACTTGAGCCTGTGCAGAGCAAGTGTGCCCACCCTGTCCTGCACAGAAAGTGGCTAGCTTTCTGTTGACTGAGGGTAATTTTAAAGTCCCAAGATGTTCTTTTATAAAACACCATGTGTTCTTGGGGAGTACAGCAGTACCTCTGAAAGCTTGGTTGAACAAATTATAGTTCTTTGGTGTTTCTTACCAAAGTTAGCATGTCTTGATCAGCATTTCTTTCATTTTTTTAATACTCCTAAATTTTTGTCCTTAAACTTTTTTTTCTTCTTGTTGTTAGAAAAAAAAATCTAATGTTGTTGTTCTTGATGAACCAATAAGAGCATTTTAGAACCATAGGTGAGATGAGTTGAAAGAATGGCCCAGGAAGCTTAGTGAACAGCCTAGCTTCTTGTTCTTTACTCTAGTCTGTTAACATGGTAAGGATTCATCTTCATTGGAGTTTAGGTCAGAAGTATAGGAATCTAGAAAGTACCAAAACTCTTTAATCTCTGATGTTTTCATTTTATGTATCTTTTCCCAAAAACTAAAGGCGACTCCAGATAGTAATTTCATTGACTTTTTAGAGAGATTGTCAAAAGATTATGTTAATACATATTATGATTAGCACTTTTCAGACTGGACAAGAGATTTTCTTTGACATGATGGACTTACATGCATCTCGTGATTATTTTTAAAATGTTTTTATACTTTGAGAATTTCATATAGTAAGTTTTCATTCTTGGTCATGTGATTCTTTTATTAAGTCACAGTGGGCCTTGTTGTTGCTGTTTTCTCAGTCCTTGGCTCTTTTCTGGCAGTGATTGTTCTCATACTATGTGGATGAAAAGTTGAAAACAACAAAGGTTCCAAAAAGCTAGCCAGGTGTGGTGGTACACTCCCTTAATCCCAGCACTACGGCTGCAGAAGCAGGCAGATCTCTGGAAGTCCCAGAAGACCTGGTCTGCAAAGCAAGTTCCAGGCCAGCGAGGGCCACATAAAGCAAACAAACAAAAAAGTGCCAAAACACAAAATAAAAGTTCTAAATTATTTTTGGTTAAGAAAGGGAAATGACAAGCTTATTATGTATATGTTAGCTTTCAGAAGATTCAACTCCCAAGAGAGTTGAAGCAGTCACAGAACAGAGGTGACACTGCAGTGATAGCAGTTAGCGTCAGCCAGACTTCTGCTTCATTATTGAAGTTTCCTTCAATTTTTGTTGTTGTTTTCTTAGTTTTTATCTAAAGCTTAAAGGGGGAAAATTATTTAATTTGTCTAAATAGGTTTCATTTTGTACCAAGCTGTTCCAATGTAAAGATGCATAGAAGAAGATAGAGATAGCCTTTTCAGCCTGATTGATTTCCTAAATAAGACTTTATCCCTTCTGAATTGTCAAAAAAAGATATAAACAACTTTATCTTAAAATGCTAGTAGTCAGCACTCGGGAGGTAGAGGTAGGCAGATCTCTGTGAGTTCAAGGCCAGCCTGGTCTACAGAGCGAGCTCCAAGACAGCTGGTACTAAAAGGGAGACCCTACCTCAAAATACCAAAAAAAAGGAAAAAACTAAAAAAAAAAAAAGAAAAAAAAATACTAGTAGTCAAGCCAGGCGTGGTGGCACATGCCTTTAATCCCAGCACTTGGGAGGCAGAGGCAGATGGATATTTGTGAGTACTAGGCCAGCATGGTCCACATAGTGAAGTTCCAGGCCAGCTGGGGATACCCTGTCTCAAAAAAAAAAAAAGTAGTTTCAAAGATTTAATAATAATCACAGGTTGATACCACGAGTGAAATCTGTGTGCGTATTTTCCTTTACTGGCTCTTAAACCAGCATGTTTGGTTTGTGAGTGTTTTTTTCTTTTTTTGAAAAAACCTTTGCAGTTCACCTTTTAAGGGAGATTTCTCCACCTGAAAGAGAGAAGGCGAGGCGGGTCCGTCAGTCTAACTCCTTGAAGTTCCCAGCACATGTCGAAGACTCAACATGTTGTCAGTGGAATGTCTGCCCTTTGCAAAGCCAGTTTGCTCTAAACAGACTAACCTAGGCAGAACATGCTCGAATCTGCCATTTTAACATCAGTGTTAAGTGGGGCTCTTTGCCTGGATGGAAAACAGTTTGTGGGGAGGGGCTTTGCCTTTGGGGGAATTATTAATAGTTGCTCAATCCATGAAATATAAAACATAACTTTAGTACTCTTTGAGAAAGCAGTTCCCACACCTTCAGACTGGGCCTTTGTAGGCATCTTAGCAAAGTTCTTTACTTTGCCTGATTGATAATGATGGTTGTCTTATTCAAAACCTGGGGCAGCTCCCATTCCAATAAGTGTGGATATGGATCTTTGAGGTGATTCTTCCTATGGATTGGGTTACCTGATTGGTTATGAAAGCTTTTCTTGTTTCCACTTAAGTAGACATTTGCTTCTACATTAACTATACTGAATATTGTCCTGTCATGTTGGCCTAGTCTTCCTTTGGCATTAGTGCATCCATTGTTTGGGCTGTTAGGGATGTCAGGCTCCTTTGAAGATGAAGGTAAATTTAAGTTACTCTCTTAAGTACTTTGATTTTAATGTGAATTTTTTCTTTTTGTTTCCAGTTATTTATAGCACAAAATTATATAGATTTTTCAAGTACATTGAAAACAGAGATGTGGCCAAATCAGTTTTAAAGGAGAGGGGTCTTAAGAAGATTAGATTGGGAATAGAAGGTAAGACATTTTCAATTCATTTTCTTCTGGAAAAAAATGAATAGGTTAAAAAAACATGGATCTATTTATGTACTTTGAATAGTTGGGAAAAAAAAAACTGGCAATTATTGAAAGCTTATGGAGAAAATAAGTAAATAACAAAACAAGCTTTCTTTTGAGAACACAGTTAAAAGCTATTAGAAGTTATTATTTATAGATTCCCTAGTGATACAGAAATGTGATTGATTGATTGATTGATTGATTGATTTAGTCTTTTTGAGTCAAGGTCTCCCTGTACTTCCAGCTATCCTGGAACTCTCTATGTAGAGCAGGCTAGCCTTGAACTCACAGAGATCCTCCTGCCTCTGCCTCCTGAGTGCTGGGATTACAAGCATGCCCCACCATACCTGGCTCAGAAATTTTTTTTTTCTGCCATGGCATGCTCTCATTCACTTTTGGCAGAGCCCATGTAGTATGTGTTGGCTTGCATGTGTGTATATTCCCATGAAGTTGACAGGGCTGTTTCCTCACTGGTGATATTTGAGGCCTAGTAGATTTAAGACTTGCCTTATGAAAATTCATGTAGAAGCAGTACTAGTAACTTAATGGTATGATAGCTTGAAGCATGATGATAGCATTTTCTCAGGTTAAATACAGATTTGCAAAACTTGTTTCATCTTAAGTGCACATATTTTTAGATAGCTGCTTACTTTATGATTTAAATGACTTTTCCCACATATGCCTTGTCAGATGTGTCTTTAATTTTAAAATATCCTTTTTAAGACCAAACAACCTTTGTGGCATAGCAAGGCATTGTGTAAAGGCTGTGGAGCCAGAATACTTACAGTTTAATTGCTGTATGCATTGGCCACAGCACTTAAAAACCCAGTTTCTTCATCCAAAATGGGAGCTGCCAGGCATGATGCTTCATGCCTTTAACCCCAGCCCTACAGAGGCAGAAGCAGTGGATCTTTGTGAGTTCAAGGCCAGCCAGGACTATATAGTGAGACTTTGTCTCAAAAAATAAACTGGGCAGTGCGGTACACATCTTTAACCTCAGCACTGGAGAGGCAGAGGCAGGTGGATATCTAGTCTACTAGTCTGGTCTTCTTAGTGAGTTCCAGGGCAGCTGGGACTACAGGAAGATCCTGTCTCAAAAAAAACAAAAATGGGGAGCATTAATGACTACTTTATTTTTTTTATATAACAAAAATCTAATAAGCATGAATGAAACTTCAAAATACCAACTTGTTAAAATGCAGAAACATTGAAATAACCTTAGATTTTTTTTCAGCCAAGACCACAGCCAGGAAACCATGAAATAATAATAATAATAATAATAATATACATTTAAAGAACTGAAAGTGAAAGTGTAAGCTAAATATGATTCCCAGAAATGTTCTGTCCTAAAAGTGATGGAGGAAGAATAACATTTGAAGAAATGCACAGCCTCAAGGCAAACAAGGCATCATTTCAGAATTTATGTAAGCAAACTCATGAACAAAGAAGTTTACAGAAGACAACATATGCAATATAGAAAAGAATGTAAGGCCAATAGTAAAAGTGACAAGGAGGGAAACAAAGGCTGGAGAGATGGCTCAGAAGTTAAGAACACTGACTGATCATGCATAGGATGTGGGTTCAAATCCTAGCACCCACATGATGGTTAACCACTCTTCATATCTCTGGTTCCAGTGGATCTGATTCTCTCTTCTGTCTTTTGTAGGCACTGCATTACACATGTGCACTCATACCCATGTACGCAATACTCAGACACATAAAATAAAAATAACTAAAAATATTTTTTAAAGAAAGGATGTAAAATTAGAAGACATATACTAGCATTCTGTGATAAGAGTAATATTTTAGTGTCTCTTCTGTCCTTTATAAGGCTATTGTAAGGATGGGCTGAGATAACACTAAAATAGTACCTAGTCCATAGTAAGTTTTCATTCTGTGATGATATGGTGAAGCAATAAGGAAATGTTTGAAGGTTCCTCCTTGGCAAGCGCAAACAACTATCAATCTTCCCTTTGTGCTCCACACTGGGGTCTTTCCTTCCCATAGTTACCCAAATGAGGTCCAGTAAGCACCACATCCTGTCTTGATCTTCCTGTACTGGCCTCTATGATACAGCCTGGGTAATCCAACAATGGCAGTCTATACTTTGAAGAGGCTGAAATCCCAGTCCACAAGCAGGGTATCTCAGTAGTCCCCATCTGGCATTGAACGTTTGGAGGATTCTTGGAGAAACATGAGTCTTCAGTCCATATTGGAAGGTTAAAAAGCTGTGTCTCATGTCTTTGAAGAGTGGCAAAAGCAGTGACAGCCACAGAGTAGATGCACTTGCCAGTAAGAATTGAAGACAAGCCAAACAACAGTGCACTCTCTTTTTTTTCTTTTTGTCTTTTTACTAAGATCTCAAGTTTTATATCTGAAGTACAATTTCTCAGGCCTTACTGATTATTTATTTCTGGTTATGCTTTCCATTTGGATGCTTAAGGCCACAGAGTTAGCCCAGATTTTTTTTAATGTTTTATTTATTTATTTATTTATTTATTTTCGTATGTGTATGAATGCACTGTCTGCATGTAGGTTTGTGCACCCATGTTTTGCAATGCCACGGAGGTCAGAAGAAGGTGTCAGATTCCCCTGGAACTGGAGTTAACGATGGTTCTAAGCCGCCATGTGGGTGCTGGGGATCAAACCCAGGTCCTCTGCAAGAGTGGTCTACGCTCTTAACCGCTAGGCCATCTCTCCACCCCCCAGGCTTCCCTTTTTGAAGAGTAAGCAGACTTTCCTCTTTATAGACTGGACACTGGCTGAAGTCCCTTTAGTGGGTCTCCAAGACCTCCCCAGACTTTATTTTTAGAGGGAAGAATAGTCTTAGTAAGATAGCTCAGTGGTAAAGAGTGCTTGGTTCCCAGCCCATGTCAGGTAGATCATAACTACCTGTAACTCCAGCTTCAAGGGATCTGATGCTTCTGCGGCCCAAGGGCACCTGCATGTATGTGGCATATACTCAGACATACATACAGACAGACAGCACACACACACACACACACACACACACACACAAACACACACACTTAGTTTAGTGCCTACAGCACATCATGCCCTGCACAGGTCTCTGGAGACTGATATAAAGATGCTACCTCTGCCACATAAGAACTCTATTGAAGTGAGAGTCAAACATATAGAAAAGTAATTACAGTTATGTACTCCTGCAAGTATTGTAACATGAGTGTTTTGGAGTATAAGAAGCAAATTAACAACTGTGTGTGGAGTCTTAATGTTTTTCTAGTGGAATAACTAAGGTTTGAATTGCAGGGGTGAAGGGAACCTTTCTCAGAACAGTTTGTGTTAAAACAAAGCATATTCAAGAAAAAGTGAAAAGCTTATTGTAGTCAGTCTGTTGGACAGCTCTAGTATTAGAAGGAATATAGCATGATGGTAGATGAAATTAAGTCAGTTGAAATCAGGTTCTAACACAGCTTGTATACTATTCTGAGGAATATAGATCTTTCTCCCTGAAGCATGAAGAACCATTGGCAGTTTTAAAGCAAGGATGCATTATGATTGCATTTGTCTTGAAGGGTGATTCTGTATGAGAGAAAGATTGGAATGCAGTTTTGTTTTTGATGTGTATGAGTGTTTGGCCTGCATGTGTTTAAGTGCAGTGCCCACAGAAGCCAGAAGAGGGTGTCAGATCCCCTTAAGCTGGAGTTAGGGGCAATTATGGGTATTGGGTGCTGGGAACTGAACCTGAGTTTTGTGCAAGAACTACAGCAAATGCTTTTAATTAACCACTGAAGCATCTCTCCAATCCCTACAGTTGGGTATTTTAAGACTTTCCTAGTGGTCTTAGATTTATCAAGGACAAGGGAATACAAATGTGACCCTTCTTTTGGCTAATACTGAACCTCAGATGGCAGTAGTCTGGAATGTGGAATAAAGAATACATGCCGTAGGCCTTTAGAAGGTCTTGGGCTTGCTTACCACTCCCCAAGGCCCCTCTGGGCTTCCATCATTCCTGTCACACATGCACACTCAGCACATAGTAACGGTCACCTGCTGTATGAGGTCATTCTGGTTTTTCTTGATTCTGTGATCAGACTTTATCAATCTAGGACCCAATCCAACCTGTTGCCTGTTTTTTTGTTTTTTTTTTTTAATATATATAAAGGTTTATTGGGAATCATTTATGTGTTTTCTGTGGCAGAATTGGGCAGGGTCGAAACCTTAGAGCTCCCAAAATTGAAATAGTTACTGTGGCCCATTATAGAAAATGTTTGCTGATCTGTGGCCTAAACTAGCAGCTCCTGCTGATAGAAGGAAGGGAAGGGGTTTGTGTACAATACTTTCTAAGGACATTGTGTCTTTGGAGTAATGTCTCTGCTAATAAATAATTGAAAGTTTTCCAAAACTTAGGATTGTTTTTACTAGTTGTTACTTTTCAGTGACTAGGATTCAAAAGTAGTAGTATAATTAAGGAAAGCTGTTTGCAGATGCAAATTTAAATTAACTGTTTATTGGAATGGTCATTAGCATGATGAAGATTAAAATATTGCCCTCGCTGAGCTAGCTATAGACTTATCTAAGAGCCATCTAGAGAGCTGATTACTTTTTGTGATTTAACAAAAGTGGAAAGAAAAATTCTGAAGCATAATAAAGATGAGAATTAGGCTTAAGGAAACCAGAGGCAAATGGAGTAGGAAATGGAGCAGGAAGTGGAGCAGGAAGTGGGGGTCTTCAGGCCTGATTATCCTGTGAGGAGATTGTTCCTGGATTTTGAGAGTATACATCTAGAGCCCAAGATCTAGTGCAGATTGTTATATAACATTGTATTAGAGACTCATCCCTCCATAGTCCCACTTACAGAATGTTTTGTGAGGGATGGAGAGGTGGCTCAGTGTTTAAGAGCACTGGTGGCTCTTGCAGAGGACCCGGGTTCAGTTCCCAGTACCCACGTATTGGATAACAAATGTCTGTGACTCCAGTTCCAGGGTATCCAACACTCTCTTCTGACTCACAGGCATGCCTGACATGGGTGTACTTACATATATGCAGGTGATACACTCATACATGTAAAATAAAAAATAGCATTTTTGTGTGTTTCTTTTTGAGACAGGGTCTCCCTGTAGTCCCTACTGTCCTGGAACTCACTGTGTACACCAGGATCTCAACAGAGATCCACCTGCTTCTGTCTGCCAAGTTCTGGGATTAAAGGCATGCACCACTATGTCCAGCTAGAATATTAAAAAAAAAAAAAGTTTTGTGGTGGGTGGTTGTTGAATAACAGATGTGGAAAATACTGTGAATGATAGGATTTCAGTTTCTAGCTGTTAGATGACTGGATAAATTAATATCGGTTTTCCTTCTGGATTTTAATTTCCATTTGTTCAGGATATGCACCAGAAAAGCTCTCAAAGACTTAATTTGGATGAGAATGTGTGTGTGTGTGTGTGTGTGTGTCCCTTTTTTAAAAATCTTACTTTTCTCCAGGTTATCCAACCTACAAAGAAAAAGTAAAGAAAAGGCCAGGGGGCCGCCCGGAAGTCATTTACAACTATGTACAAAGACCTTTTATTCGAATGTCCTGGGAGAAGGAAGAAGGAAAGAGTCGGCATGTAGACTTTCAGTGCGTAAAGAGTAAATCTATCACTAACCTGGCAGCAGCGGCTGCAGACATTCCCCAGGACCAACTAGTAGTCATGCACCCAACTCCACAAGTGGATGAGCTGGACATCCTCCCCAACCACCCCCCTTCAGGCAACAATGACCTCGATCCTGATGCACAGAATCCAATGCTGTGATGGTGACATCCGGTGAAACCATAGCATGCTACTCTTCACAGTGACGTTGTACTCCGCATTCTGCACTGCAAGGCCACTTTTCTTCATTGTGAGATGCACATGTTTAGAATACTGCAGTGTAGGCTTTTTTAAAGACCAAAGGTAGCTGAATGGTTTTTTAACGAGTACAACTTTAGCATCCTGGTTCCAGTTATATAAATGTATTTGTTTACCAGTATGTTTGTGAAATTGGTTCTTTGTATGGGGACAGTCCTTTTTCACACATCTAGGCCTTTTTAGAAGTGGAAATTGGCAGCTGGGGTACTTTCAATGTAGATCGATACTCCTCATACCCCAGAAGAAATGCAGATTATATAGTTGCACTTTATAAACAGTGGTTAAATGGAACTATTCAAGCCATTTTAGAGTTGTGATGTACAGTATAACTTAAGTGCTTCTATCAAAGTATTCCTTCAGTGAAAATATGTATAGTGTGCCCATGAGGCACAAATAGTATTTATCCTGGGTTTATTTGAACAGTTAGTATGAGATTTGATGCTCCTAATGTATTGGTTCACTTATCTCCAGTGCCGTTTCACTCTTTCAGAGTGAGCCACATTCAGGGAGTGTGAACATCAGGGGTGGTTTATTTGTCCAGTCTGCCTTACCCTTAATCTGTTCACAGATATTTATTTACTAATCCTTTTTTTTTCTTAAGAGTTATGGGATAGAAAATTAACTGTTTGCCCTTCATTTACTAAATGATTGTAAACTCCAGTTTTTCATCAAAATAAAATTCCATTGTTTTAATGTTTCTGACCAACTTTATAACCTTGACTAAGTTTTTAGTCTTATAATAATAGATTCTGTGCTGTGTTTGCATAAGTATAACTAGAAGTAGTGGCCCCAAAAGTTCTTTCTTTAGTATATTTGTGATGAGGCACTTAAATTTCCTACAAATTAGAACATTTACTATAAATCGAAAGCAGTTGATCTGAGCTACAAAAAGAAAAGTATTTTCTAGTCCAACCTGATTTGAAAAGCAAAATGACTTTGCTAAGGCATTTTAGTATCCCCAGGTTTCAGAGATAGTGTCTGATATTAATTCATTACTTTTCCCATTTTTGCTGTTCTGTTTTGCAAATTATGTAAATACTATTCTAAATATTTGATGGTGTACAGCAAAGAATCTTAAATATTTAAGTGCTTTGGGTCTGAGGTCACCTAAATGCTCTGTAGCCATACACCTGCAAGCAGTGGGGAAGTCGGGGGGTGGAGAGGGTGAAGCAGCCAGTTCATAACCTTAAATTGTAAGTGCAAAAGATTTGAAATTGTGTAAGTAGTCACATTGTTGTTCTCATATAATTGAAATAACTACAATTTGGAAATTAAATTTTTTCAATACATCTAAGCTATTAGTATGGTAGAAATTATTATAAGAAAAGTATTCTAAAGGTAAGAGCATGGAACATGCTTACACACTCAGCTGTTGTACTTTAAAGGTAAAGCATGGAACATGCTTACACACTCAGCTGTTGTACTTTAAAGGTAAAGCATGGAACATGCTTACACACTCACCTGTTGAAATTGATGGTCCAGCCTTGTAGCACATAGGGTCCCCCCCTCAATTATTTGAAATGGGAACAGTACTTATAGAACAAGGGAGACATTTATTAAAAATATTTACTGTCTAATACATTATACTTTAACCCATATTTATAGTAAAGGATTCTTACAAGGAAGAATAAACAGTTTTATGATACAATTAGTATAAGAAATATCCACATGGGGGACTTCTTTGTAGTGTAAAAACACCATACATCTGAAATGACCATTTTGCATATAAAAGCTACCACTGATGCTTCTGTGCACAATGATTAAAAAATTCAACACAAACAGAATCCAAAATATACAATTAATGCAAGCTATCCACAGCTAGTCCAAAATCAATGATGAGGAAACACTGAAGCAGACTTAGTTCCATTTTCTCTGAAGTTATACATGGTAGATTGACTTGTATCAATGGCTCTGAGGTGGCTTTTATGAAGTCAGTACATAAAAGCTGTTCTCTCCCTATCCAGTAAGCTTCACAGACTGTAAAACTTCACCAGTAATGCACTTTGATACTGTAGCTGTTGCCAAAGCAACATGTAGTGTCTACAGCGGCCATGGCAAGTCACTAAAGTCAACAGGACCACCCAGTCCAGCATCAGCTTCCAGGAGGCTCATGATGACAGCCATCGCCGCTTCATCATTACTGGGACTACTTGATCCTTGGTCATTGTCTATCATATCCATGCCTATGTGGGGGTTCTCACCTGTGGAAAGAAGAAAGGAAGGAAAGGCTGGTCAGGAATAAGAATACCAAAGCATACTTATTTGGCAAAGCAATTTCTAAGCATATTCATATTTAACCAAAGTGAGAGAGGTTGTTTTGGGGGGAAGGAGGACTCTATTGCCATAATTTTGATGCTTTTCAGAAAGAACAAAAAAAGAGCAAAGTGCTTAAGATTCAATAAATGGTAGAAATATTTGAGTTGAGCTTAGTTTGGTGTTCTGATACCCAGTGAGAAGGGGTCATAGCAACAGTGGCAATGGGAAAGAAGATCGGGGAAAAGATGGGTGGGCTGGGAGAAGCAAGCATCCTGAAAGGACTCTGGTCCCTCTGAATCTGATGATTCCTCCAGGCCTTCTCTGAAGCTGCATCTACTCTCTCAGAAGATTGTGCCCCACATGGGAGAAAACCAATTTTTAGGTTGCTGCAGACGTGCTTATGTCCCCACCAAAACACAGCCACTGGAAAATTACCACTGAAGTTATTTAAACACATCTCAAACATCCACATTTCAGAACTAGCTTGTTTTATGTACTCGGTTCTCAAACCCACTTTGTGCCACATTTGTTGCAAGCTCACAGCCACTTACTCATATGGAGGTGAATAATAGTAGCACTTACCAAGAATAGAAGAACTATCAGAATAGGGATAGCCTGGGTTCTCTTGAGCCTGCCCTGGTAGTAGGCCGCTGGAAGAAATGTCTGGAGTCCCTCCATTTAGAATCTGCAAAGAAAAGGGGAAATGTGTAGCTTTGCACTCTCAAATGGAAATTTCAGTTAGTATCTCATGCAGTGTTACTAAGAGAATGAAACATGTTGGAAAGAAAAGGGTGTGGTGGGGGCAATTTCCTACTGAATGTTTTCAAAGAAGGAAGAGAGTCAAGAAGGGGAGGAGCCTATTCCCTATGCTATTCTTTTCTCCTCATTTGAGTCAGCATATGCAGATAACATAAAAGCTGAGTAAATCCCCATCATAATTCTTAGGATCATGGTGTCCTCATACTTCTTAAAGTATGGCTCAAACATCAGTGAGCCCAGGTTCTCCTGTAAAGGACTAAAACAATGGTAAGACACTGCTGAAGAAATAATTGAGGTCGGTAACAATCTGTAAAGAAACAACTCTTACAGACTCAGCAAAAAGAACACTAAATCTTTTATCACCAGGTATACAACAACTTCAGTAAC
This sequence comes from Rhizomys pruinosus, assembly GCA_009823505.1. Taxonomy (NCBI): domain Eukaryota; kingdom Metazoa; phylum Chordata; class Mammalia; order Rodentia; family Spalacidae; genus Rhizomys; species Rhizomys pruinosus. Next base: position 266,286 of record VZQC01014625.1, on the reverse strand, counting down.
CTCTGGTTTCTGTTCTTAAGATATAGACAACTGGCCTGGCGTGGCGGCGCACTTCTCTATGCACGAGGGCGGCAGAGGCAGGCAGATCTCTTGTGAGTTCAAGGCCAGCCTGGTCTACACAATGAGTTCCAGGCCAGTTGGGGCTACAGGGAGACCCTGTCTCAAAAAGACAAAAACAACAACAAAACAAGATACAGACCATTGTTACCACTCCATAATAGAACTTAAATTATTTCTCAAAAATCCCTCTACCCTTCCAGCTCCCTGCCCTTGGCTAATTCTCAGAACACCCTTTGAGAAGTGTTGGGAATGAAGAAAGCGTTTAAGTAGCTGCTAAGCTTCAGGAGATGCAGATTTTTAACCTTGCCAGTAGGTGGCATTATAACAGGACCCCTTCACATTCTTAAAAATTGAGGCTTCCCCAGGAGTGGTGGCGCACACCTTTAATCCTAGCACTTGGGAGGCAGAGGCAGGTGGATCTTTGTGAGTTCAAGGCCAGCCTGGTCTACAGAGAGAGTTCCAGGACAGCTGGGACTACAGGGAGACCCTGTCTCGAAAAGACCAAAAAAAAAAAAAAAAAAAAAAAAAAAAAAACTTGAGACTTCCAAGAAAAACTTTTGTGTTAGATAGGCTATATTCTGTAAATTTACTATATTTAAAATTTAAAGCACAGATTTTTAAAATAAACCTACTTTGTATTAACATGAATAATAGCATTTTAATGAAAAAAAATCATATTACCAAAACAAAAGAATAAATGTTTGGTTGTTTTATATCTTTGCAAACTAAATGGCTGGCTTAAGAGATTTCAATTAGATTCTCATACCTGGTCTATTCGGTTTATTTAAACAGGCAATTTTGAAGTATATGAAGGAAATCCAAACTCCTCACATATATGAAATTTTAAGAAGAAACAGTTTAACAGCATTTTCAAATAATTTTGATATTCTCTGATACTACATCAGCACTTGGCAAAGGATGCTGCTTTCTTTTATATGTGTGAGTGTTTTGCCTGCATGTGTGTAAACGTAGTGTGAGTAGTGTGCCTGCAGGGACCAGAAGGGGTTGTCGGATCCCCTGGAACCAAAGTTATGGATGGTTGTTAGCTGCTATCTGCTGGTGACCAAACCCAGGTCCTCTGCAAGAGCAGCAGGTGCTCTTAACTACTGAGCCATCGCTCCAGCCCCAAGTGGATGTTTCTTAAATGTTCATTACAGTATGAAGCCATATCAGTTAATTTGTGTACCCAGTTATGCTAAAATCCATGGATGTCTCATTGACACTTAGAATGGATCTCCCTTGGATGATTTTGAAATATCCTGTATTGAGTACTTACAGGATATTGGTTCACTGAGTTATAAAGATCTTCCAAATCAACAAGACATCACCATTGTTAATGCCATTGTTTTAAGAAATATTTTATTATTTTTATTTTATATGTATGAGTGTATTGCTGCATGTGTAATTGCTGCATAATCCGTGTCATGCAGCCTCAGAGTCAGAAGAAAGCATTGGATTCCCTGGAACTGGAGAACTGAAGTTACAGACAGTTGTTAGCTCCCACGTGGTGCTGGGAATCAAACCCAGGTCCTCTACAAGAGCAGTTGGTGCTCTTAACTACAGAGCCATCTCTCCAGTCCCATTAATGCCATCTTGCAAGTTTGGGGGAGCTGTGGAGCTCAAAGCAGGAAGTTCAAGTTTTCTAAAAATTCCAGTCTTAGAATTTTACCATGGCAACAAATCCTGTCCCCTGTTTTCCTTGAAGTGATAGATCCATGCTCACCGTAGTTAAGAATTGAAATAACAGCCTGTGAAACCAGCACCTGCTTTAGCTCGTGGTGCTTTTTCTTGAGACTGTTATCAGACTAGGTGTGTAGTGCAAGCACCGTTAAAGTAATGGCTTCTAATGCTTCATTAAGGACTTTAACTAGCTTTGACATTTTTACCGTGTGGTGGTGGGTGAAGAACACAATGACTTCTCATGCTTTGTTACCACTTGAGTGCTCTGTACATATCATAACTGAAAAGCAGTAACTTTTTAGCACTATTATGAAAATAGCTTTGAAAGGACCGATGGAGACTCCCAAGAGGTGACATTTGGGGAACCACTGCCTTATCTGAATTTGCCTTAGTGCCCCTGAACCTCCTTACTTCCTGAATCTGTGGAGTCCCCTTTTTAGCTTGATCCTGAATGAAATGACATTTTGAAAGTGACTGAAGAGCTGCCCTTGCTCTGTGGTCTGCTGAGCTATTTAATGCTGCTGGTATTTTAAACTCCAACTTGTTTAGGCTGCTTACTATTGCCAAGGACTTATGAGAGAAGAGTCAATTTGTTGACACATTTTTGTAAGCCCAAAGAAAGGAAAAAACATGGACAAATGCCTCAAGAATATTTAGGGCTTTGAGGCAGTTTTGAGTTAACAGGCAGTTCACCAGAAAACCTTGATTATGAAATACTGGGGATCTTGGATTTTATCATGTATAAAGTTAGGAAGCAAAGATGACAGAAGAGATAGGAATTAAGCATATAATAGAATGATAACCTCTGAAACCTCAGCCAACTGCCTAAAGTTGAAAGGGAGAGTCAGGGAGACCACCCTAAGAAGATGTGAAGGACTCAGGAGTATAAGATAGCGCCACAGAGCTAAGCACAGCAGGCAAGCAGTAGGTGGACAGTACAGACTTCATGTACTGAAGATATTTTCCCTAGTCATTCCCAAGGATCTGCACTTTTTTTTTATTTATTTATGTGTATGAATGTACTGTCTGCATGTAGGTCTGTGCACCCGTGTCGTGCAATGCTGCGGAGGTCAGAAGAACGTCTCGGATTCCCCTCGAACTGGAGTTACAGACGGTTCTCAGCCGCCATGTGGGTGCTGGGGATCGAACCCGGGTCCTCTGCAAGAGCAGTCGGTGCTCTTAACCGCTAGGCTATCTCTCCAGCCCCAGGATCTGCACTTTCACATACACTCTTTTGGAGAACTTCGGGTACAAAGACAAAAGCTATGCTAACCAGTATTAGGCACATTATAAAGAAAACCTAAGGCTTAAAAGATGTGCAAGGTGCATAACGAACATATGGCAAAGCCAAGCTTCAAATGTAGGTCAGCCTTACTGGCTGAGTTCTCTTACCCACTCATTTGCTGCCCTTTCCATTTTCTGAGGAGAACAAAACCCTTTTTCAAATGAGAACTTTCATAAAATGTTATTTGTGTGTAGCCAGTATGTGTGTGATGCCCTTGGAGGTTGGAAAGGGCATTAGATCCCCGGGAACTAGAGTTATGGACAGTTGTTAGCTGCCATGTGGGTGCTGGGAATCGAACTCAGGTCCTCTGGAAGATCAGCTCATGCTCAACCACTGAGCCATCTCTCTCAGACCCTCAAATGGAATCGTGCTGATGATTTCAGATACCAAGTGTAAATTGAGCTGCCTTCCCACTGTCTCATTAGCCACCCCATATTCACCCCCTCACATGACAGTATTACATCTTGATAGCCTGAGCCTCTGGAGAGCCCAGTTTTGTAACTGGAAGCCACTATGTAGACCAGGCTGGCCTCAGTCTCACAGAGATCCACCTGCCTTAGTCTCCTGAGTCCTGGGATTAAAGATGTGCACCACATGCGGAATCCTGTTTTGATATTTATGTGTACCTTAGGAGACCTGTTGGGACTAATTCCTGTTATTCTCTCTCATTTTGGGGGCAGGGTATAAGGGAAGGAAGATTTCATGTACCAAGACACTAGCTCTTGTGCTGTCTTAATCTCTGGTGCTATGAATAGCTTTGTGACTTATGATTAGTATGGCATAGGTTTGCAGATTCTCTGGCAAAGATGAGAGTTTTCCTAAATCTTTTTATCGTGTCATCTTCTTGACAGCTCTTCGTAAGGGCTGGTGACTGATAAAGTACTTGTGCCTAGTGCTGCCACAATACAGAAAACCTAGGTAACAGATCTCCAGGTGTTCAGCTGTAGAGCCTGACTCAACTTCCAAAGTGTGGCTGTTGCTGTTTCCATTAGTGAATTCTGCTCCCCTGAAGTTCTTGACTAACAGTGAGATACTTTTCTGTGTGAGGTCCTTACTAATCTTTCCCTCGTGGAAACTTGAATTGTACCCCAGGGAAATGGACTGACAGCTCCCTTCTCCTCACAATGTTTTCTGCCTTCCTGCATTCATGTGGAACAAATCCTCTTGAGCAGTCAGCAAGCCTCCCAAACTACCGGCATGCATTGTAGCCAGCCTTGCATGCATACATGTGCTTCAAGGAGAGAGTCTAGCTTATTCCAGAAACCACCCTAGTTCTGTAGTCCGTCCTCTAGCATTTCAGAACTTGGGCTAGAGGCTCTTCTAGCCTACGTCATCACCCTTACCTTCTTGCCTCCTGGAGAGGAGGCATCAGGGGGAGGTGTACTTGTGATGTTCAGTGGGCTGGAGCCACAGCTGGAAGGCGATGACCCTCTTATCCTGCCAGAGAAGAGATGAGCCAGTTACATCACTCACTGCCTTTTCTCTTTTCAGTGGGGTGGGGTGGACGGCATTAAAGAGTGGTGGCAAAAAGTATAAGGATGTAGACAAGATTAGCAAATGTTCTATAAGGGCCAGATATGGTCTCTGTCACAGCCCCAGACGTAGTGAATAAGTGAATGAGAAGAGCTGTATTCCAATAAAACTTTATTTACAAAACCCCAGGTCAGAAGCTGGATTTGTTCTGCAGCCATCTGATCCAGAACACAGACTCTGAACTGCCAAAGCCCTTCGGTTAGGGTTTGGATTCAGGTTGGTTCATTTTAAGTGGCCAGCTTCACTTCCTCATAGAATACTGGCGAATCTGAGCACTTGGTTTAGCCAACCATCCTCGATGCCATGAGCTGGAATCTATAGCAAAAGATGCATCATCTTCCCACGAAGGAGCTAACGAATGCCCTTGGGAAACGGAAGGGCCCCTGTGTAGCTTAGCCACACCTAAAAGGAGCTTCTAAGGCAGCAAGGGTTGGAAATGGATCTGGGCCTTTTCAGAGTGCCTCAGTAAAGCAGGTTTATAGGAGAGACATGGAACTGTAATGCACACACTAGTGAGCCTGGGAGTCTTGGGAGGGAAGCTATGGCTTAGAGCTGGAGTTTGTATGCTAGGAGTTGTGCTCATGGGAATTCTCGTTTCTCCCTCCTGCTGCATGCTTTGGGGAGTTAGGAAGGGTGAATTCATGACCAAACGAGCCAGAGACTGGGGAGTATGGAGAGGCTGTTACCATCAGACTCGGCTTCTCCAGGACGCCCGCAGCTTTAGGGCTACACAGGAACTACCCCACTGCCCTACGAAGCAGCCTTCGACCTGTAATGCCTGCATCTCTGTTTTTGTGAGGAGACAAGTTCTCTCTTTCTCTCTCCTAGACTAAAAGCACCTCAAAGCCAGGGCCTGAGCGTGTATCTTGTACTCCAGCATCCCTGGGAGGTTAACTGATCTCTCAAGAACTGAGTCTCTCCAAGCTTTGGTCACACCTCCCTCCCTGGCTTGTCTCAGTGCATGCATGCCCCACTTGCTATTAGGATAAAACAGGCTTCTCAAACATTTTAAGATCTTCCACGTGCTGGCCATAGAGGCACATGTCTTTAGTCTCACCAGCCCTGGAGAGGTGAGATCTCTGTGAGATTGAGGCCAACCTGGTCTACTTAGTGAGTTCCAGGCCAGCTGGGGACCCTGTCTCTAAAAAGAAAAAAAAAAGATCCTTGAGGTGAAAGATACTGTTTTCAGACGGGTTCAGATAAGGCTCAGCATATGTAGAAGCTGGTCTGAGGCTGATCATACTGTGTTCTAGCTCCTCGCTGCCCTCCAGAGGTAAGTAGTCACTCTGTGAGGCTGGCACTGGGGGGGGGGGGGGGGGGGGGGGAATAGAACAGTGCTGGGGACAAGAGCCCCTCGGTGTCCCACCTGAGAACAGACTGGCCTCCAGGTCAGCAGAAAATATTAGTCTTTCTGTTTTTTCCTTTTCCTATAACATTGTTCCTTTAATACCGGTTACTACCTTCTTGATTCTCCAAATTCAGGTAGACTTGTAAACACTGCTTCCCTCCCAGCGACTACGTTTAAAGACCAGCTAAACTCACAGTTTTAGAACAGTTATGTATTTTAGGCTGTGTTTCCAGGACTTCCCTGAGTTCCTTCACAGTCCTAATACAATCTTTAGGAAACAGATACCACCTCCCTTCTGTGGCCTAAGTTAACATACTAAAAGATGAGATGAGCTGGCGTGGTGGTACATGCCTTTAATCCTAGCACTTGGCAGGCAGAGGCAGGTGGATCTCTGTGAGTTCAAGGCCAGCCTGGTCTACAGAGTGAGCTCCAGGCTAGCTGGGACTAAAGGGAGACCCTGTCTCAAAAATACCAAAAGAGAAAAAAAAAGGATGAGATGAATCCCAGAATAGCCAAGTGGAGAGAGACCCAGGACAACCCGGCAGGTAGCTTCCCAGGCCTCTGATATGGAGAGGATGTCTCTGGGCAGAGGAAGGCTGCCTGTTTCTAGCTGATCTGCTTGGCCTACTAACTCTACCTAGGAAGCTTGAATAGGTGTTTTGTTAAGGCCCAGATCACCCTGGCTGTTCACAGCTCTACCGTAGCCCTGTAAGGTTCCTGTATAGCCATCCTTACTAGAAAGTTCCTTGGGAAAAATACTGTCAGGAGCTGTGAGCATCCCCAAAAGTCTCCTTTAACTCTGGCATGTTTTGATCTAGCTTCTAAATTTAAGGCAAGAGTTCTAAGTGTTGGCACTATTGGTATTTTGGACTGGGCCAGAGGTGACAGAACAGCCCTGCATCGTGTAGGATGTTAGCAAGCAGCATCTCTGGTCTCTGTTCCCTCTTCAACCCAATTGTGATGACCTGCACATGTGAAAAGTATCTCCACACATGCGAAACATTCCCTGGGGGTGGGGGGTGCAGTGTGGAGGGTCTGAGAACCCTTGGCGCAGGGGAGTAGCCAGAAGTATTACTTGCCTGTGGATTTCCATGATTTCCTCTGCAATCATTCGACCTATTTTTCCTGCCCCGGCCCTGGTCCCCCCTGGAATCCCTGGCACAGTGGGATGGGTCCTCTTTGGGCCACCTACAACGAAAGAATTAGAGTAGGCAAGGGGATGGCCAAGCAAGAAACGCTACCGTGTATTAAACGAGTCACATGCTCCACTGGAAGCTCAACATCAAGCTTCTACCTTGTCAGGAAAGATAGTTGTAGCAGACAAGGCTCAAGCTCCCTGTCAGTGTCAGAGGCCAAAGTTCTGACATGAAATTTCTAACTCCTTTCATGGACTCCAAGAACGTTTATGGAATCCCACTGTGCTATGTAAGACAGCAGCTCTGTCCTCCATGGGCTCACAGTGCCCGGGACTAGAGCCAAGTGTGACCAGCCTGGCAGGTGAGCATGGACACTGCACTCACCCAAAAACCAGGTACAGCTTTTTGGAGCAGATTAACAACTGAATCTTGAAAGATGAATATAAATTAGAAACCAGTATGCAAGACGCCTGGGGCAGGACAGAATTTGGAAGCCTGTTCATGCAGGAAACTGGGCAGGAGTGAGGGAACTGATGCAGCTCATCCAATCAGACCAGGCTATGCTTATGAATTCAGACGGTACGGATGAGGAGTACCGAGGGACATTGCACAGGAAGCATGCTGGATGCAAGGTGGGTTCTTCAGAGTCCACCACACAGAGTATGAACTAGCTCTGTGTCCCCTACTGACAGGAGTGCACCCGAGAATGTGTGTGAGGTGAGTTTGTCATGACTGAGGCTCATTCAAACCTAGACAATATGGCCTACAGTGCATCTAGGCTACAGCGTGTGTGGCCTATCGCTCCTGGGCTACAAACCTACACAGCATGGTACTGTGCTGATTGCTGTCGGCAATCAACACGACGGTATTCGCGCATCCAAACATATCTAGACAAGTTTGAGGGTAATGTGTTGCCCTGAATATTACAATGATTATACTACTAAAATTATTTTCGTTGTGTTGTCTGATGCTAGCCAGACTCTTGTGATGCTGTGTGTTGCTGTATGGTGGAGTATGAGGTGCAGAGGATGAGACTGACGTTAGGAACCCGATCAGGAGAGTGACATGGTGCAGAGGGGAAGGGGGAGTTTATAATATGGAAAGCACAGTACTTTGCATTTAGATTGTACAGAGGAAGGGAAGGAGCCACTAGGCTTCAACAAGCAGATGGCAGAGTGCAGAGCATCAGTGTGGGATACTCTTAATTGCGGTTGCCTCTGTGGCTCCGTTTAGGAAAGAGAACTGGAACTGAGAAGGGAAGCGGGGAGTCCTGGGAGTCAGTACAGGACTGAAGCCACACAAGCAGAAGCGGTCCAGGAAGGGAGTCCGGCGCACAGAGGAGGGACCAGCGCCGAGGCTGGGGAGGAGCCCAGTGGACATGGCACCTTCCCAGTGCTGACAGATACCTCCTCCCAACAGGAGCCAGCGAGCACTAAAGATCGCATCACAGGCAATGGGGAAAGGAAAGCACAAGAGTAGCAGTCGGCTCAGGTAGGACTTCTAGGGCCCGCAGCCTCGGGAAGAGCCTGGAAAGGTTCAGTATTCCAGTGAGATGATGGCGCCCTCTGTACCCATGGGGGAAATCACATCATTTCCAAGTCTGCTCCACAGAACATGACTGCAGGGGACCCTGAACACTTGCGAGGAGAGCAACCGGCCCCAGCAGCTTCTCACAGTAGAGCCCCGATGCCCCAGTGGGACATAGTTACCTTCTCCAGAGGGCAGCATGCTGTCCATGCTGTGGGGGGATGCTGTGAGCTGCGGGAAGGTTGGGTCCCCGCCTTCCAGGACGTTGGCTCTGTGAACATCCCAGCAAGAGGGAAACATGAGTCAGGCCTGCTCAGAACCGTGCACCTTTCACCTTGGCCAAGGTGTCCAGTGTCCACTCGGGACCTGGACAGGCCAGAAAATGAAGGGTCTGAGTGGCTAACAGGTCTCCTCGCTGTTCTGTACCGTGCCGGACATTGTCCCGGCCTTGGGCCTCTGCCTGCTGGGCCCTTCCCAATGCCTGTGGACATATAGCTGAGCAGAAGTGGCTGGGTCATCCTCTCCCACTGCCACAGGGCTTTCCTCTAATCACGGGCAGGTGGGCGTCATGGGGAAGGGTGTGTGGGGAAGAATCTGGTGAAAGAGGAGGCTCCTCCCCTCCCCTGCTCATTTAACAGGTGGCAGCAGCCTTTGAGGGAGTATTCCATCTGTCAAGGTTTGGGCCGCCAGCCTGGTTGGCATGGAGACCTGCCCATCCTAGCCAAGGCCAGAAGGGGCTGGCGGCCTGATGAGCCTTTCACGGATGGTTGACCCCTCCCTCCACGGCAGCACAAGTGGATGCCCAGCATGCAGAGCCTACAGAATTCAAGGGTTGGCAGCTTTATCTGGAAGGAAAACGCCTGTTTCCTGGACCGAGTCCACCAGGTAGGGCTTGCGCAGGAAGAACACTGAAGCTTCTCCTTGATTCCAGTCCTTCCTGGCTCCCTCCCAACTTGAGGCTTCATAAGACACCAGCAAGGTAGCATTAAAGGGTGGATAGTGGCTGTGGCCTGCACCCTTTGTCCCAGATAAGGATCCCTAGACATCTCCCTTTAGGGCAAGAGAGTCTTGCAGAAGATACTTACAAAACAACAGTGTTGGTTGAGACGATGTATTCTACCTCCTTGGTCCACGGGTTCATGAAACTGAACCATCGACTTCTTAGTGTAATGAAAGAACCATCTTTGATCTTAAATTTATAGCAATTAGTTGTAATCTTTTCTCTTGTCTGTAAAACTGAAAGTGCAAAGAAACCATGATCGCTGCATTTCCTCCAAGCGGCGTACTAACTATCTGATTTCTACAGTGCCCAGCTCCCAGGAAGTCACTCTTCAGAGGGCCAAAGCAGCCCGGGGTCAATGCACATGGACAGGGTGTTTCTGGGGGTCACATTCAGAGCCTTCTAATGTGTTGTCAACTTGTCATTCTTTTCCAGAGTATACAGATGAAGGCTCTGAGGAATGCTGGCATCCCTAGCCATGAACTCAGACACAAGGCCTGATAGCAATACACTGCTTGTCTCCTGTTTAGGAAATCTGAGTTGACAGATGCCACTAGCCAATAGAGGCCAAATCTCATCCTCTGAGAAACAGGTGGCTTAAGTACCTTTCATTTCCCAGACATTACCGACAAAAGAGCTGGGATACGATTCCTGCCCCAGAGGGAGCGACGGGGACTACAGGAGGAACCAAGAGCTCGGCCTCCTGAGGCGGGACACAGGCTGAGAAGAGGAAGGAGAACCCTACAATGGTCAAGGACTGAGGGCCTAGGCAGGTAGGCCCAGGAGGAGCTGGCATGGATCTTCGTAGGCAGGGCTCAGGAGTGAAACTGGGGAACTGGGGCAGGGAAAGGAGGTGGGAGTCTCGGAGCCGGTGGCTGTCAGAGGTAAATCTAAAAACAGGAGCACTATTTATGCAGGGACATGACATTATCAGGTTGGATCCATTTGACAGTGAATAACCAGAAGATGGACAGGGATGAAAGGGAGCGGGAGACTCGCAAGCACAAGTGTTTGAACTGGGGATCATGGCAATTGGAGTATGAATAGGGATCCCAGGAAACAAATGGCTAAGGTGACTGATAAAAACAGAGTGAAGGAAGAGGCTGCACATGTGGCCACACCATTGGGGATCACTAGCTTTGATTGTCAACTTGAAATAACCTGGAATCACCACATCACTAAGAGGGTCTCAGTGAGGGACTGTCTGCATCGGTTGAGCCTGTGGACACGTCTGTGGGGGATTATCTTAATCTTAGGTTAACTGGTATGGAAGAACCAGGCCACTGTGGGCAGCACCATTCCTGAGCTGGGCAAGGGCTGAGCACAGGCAGGTGAGTCAGCACACATGCATTCAGTCTCTGCTCCTGACTGGGGATGTGATATGACCACCCAAGTTCCTGCCCACTGGGACTTCCCTGCAGTAATGGACTGCCAGCTGGCACTGTGAGCTAAAATAAACCCCTCTCCAAAATTTCTTTTGGTCAGGATATTTTGTTACAGCAGCAGAAATGAAACCACGAATCTAGAAGACAGGAGGCAGTGCAGGCTGGGGTGGAAAGGAAATTGATTGCTGTAGGCTATACAAAATCTTCACAGGCTCACAGCGAACCTAGGGCAAGAGATGCCTTCTAGAAACAGTCAAGGCCTCTGCAGAGAAAGCTGCTGTGGGGGGGCAGCCATCTTCAGGGGACAAATGGTGCCTGGGGCCATCAGTCTTCTCTCTGTACGTGTTCAGCCTGAAGAGTCCTAGGCCAGCTGACTCCTATACAGACGGGGAGGGGTCAAGTGGCCAGTATAGAAGCAGGGAACACTCTGAAGTTCAGACTTTCCTACAGTCCAGCTTACCTTGCCTATGACATTCTGCAAGATGTCCTATGTCATCTTGATGAAAATACTCATAACATGACGTACCTAGAAGTTCTTGTGGTAAATAAGCCAAAATAGCTGTTGCCCTAAAAGAAATGAGAGACTTTTTAAATTTAGAAAGGCATAAATATGAATATTGAACTACTAGTGACTGCAATGTGGCCTATGAGAGCAAGGCCAAAGCTGGAGGCAGAAAAGGTGGCTGGGTCTCGAGGGCTCCTCCCACACCCACACACCCGGATTCAACCAGGACCGTAGAGACAGAGGCAAGCGAAGCAAAGCAGCCTTTCAGGGGCTCCTACCATCGGAAATCATTTAAAAAAGATTTTATTTTTTCTTTTATGTGAACAAGTATATTGCTTGCATGTAGGTAGGTGCACCCACATTGTGCAATGCCCACAAAGGTCAGAAAAGGGTGCTAGATTCCCTGATACTGGAGTTATGGACAGTTGTTAGCTGTCATGTGGGTACTAGGACTTGAACCCAGGTCTTTTGTAAGAGCAGCCAGTGCTCTTAACTGCTGGGCCATCTCTTCAACCCCAAATATCAAATTTTAAGAGGTTTAATTTTAATTAGTTAATTTATTCATTGTGTGTATGTGGGTGGGTGGGTGAGTGTGGATGGGGAGGGCGGGGCAGCCTGCAGGGGCTGTTCTCTCCTTCCACCACGAGGTTCCACGGATCAGACTCGGGTCCTCAGGCTTGGCGGCTTACCCATTGAGCTACTTGCTGGCCCATATATGATGAGGTTTTTATTTTACTTGTTTATTATTATTACTTTTTTTTTTTTGTCTTTTCAAGACAGGGTCTCCCTGTATCCCTGGCTGTCCTGGAACTCACTCTGTAGACCAGGCTGGCCTTGAACTCACAAAGATCCACCTGCCTCTGCCTCCCAAGTGCTAGGATTAAAGGCATGCGCCACCACGCCCGGCTATTATGAGGTTTTTAATGAACAACCATATTAATCAGGTAAAAACATGACAGAAATCTAAATTCCAAGGCAAAGCTTCTCCTTTGGGGCCTGCAGAAGCTCTGGCAGGTGGGGTCACAAAGCCCTGGCATAGTCGTTAGCTCCTTTTCTAGCATCCTGTGGCTGGTTGCCCACCTGTGAATAATCCCAAGGGAGGCAGCGCGCAATGGTGAATGTGGGACATCTGAGTTCTCGGGCCAGGTCTACCACCAATTAGCTCTGATTGCAGCAGTAGCTGATCCATAGGCTAGACCTTAGTTCTTTATCCATAAGATGAAAAGGCAAGAACCAGACCACCACTGTCCAACAGAGCTTTCTGCAGTGACAGTATTCTAAGTGGTGCTAGCTACATGTGGTGATTGAGTACTTCATAGTGTGGTAGTACCCCAGAGGAACTGAATTTTTTTATTTGAATTTATTAAATTCAAATTTAAATACCTAGACAAGGTCCCTATGGTCAATGACTACTGGACTGGATTGCTCAGGGCTAAATAGCTCTTTCTATGTCTTAGTCCATCAAAGTCATGGGGAGGGGTCTGGAAGCTAGCCATATCCCAGACAGACAGACAGACAGACAGGAAAGGGCCACCAATGATGGCAAACTTCTGACTTCTTCACCTGAGATAAAGGCCTAGGGGCTCCTTCTCCTGCTAGTGGGGCCCTTCTTCTGGCTGACAAGTCCAGAGAAGTTGGGGTAAGTCCAAGGCTGGACCTAGACATATCTTTTTTTTTTTTCTGTATGTGTATGAATGTACTGTCTGCATGTAGGTTTGTGCAACAGTGTCGTGCAATGCCGCGGAGGTCAGAAGAGGGTCTCGGATTCCCCTGGAACTAGAGTTTTCCTGGAACTGGAGTTACAGACGGTTCTTAGCCACCATGTGGGTGCTGGGGATCGAACCTGGGTCCTCTGCAAGAGCAGTCGGTGCTCTTAACCGCCAGGCTAGACATATCTTTATGTGGAGCTTTGAGACCAGCCCTATCTTCTTTGCTTAAGTTAATGAATCCAAAATTATGAGATGACACCTGCCCTTTACCACCAAGAATGCTTAACCAGCTGTCCTGGGGGCTTTGGCCTGTCAGTTTCCAAATCCTCTCTTCACTTATGGGAGATAGATGATGGATGGATAGATGGATGGATGGATGATAGATAGATAGATAGATAGATAGATAGATAGATAGATAGATAATAGATAGATGGATAGATGACAGATAGATAGATAGATAGATAGATAGATAGATAGATAGATAGATAGGATAGATAGGATAGATGGATACATGATAGATGGATGGATGATAGATGATAGATAGATAGATAGATAGATAGATAGATAGATAGATAGATAGATGATAGATTATGGATGATAGATAGATGGATGGATAGATGGATAGATAGATTGTAGATGATAGACGATAGACAGACAGACTCTGTACTTTCAATAAAAATAAAGCTTGCTGCCTGCTGTTTGAGATTCTTCCTGCCTTTTCATTCTTTATTGATGGGGCAATGAACCTGATTGAGACCTAGACAGTAACCATTGTCCTGGAACATTTCATAGATTTAGACAGCATTTCTGTTTCCTTTCAGCAATGGATTTCAAACCAAGCATTTAACTTGCTCTATATACCAAAAATGCAGAGAAAAATCTATGTGTTTATGATCTCCTACTGAGTCTGGCTTTTAGCAGAGACTCTCTGCACTTCACTCTCTCTATGTAGAGCTGTGAAGGCACAGCTGGGGCATTTGTACAGGGTATGCGGTACCCAGGGAAAATGATAATAATTATTATTTTTTACTTTATCATTTGATACAAGGTCTTGTATAGCCCAGGCTGGCCTCGAAGTCACTATGTAACTGAGGATAACCTTGAACTCTTGATTCTCTTGCATCCACCTCCCAAGTGCAGGAATTACAGGCATGTCCCGCTATGCCAGGTGATGCAGTGCTGGGGACAGAACCCAGGGCTTTGTGCACGTCAGACAGCACTACCAGCTGACCTGCATCCCCAGTAAGAATATTGTTCTTTAATCCTAGAGAAGTCAGCTGAGAGCCCAGACTTCTCTGCTTTTCAACTCAAGGTTAAACATCCTTCACTGCCACTGCTGCAGGATGAGGTGCAGGCTCTTACCTCTGGTCTACAAAAACAAACTTCCCATCTATTGCATGCCGGGACACGTATTCCATAGATTTCACCCTGATTTCCCCATTGACCGGCTGTGGGACCACGTGTGAATGCAGCCGCCCGATGGCGACCAGGCAGCTGAGGTTACAGCCTTCATTGTCCGGCTCACTGTCCTCGTCCAGCCCCATCTTCGTGGGGGGCCAGCTTTTCAAGTAGCCCGTGCTGTGGATCGTGCAGAAGCTCTTTCGATCTGCTGGAAAGCAAAAGTACACGTGAGTGTCAGTGCTGGGCTGGGGTCATAAGCAGTCAAAAAAAGAGGACAAAATGATGCCGCACTGTCTAGGAGTCCGGTGAATGAGGCCAACAGACATGGTCACTCAGTGTCACATGTGATTAGCAGAGCTGGCACACCAAGAGGCAATAGCCCTGGGGACAGGAAGACTCCTGAGTAAAACCAATGCTGGTAATAGCCAGGAGAGACGAGGTTTGATCCCTGATGGGCTACAGGACAGGAGTGTGTCTTTACAGTGTGCAAGGGAGCAAAGGCACAAGGACAGAGACCAGAGAACAGCCCGAGCTCCCGCCCGGCGGCTGCAGGGAGAAGGGGCCGGGTGCCCGGGGGCTGCAGGGAGAAGGGGCCGGGTGCCCGGGGGCTGCAGGGAGAAGGGGCCGGGTGCCCGGGGGCTGCAGGGAGAAGGGGCCGGGTGCCCGGGGGCTGCAGGGAGAAGGGGCCGGGTGCCCGGGGGCTGCAGGGAGAAGGGGCCGGGTGCCCGGGGGCTGCAGGGAGAAGGGGCCGGGTGGTGGAGCTGGCAACATGGGTGAAAAGCACTTATTGCACAAGCCTGATGAGCCACAACAAGAGATCAATGTGGTGGCATCTGTAATGCCAGCGCTCCTGCGTTAAGACCGGAGACAGACAGAGCCCGGAGAAAGGCCAGAAGCTCACGGGCCAGTATGCAGAGGCCTCCAGAAGCCAGTATGCAGAGGCCTCCAGTTTTGACCATGGCTCGAAACAAAGGGGACCGAGGAATCCAACCCCGGAAAGCTGTCTGCTGACCTCTGCACTTGTGTCACGGCATGTGATCCCCCTTACACACACATACAAGTGCATGGATGCAAAAAAAATAAATAATAAAATAAATAAATAAATGACAAGAAAAAGGAAGAACTGGAAGGGGGGGCATTATAAGGGCCTTGGGTTATCTGCTAACAGATGTATTAGGGTTTTTTTTCCAGATAGGAAATGTCTTCAAAGGGATGTAAGTGGGAACCAGCTGTTGTGGCACACGCCTTTAATCGTAGCACTTGGGAGGCAAAGGTAGGCGGATCTTTGTGAGTTCAAGGCCAGCCTGGTCTACAGAGTGAGTACCAGGACAGCTAGGGCTACAGGGAGACCCTGTCTCAAAAAGACCCCAAAAAAAAAAAAAAAGGGGATATAAGTGGGAAAACAGCAGAAGCAGTGTTTTGGATCATCTAGCAACAATGCGGGATGAAAGAGAATAGAAACCGGAAGTGGAGGGCTCAGTGGCCAGACGTGAGAACATCTCAAGAGATGATGAAGACTGAATGACGGCAGGCGGGCCGGGGAAAGGGGTCATAATTCCACATAGAACCGGTGGGATCTGGTATGAATATCAGGCATCAGGGGCACTGGGCGGCTCCTACTTTTTGGGTTGAGTGGCTGCTGCTGTCATTCAGTGATTCAGGGAAGAGAACACAGACCAGACACAGACCAGACAGAAGAGAGAGGGGAAATTTTTGATTTGAGACACCGAGCGCCCAAACATCTGTGTCAGGCACTAGAACACAGTGGGAAAAAAATCAGAGGAGCCTAGGTAGCAGAGGAGGTAGCGCTCAGCAATCTCAGAACTGCGACTCTCAGAAGGCCTATGGGGCGCTGCCAGAGGATATGGCAGCTGAGCCTCCACGGAGCAGGTGAGGGGAACTGGAGGCAGGGAAGGAAATCTCAGTCCGAGGTGCACGGGGCCTGATCGTGAAGGGGGCCTGAAGCGTCGGAAGGAGTCAGCGTGCGGCAAATGCACTGTCTGCGTGGACCTGGGTTGAGTCACCACTTTAAATATTCTGAATCGTACTTTAAAAGCAGCAGGAAACAAGGAGTGATTTAAAGAGGGGTTAGTAAAGCTCCCAGGGCGGCTGTGTGGAGGGGTGGGAAGTGTGTAGTGTCTACCTCCCCAGATCTGGAGAAAGCTGAGAGTAGCTGTCCCTGGGCCCACCGGTGACTAAAAGCAGGATGAGAGCCTGGCATCTCTGCCTTCACTTTGTGCCTGTCCCTTTACTTCAGCGGAAAGCACGGAGGTACGTCATGATCTTAGACCTCAGGAAGAACAGACCACCCCAGATGAGAGCACTTATCATGAGGGCAAGCGAGGCTGCATCCTGCGCAGAAGCCACCATCTTCTGAGAACCACCTTATGTCCTCAAGTAGTGAGGATGCCTTTGAACCACCTCAGAGGACCTGAGCTGAGACTGTTCAGTGAGACCATGCCTAGACCAGGGCTGCTTAATTAGGCATACCTCTTGTCCCCCGTCTTCCTCTATTTAAGCCTAAAGCAAGTATCAGTGCCCCCAAAACAGACACGAGGTCACCAGACCCCTTTATCTGTTCCTCTTCCCATTGTGGCCACATTGAAGACATCTTTTTCTCTATTTTCACTGTTTTTTTGTCTCTTGAATTGGCACACTGGGGACAGGTGGCTAGCCTAGCTCATTGGGGCTGCTGGCATCTGGGCTTTTGGCCTAAAATCTCCAGTTATGCCTGGACATGACGGAATACCCTTCAGTCAACATCAGCAGGTGGTGCGAGGGGCTCGCGTGGCTACTCTACACGTAGATTGAACTAACGCACACAAAGTTCAAAAGAGAAGCCCGAGCTAGGAACGTAAACCTGGACGTTACTAGCCTGTGGGTGGCATTACTATAGAGGGGTGCAGATAGAGGAGAGAATCTCCAAGACAGGTGGGGGGTGGTAACTAGGGGAACAAGGAAGAGAGGAGTGACTGACTGGGCAGGGGAGGAGGTTTCACAGAATGCCAGGCAAGAGAATTCTGTGGAAGGAAAATCCCCAAACAGCATCTGATGCATTGAGCATGTGAGGTCACTGGAGAAAATAGGCAGGAGGGTGCTGGGGGAACAGTGGGTGGTCGAGAGGCTATTAGAACTGTGGCCCAGCAAGTTCTTTCTCAGCCACATTAGGATAAAACAGAATTTAAACACAGGAAACCCATTCACAAATCTGTCCCCATGGCAACACGTTAGGGCTTTGGCATTCTTGTGGGAGGATCCAGTTTGAATTAGGAGCTAGTTCTCAGCTAGCATCCCTCAGAGCACTGTGGGAGTCATGGGGCTCCTCTGACCCCACCCCAAGAGTGAGCAAGCAGCATGGCCCAGGCACATGATGCTAGGTGGAGCAGCAGTATACAGTGGTATGAAACTGGGGGTCTGTGATTGGCTCTGGGAGCTGACATCATTTTACTTATAAAAGTGACTTGCAGCAGGCAATAAATCGAATTCTCCATTACCATCATTACACAGGATTCCCAGTAGTTATTTTGCGTGCATACAGGCTGAGGCAGTGTTGGTGGCTAGTGGGTTGGACGGAGGTCTATCAGACCACCAGCCTGATAAGCTAGCATGGGGGTTGGATGGAGACCAATAAGGTCACCACTCCATGAAGTGAATCATGAGTGGGTGTAAATAGGCCATCAGCCATCAGCCTGAAATTCCTGTCTAGACACAGGCAATCTTTGGGCAGCAGGGAAAGCACGGCCAAGCAGGAGGCATTCTGCTTCCCAGGCTAAGGACCTGAGTTGGAAGTACCTCTCAGGTTGGGTTACAAAAGTAACCAACTGACCTCTGCACAGAGGGGTCAGTTCCCCACAGTGACCGCAGGTGGGCACTGTGCTCCCTTTCCCTTAGCAGGGCTGCACTGGATCTGCTCGTAGCAAGAGCGCTCTCTCTCTCTCTCTCTCTCTCTCAACTTCCCTCAGTTATAAGGGGACAGGAGACCCTGGGTGCATGCCAGCTGGGAAGTCCTGAGTCCTCAGAAGCTTCCTGTAAGGGCCCAGGAGAGGAAGGGGCTATCGAATTATACCTTTTTTCTTTGAGCAGGTAGAGGGGAAGTCCTTGTCTTCGACCTTCACTGAAGGCCTGTTACACTTCATCCTACAGAAGAAAGAACGGCGTGCTCCAGAACATAATCGAGATGGCCCAGGGGTTATATCTGTTTTAACCGGAAGTCCAGCTGCAAATCAATATAAAACATGATGAATGGAGGGCAGGGCTGTCTGCAGGAAGGCAGTGTGACCTTGGATGCATGCAGCCTTGCATTTTTATTTATGTATTCTTACTTTTGAAAGTTGGCTACCAATAAACATGAAACTAGACATGGGGTTCATATTTGTGGGGTTTTTTCCCCCAGGGTGCTGGGGCTGGAACCCAGGACCTTGTGTTAGGCAAGCAAGCATTCTACCAAGGAGCTCTCCCTCCACAGTCCTCCTCAACTACCCATCAGTGTGGAAGCAAGAAATCTATTAGGCCAGGACTGCCCTGGGCCAAGGTGAATGCAACACATGCCATTCTTGCAATGTGGTAGAAACTGTCTATTTCCTTTATGTAGTCAATTAATTTTTCCGTCTTTTCAACAACCCAATGAAATAGGTAGTGTTTTCTAGGTGCGGAAACTGGGGCACAGAGAGGTGAAGTAACTTCCTCACAGCCACACAGCTAGCAAATAGTGGAGCCAGGATATGTGCTCAGTGGTCACTCTCCAGAGTCTATGCTCTTTTCTAAGCGCAAGAGTGCTCCTGTGCACAGGGCCAGCAGAGAAGAGTGTTTAGTCTGGGAAGCAAAAACTGGCTGCAGGGAGAGGAAGCTGAGGGAATATGGAAATGCAGATTCCACCTTGGGAGGTGTCGCTTCCAGCCAAGAAACATATTGGCATTTTAAGTGTTCTTGGGTTTATCTTCTGGGGCTGAGTGTGGAACTCAGAGAGAGGAGATTTGTTCTGGGAGAACAAACCAGTGTGAGCCCTTTCAGTTCAGGAGCGCGCTACTGGAATGTTCTAGACACTGATGAAGGGAAAAATAAAAAGTGGCGAGAAATCAGAAGGAATCAAGTGGTTCTTCCTTACAGTAAGTTTGGCCATGGAAATCTGACTTCTTTATGTACACTACAGTGAAAACAAATCTAAGAGAACATTAAATGTCCAGTCCATTTCTCTGTGGCAGAGAAAATGCCAGAGAGGTCGGGAGGGAGAGACTGGGCCCTGGAACCCGTCAGCTACCCGGGGCAGGCAGCGCAGGCAGCACAGCAGTGGTAAGGAAAGCCAAGCCTCTCTCTGCTCACTTTTTGCATCGATGAGCCTCTCCCGGGGTGCAGTGTCTGAGGACGACAGCTGCTCTTTGACTTTGGCGATGTCTTTAGGATGCAGGTAGTCAAACAAACTCTGGCCAATCAGATCATTCTGTGGGGATGAAATGTTAAGGACAAGTCAACTGCAGGTGGATAAAAGACGCTGCAGTGCTCACGGCTCTTCATCCCTGCTCTCTATTTTATCTTCTTAAGTATGGACATCTCGAACATTTTATTTCACATGTGACCCTGTGTGACACATGCCCAGCCCTCTGCCTAGACAGACCCAAAGAGGAGACATGGGGAACTTGACTTTGATAATGTGGGGGGAAGGAAGGGTCCCTGCTCCCTCAGGTTAGAGCTTTCTGCTTGTAGGTATTCTAACAGACACATCACTGTGGACCTCAGCCTCCGTCACTTGCACTGTTCTCAGAGATTAAAGACTTTCCTATATAACTTGCTTGTTAAAAAAAAAAAAAAAAGCAAAATGCCTTGGGAAAAACAATTTACATTACTTCCGATTTTTTAGATATTTTATTTATTTATTTTTTTGTCTTTTTGAGACAGGGTCTCCCTATAGCCCCAGCTGTTCTGGAACTCAGTCTGTAGACCAGGCTGTCCTTGAACTCACAAAGATCCACCTGCCTCTGCGTCCTGAGTGCTAGGATTAAAGGCGCTCGCCACCACACCGGGTTTTTTTTTTTTTTGGTCAGGTATTTATTTTAATGTTATGTGTATGAGTGTTATGCCTGCATGTGTGTAAGTGCACTTGTGTTGTGCCGTGGAAGACAGAAGGGGGCGTCAGATCCCTGGATTTATGGATGGTTGTTAGCAGCCATGTGAGTACTGGGATTTGAACCTAGGTGTTCTACAAGATCAGCCAGTGCCCTTAACCAATGAGTCATGTTCCCTGTTCCCATTAATTCTAATTTATATAAATGCCATTTTGAGTCAATTCTTCTGCCTATCAGGTTTCTGTGCAAAATACCAATGTGTAAACAAAGGAATGAACAAAAATTCCAAGGATGTAATATGTGAAAAGCTTCTTCTAAAAGTTTTCACATGTTCCTCTTATTTAATCCCACAGCCTGTCCATAAATGTGTGATGTTAGTGTTAACAGAATCTAGAACCATCTGGGACATAGACCTCTGGGCACGTGCCTGTACGGGGTTATCTGGGTTCCATTTTCGGGTGGAGGCAGACCCAGCCCCTGTGTCTGGCACTGTTTTCTGCCAACCAGGATCCTGGACTGTGTAAAATGGAGCAAGGGAGCCGCGCGGCATCGTGCACTGGCTGCTTCCCTCTCCTGACTGCGGTGCCACGCGGCAGCTGCCTCCAGGTCCTCATGCTGCAATTTCCCACCTTGGTGGGCCATAGCCTGGAACTGTGAGCTGGAATGAACTCCCCTGAGTGGCTTTCATCACAGCAACACGCAAAGAAACTAAGCCAGTGTGGGGCATTAGAGTCCAGTCCTGGAGGAGTCGGAGGAGCTGGCTCAGCACAGCTCCCATCACCACAAATGAACGCTGTGGGCGACTGCAAGTTTCTTATTCTTTGCTGTCAAATGACCTGCTTACCTTTCTCTCCCTTGACAAATAGTCCCAGGCCCTCCCCACTCCAAGAATGTGGGATTTTTTTCTTTTTAATGTGGGATATTTCTTTCTCAGCAATAGGAAAGCTGCCGCTGTTGGTCAGGTCGGCGTCAGACATCCCAGTGAGGGAACGTGAGACACATCGAAACTTTTCCTATGTTTAAATTCATGTCAGTGTTAGGAATTTTCTGGAAGGAGGATTTTACATGGGGCTTATCTACTTTAATTCTTCTGAAAAAACAAGTTGATGTTTCTGAGTCCCATGAGGCTGCCCAGCAGGAGCTTGAACGTTACCTGGCTGTAGTTGAGGATCCTGAAGACAGACTCTGAGACAAAGAGTATTTTCCCTCGGTCACATCCTACGACAAACAAAAATCCATCTGCTGCCTAATCAGGAGAAATGGATAATCAATTTATCACACATCGGGATACAAGGCTGGAAAGCAAATCAGGGATTTGTTTTCTTTTTCTTTTTTTTTTTGTCTTTTCGAGACAGGGTCTCCCTGTAGCCCCAGCTTGCCTGGAACTCGCTCTGTAGACCAGGCTGGTCTTGAACTCACAAAGATCCTCCTGCCTCTGCCTCCCAAGTGCTAGGATTAAAGGCGTGCGCCACCATGCCTGGCAGGTATTTGTTTTCTAAGTCTCCAAAGCTTAGGGCCACACACTGACACTCTGGTTGGCATCCTAAGAGGACACTTCAAGAAAACCCTTCATGAGACCGGTGAGTGTCTCGAAGGTGGACACATACAACCAGGTGTGATCTAATGATCTGAGGAAAGGCTGATCAAAGGAAGTTTGTTTCAAAACAAATTCGGTCTAAACTTTTTCCTCTGGTATACAACAGCCCAGAAAAGTCAAGTTTCGCAGCTCTAAGCAGAACACCTCTGTGAACTTGACACAGCCCAGGATCACCTAGAAAGAGAATCTTTTCTCCAATTTATTCATTTGTATTTTATGTGTATGAGTGTGTGTCTGCATATGTGTAAATGTATCACATGTGTACAGGGCCTAACAAGGCCAGAAGAGTGCATTGGATCTCTTGGAAGTGGACTTGTGGACAGTTGTTAGCCACCATGTGGATGCTGGGAACTGAACCCCGGTTCTCCAGTGCTCTTAACTGCTGAGCCACCTCTCCAGCCCCAGGAAAGAGAGAGTTAATGAGGAATTATCCACATCAGGTTGGCCTATGGGCATTTCTGTCACTGATTTTCTTGATTGTTAATTTATGTAGTGTAAATCTATCCTCTGACAGACAGACAATAGCCCTCAGACGCCCTCTTCCCAAGCTGGGCTGCACATGCTTGCCTCACAAAACCTGTTGACTGTTAACCCTCTGCAAGAAAGGAGGGGTGGGGAGAGTCAGTCATGCCTCCCAGCCAGCCAGCTGCTAAGAGTAGAAGCAGAGGAAGCCAGAGAGAGGCCACTCTCACATTTCGTACGGCTGCTGGAAAGTTGGGCTCCATCCCTGAATGGAGACTTTCCTGTGTGGCCTTAAGGGGGTGCCCACTACACTGTAAGTATCCCAAATAAGCTCTGCTTTCCCAAGGGCGGTTTGGCAAGATTGTACCTCAGTTTGTTGTTAGGACCAAGGGGTGGGAAGGGGGGGTTGTTCATGCCTCTCAGAAGGAATTTTAGCTGCAAGGGCCCAGCCCTCTGTGGGCAGCACCATTTCCTAGGCAGGGTTTCCTGAAAAGAGAGGAGGCTGGTTGCAGGGAGGAGGCAGGCAAGTAGGGGTCTACCTGTTCCTGCAGGTCTTGACTGAGGATGTGATCTTTTCAGTTCCTGCCTTGGCTTCCCTCGAGTGATGGACTGTAAACTGGAATTGTAAGCCGAATAAACCCTTCCCTCCCCTCTGCTCCCTTTTGTCAGGGTACTTTATCACAACAGAAGTGAAACTAAAACAACCTTGGTGGAGACTATAGACTCTGAGACTGCAAGAACCCTTTAAAAGCCAGAATTCCCTCTTCAGTGTTCGTTCTAGTCTGCTTTCAATCGCTGTGACAAAACACTCTGACCAATACCAACTTGGGGAGGAAAGGGTTTACTTGGCTTACAGCTCCAGGTCACAGTTCATCACTGAGGGAGCCCAGGTAGAGACTCAGGGCAGGAACCTGGAGGCAGGAGCTGTGCAGGAGCACAGGCCATGGAGGAATGCTGCTTACTGGCTTGCTCCCCTGGCCCATGCTCAGCCTGCTTTCTTATTCAATACAGGACCACCTGCCCAGGGGTGGCACCACCCACAGTGGGCTGGGTCTTTCCACATTACTCAATAATCAAGAAAATACTCCACACACATGGCCACGGGCCAGTTCAATTGGAGGCAATTCCCTAATTAAGGCCCCCTCAACCCAGGTGTGTCAAGTTGACACTAAAGCTACCCACAACACTATCTCAGCCACCATCTGTCTTGAATCTGAACACCTTCTCCAGGGAGTGCTCTGATATTTGGAGGGGGGCTGTTGTTGCTTTTTGCTGGTGGCTTGGTAGGAAGGTGGCTGACTTGTGTAGTTTGAACCCCCACCCCAAGCATGGTTCAAATATACTCAAAGTTCAGGAACTTCCCTCCATACAAAGCTGGGCTTCTGTGTTGTAGGAGAGAAAAAAGATGGCTCAGTCATTAAGAGCATTGGCTGCTCTTGCAGCAGACCCCAGTTCAGTTCCCAGCACCAACATGGCACCTCACAACTGTCTGTAATTCCAGGTCAGGGGATCCGATGCCCTCTTCTTGCCTCTTCAGGCATTTACATCTAGAGTACTTACATACATGCAAGACACTGATACACACAAAACAAAAATAGATTAATATGTTTTCTTCAAAAAAAGCAAAACAATGCAAAGCAATAGTGGTGATGAGGAGCTTGCCTAGCAAGCAGGAGACCTTGGGTTCAAGTCCCACCTCCCTCACAAAATACAGAAAAGAATGCAAAACGTTCTCATGAAATTCTTATCCCTTCTTGGGTTTAAATCCAGGTAAAAACCAAAAGTCCCGAAAAGACTTGGATGGAGATGAGACATCTGGTGAAGAGGCAGACGCCAAAGCTACAGTGAGAACTTCGGCTGCTTCGGCTGCAGGTGTGAATCCTACTGTGACTTCCCAGTGGCTGGCCACTCAGCCCTGCCAGGGTCCCTGGGGACAGGGAGGCTGCCCCATGCCCATGCTGTCATGTGCTTACTCTTATGTCTGTTCCCTGGTTCACAGCGGATCTCCTGCTTATTCATGAGTCTGTTCCTTGGAGAATTCTAGAAAAAGTATGTTCTCCTTTTAGAAAAGAAGGCCTTTGGAATGTAGTCTAATTCAAAGAAGTAGGACATAAATTCAGCACCTGGAGAATAAAATCCATGCAACTGTCCTAGGACACAAAATGTGAGCAAGGAAGGAACAGAATCCCTTTCCTATGAGAGGCAATCAGGCCACCGGCCATGGAGGCTCAGGCAGGGTGAGAGCTCACAGTGAGGGGCAAGTAATTTTACAAGCACCATCTTCTGGAAGCCTCATTATGTCAAAAGAATCAGATATTAATAACTTCCTCATTTGCCTTGCAGACAATCATATCTCATAGGAGAAGAGTTTTCAGGCTTTTCCCTGAGAGCAGGGATGGGGCACAGAAGGTGTCTGGGAAGAAGGTGACTAACATCCTGACAGATGTGCTGGGCAGTCAGGCTTGACCTGAGCAAAGCGACTTCCAAGGAGGTACCAAGTGACAGAATCAGCATGGGGCAGTCACACTGTGGCTCTGGACACTGCATCTGCTGTGCTCTGTCAAGCAGGCAGCCAGGCAAAGGATCTGGGCCTAGAGATGGATGGAGAGCACAGCTTTGGAAGAACTCCCTCAGCACCAAGCCCATGAGGACAGCCAGCACAGATTCCTTCTCGGAAGACTGAGCCACTGAGGTCTTAGCAACTGTCTAGGGTTCAAAATTCAGGGACACGGAGTCCCTAAACATCACAAACTGATAAGGTTGACTAATCCCTCACACTCTATTCAGTAAGACTTGGAAAATCTGAGTGTGCTGGCTCATACCTATAATCCCAGTGCTCAGGAGGTTGAGGCCAACCTAGGGTCCATAATGAATTCTAGGCTAGCCTGGGTTAGAGTGAGACCCTTAGTAAATGAATTTAGTAAAGAAAGCAGTTCTTTAGATTTGTAGTCATAAATTCAAGACCTGCTGCTTACTATTGAAACATCACCTGAATCAGTCCAGAGGTTCATCAAGGGGGGTGGGGGTGGGAGTGGGAGTGGGAGTGGGGGTGGGTTACACACACAGAGTCCTTTCAGCTGCAAAAAGGAATGGAATTTTGTCATTTGCAGGGACATGAATGGGATTGGAAATCATGTTATACATAAGCCGGACTCAGACAAATTCTGCACGTTTCCTCTCATGTGGATCCTAGATTAAATACATATATATATTTCCATATATAGATAGGTGTATGTACATACACGTCTCCATATGTGTACGTTTATATATTAGATGAAACATGAAAGTAGCAGGGGAGAAAAGGATCTAAAGAGAAATGGGAAATAAAGATCTTATTTACTTTGTCCAATAAAAAACATCATGTGAACAGAGCCAGCCTTCTCTTGATATGAGTTCCTGACAACGGGACACCTGGAAGGGCAAGTGACTGGACAGCATTTCACGGCCACTGATATATGCCAGAGAAGCAGGACAAGTTAACACGGAAGACAGATTGATACGAGGACTGTAAGAAACAGTGGCACAGAACACAAGTGCCAGACGAAGTGCTGAGCTTGAAGCTCCAGGCTCCAGGCCTTGACATGTGCACTCGTCTGACAGGATGTTATTTAGAAAAGTGACAAGAAAATTATCCCACCCTCCCCCTACCCCAAAAAACGTGAAAAAAAAAAAAAAGCCAGTTGTGCAGGCGCCTGGCTTGATCTCAGTGCCCAGGAGGCAGAAGGAGGCAGAGCTCCGTGAATTTGAGGTCAGCCTGGGCTACACAGTGAGACTCTGTCTAAAAATTTTTTAAAATGCAACCTGAAGACAATTTTCAAACAAGGGCTGCTGAGATGGCTCAGAGGATACATTCACACACATGTACACTAAGCAATGCAATAAAAACATTTTGTAGAGAAAATTATTGCTGTGCATGATGGTCCAGTGTTGGGTTTCCAGTTGGGTTAAGTGGCCAGGAATCTTGAGTTCCCCCCTCCCCCGCCTTCTCCCTTTTTCGGGGTAGACTGGGTAGACCAGCACTACCCCTACTGCACAGACTAAACCAGCCAGCAAGGTACTTAGCCAGCTGGGTGAAGAGAGAGGAAGAGCCAGTTCCTACCAAACTCTGCAACCCCCCTGCACCCCCACACAGCCCACCCAGAGCCAGTTACATTTGAGAATCGAAATCCTGTCTGCCCATCATCCTTCCCTCCACTAGGACCCAAACAGTGCTGTCTGATGCATCATGAGGAGTGGGTGGGGTGAGCCGAGCGCCATGCTGAGCGGAGAACGGCTGGGCTCTATCTTGGGGCTTTGCAAATTTCTGCTGAAATCTGGAACCGTGATGTTGACAGGGGGGAGCAGGTGAGGTCAGACCTGGTTGTGTGTGTGTGTGGGGGGGTAATTCTTCCTTCCTCTCAGTATCATTTTCTATTCTTCAGTCTGCAGTGTGCCAGAGGGCAAGCTTCTGAACCGAGCTAGTTTTTTTCTACTTCAGTTTCCTGGTCAATCCCACTCTGCCCAGTACTGTGCCTGGAGCCTGGAGCCGGCCACTGTGTGAAAGCCAACAAGTTCTCATAACGCCAGCTCTGCCACCTCTGTAGTTAGCACAGTGTGGAGGCCAAGCAGGTGAAAGCACACACACCTTTCACAGCTCCTCTTCAGCCATTTTGTTGTCTGGATGGACTTAGGTGTAAAGATTTATGTGAACCTTTTGTGCCAGTGGTTAGATTAGGAGACAATCTCATCTGTCGTCACATTCAGACTTCTCTAAAAGCTCCACACAGGAATATAATGCTTTTCAAAAAAAGATTTTTTTCTATTTTGTATGTATGTATGTATGTATGTATGTATGAATGTATGTATGTATGTATGTGAATCACATGTATGCAGTACCTGCAGAGGCCAGGTAAGGGGTTGGGTCCCCTGGAACTGGAGTTCTGTTAGCCACCATGTGGGTGCTGGGAATGGAATCCTCTGCAAGAGCAGCCAGTGCTCTTAACAGTTGGGCTATGTCCAGCCCCGGGAATCTGATTCTTAACTTATCTCCATTTTGAACAAAATCCTGCCTTTTCTGGCATCGGCCTTCTGTCCTCACCTGAGTGAGGTGACCAGACAGGTGGAGGGATGTGAAGCCTATCCCCAGACGACACAGAGGGAGACAGACCCACAGAGGAAGTGGGCCTACGAGAGTCAGTGCTGGGGGCTCGATTACCCATGCCATACTTACTCTGAACATTGTTAAGAAACCAAGGTCGTGTAAGGAATCCCGTAACGGCAACGTACCCTGAGAATGAGGTGTTTCAGTTCGTCGTCTGACAGAAAGGTCGGCTTGTAGTTTGCTTCTGTGTATGGGTTAGTGGCACCTTGGGGAAAAAAGGAAGAGGTGGTAGAACTGGCCCTCCTCCAGCCCACTCTGCCGCCTCTAGCCCTCTGGTGAGCTCTGCACACCACACCTGGGAGTCACAGCTTTCTTTTCAGGAGACAGGGCTGATCTGCTGTGCCCAAGAGAATCCCAGAGCTGCCCACGAGCTTCCTCTCTTCATTAGAGGGGACACCAGGTGGCAGTAGCTAAAAGCCAGCTGAGACAGAGAGGATCTAGAAGCTAGTCATGACAGCCTCCTGCCTGGGCTCCTCCCTCCCTGGGTCTGCAGGGAGTGGGCCATCAGCAGTGCCTCAGTCCCTGCTCTGCTAGGCCTTGGGAAACCACTCAGGCTACCAGGCCTAGAGTTCCACACTGCAAGAGAAAGAGTGTGTTCCACCTCCTCCAGGGACCTTGGCTGCCTCCCTCCCGCCTGCGCAGTTCAATCCTAGGAATGAAAGGAACCAGACTCGTGTTTAAAAGGCTCTTGATCTGGTATTCTTCAGAAACAACAACCAAGACAAGTGTCAGCAGTGGATGATGAGAGTCTGCGGAGCAGTGGGCAGCACAGCCAGCGGAGGAGTGAGGCCAGCTGACCGACAGCAATTCAGGCACCACGGGGGAGGGGGCAAGCCGACACCTGTGACTTTCCTGTCAACTACCAAGGCACACATTTTAATCCGCATCCCCTGAAATGGTCCACCTTTCTTCCAATTTATTACAAATTAATATATTATAACCCATATCATCTTCACAACTACTCTTCCTCAAGCACAGGATTCAGCGTTCCTGTATTTTTGACTAATGATTAAAAACTATTAATGTAGTGGTCTTTTTTTAAATTTTTTTATTAATTTTAATTTTATTTCTGTATGTGTATGAATGTACTGTCCAAATGGAAGTTTGTGCACCCGTGTCGTGCAATGCCGCGGAGGTCAGAAGAGGGTGTCGGATTCCCCTGGAACTGGAGTTCTCCTGTAGTGGTCTTAAGCAGATACAAAGGTACTCCCCTCTCTCCAGGGCAGTTAGACACGGCTGAGAACCCTCTTTTCTAATTTCACCTTGAAGCCCAAGACTAGCTATGGAAAATTCCAGGAACAACATTCACCAAATCTCATGCTATATTTCAGATTTCTCCTTTAGTTTGGGAAGTCGCTTCCACTTTTCTATCTGTTGTCTCACCTTCCCCACGCTCAGCAAGAGGATATACTGCCCCCTCACAGCGAGGCAATCTAGTTCGGGAAAATTCCAGGAAGACGAAAATATCAGTGTTCATTCTTGACAATGAAATGCATGGAGAACTATCTATCAACCAGTGACTCACTCTTCAGAGGAACCAGTAGCTTTTTGCTTAGAAACAGAGGCTCTTTCTTGCATTGCTCTGTGCGCCTACATTTCTGACATTAGCATTATAGGAGAGGGACCCATGTACAGGCAAGAAGGGGCTGGGGGGTGTCCCCTCTGATGGGCAGGAGCATATCCCTGAGTGTACGCTTCAGCTTCTCTGATGCTAGGATGTATGGGCTCACTACTTAGGGCTCCCTATTAAACGAAGTCATCACTTGCCCAGGGATGGTCTGGGTCATGGTGGTAACATTTGTGCACAAGAACACAAAAGGACAATCGAACCCTGGCCTCACCTCTCAGCGTCTTCATGTGCTGAACAGCCATCCTTAGCACGGTGAGTTTATCTAATTTCCTGGACATGGCGTTGCATGTCGGGACCAAAGATGCCAATTCATCAATGAAACTGTTCATTTTATCCCGACGCCTCTTTTCGATCTGGCTGTGAGCTTCCCTGAACAGAGGCACAAAAATGGTTTCCTTTAAGACGAACACTGACATCTGGTCAATGACGGTGAGAAGCAAGCTGTACCAGCCCCAGGATTCCCCGACAAGGCAGATTTAGGGTCTGCAGAACATGTCAAAGTAGACGTTTATACTGCGGGTCACCCCCAAAGTGGAAGGTCAGAAGTTGGTTGGAGTTTTGTTTTTCCATTTGTTTTTTAACGCTTACCTCATTCTTTAAGGAGTAATTTTATGAAAATTGTTCTTTTGCAACAAACTTAATTTTCCCTCATTGCTGTTCTCTTCAGAGTCTCTAAGACTGCATTTGGAGCAGAGGAGGAGCAGGGAGGAGCGGGGGAGGTGAGGGAGGTGCAGAGGAGGAGCAGGGAGGAGCAGGGGAGGTGAGGGAGGATCAGGGAGGTGAGGGAGGATCAGGGGAGGTGAGGGAGGATCAGGGGAGGTGAGGGAGGTGCAGAGGAGGTGAGGGAGGATCGGGGAGGTGAGGGAGGATCGGGGAGGTGAGGGAGGAGCAGGGAGGAGCAGGGGAGGTGAGGGAGGAGCAGGGGAGGTGAGGGAGGAGCAGGGGAGGTGAGGGAGGAGCAGGGGAGGTGAGGGAGGATCGGGGAGGTGAGGGAGGAACAGGGAGGATCAGGGAGGATCAGGGGAGGTGAGGGAGCAGGGGAGGTGAGGGAGGTGCAGGGAGGAGCAGGGAGGATCAGGGGAGGTGAGGGAGGATCAGGGGAGGTGAGGGAGGATCGGGGAGGTGAGGGAGGATCAGGGAGGATCAGGGAGGATCAGGGGAGGTGAGGGAGCAGGGGAGGTGAGGGAGGTGCAGGGAGGAGCAGGGAGGATCAGGGGAGGTGAGGGAGGTGCAGGGAGGAGCAGGGAGGATCAGGGGAGGTGAGGGATGTGCAGGGGAGGTGAGGGAGGATCAGGGGAGGTGAGGGAGGAGCAGGAGAGGATCAGGGGAAGATCAGGGGAGGTGAGGGAGGTGCAGAAGAGGTGAGGGAGGAGCAGGGGAGGTGAGGGAGGAGCAGGGAGGAGCAGGGGAGGTGAGGGAGGAGCAGGGAGGAGCAGGGAGGATCAGGGAGGATCAGGGGAGGTGAGGGAGGTGCAGGGGAGGTGAGGGAGGATCGGGGAGGTGAGGGAGGATCAGGGAGGATCAGGGAGAATCAGGGGAGGTGAGGGAGCAGGGGAGGTAAGGGAGCAGGGGAGGTGAGGGAGCAGGGGAGGTGAGGGAGGTGCAGGGAGGAGCAGGGAGGATCAGGGGAGGTGAGGGAGGTGCAGGGGAGGTGAGGGAGGATCGGGGAGGTGAGGGAGGATCAGGGAGGATCAGGGAGGATCAGGGGAGGTGAGGGAGCAGGGGAGGTGAGGGAGGTGCAGGGAGGAGCAGGGAGGATCAGGGGAGGTGAGGGAGGTGCAGGGAGGAGCAGGGAGGATCAGGGGAGGTGAGGGATGTGCAGGGGAGGTGAGGGAGGATCAGGGGAGGTGAGGGAGGAGCAGGAGAGGATCAGGGGAAGATCAGGGGAGGTGAGGGAGGTGCAGAAGAGGTGAGGGAGGAGCAGGGGAGGTGAGGGAGGAGCAGGGAGGAGCAGGGGAGGTGAGGGAGGTGCAGGGAGGAGCAGGGAGGATCAGGGAGGATCAGGGGAGGTGAGGGAGGTGCAGGGGAGGTGAGAGAGGAGCAGGGAGGAGCAGGGAGGAGCAGAGAGAAGCATGGGGTGGTGGAGGGAGGAGCGGGGGTGGGGGGAAGCAGGGAGCAGCAGGGAGGCACGGGGGAGGTGGAGGTTTCACACTCAAGCACCAGAACAGCCATAGGCAGAACCCAGGCCCCACTGTGGTGCCTCTGCGGTCTGAGGAGCTGACCATGCGGCCTGCTTTCCTTTCCTACACTGGCTGAGGCAACTGGTACCAACACCGCAATCTTCGGGTCAACCCGGACACATGTAGCTGCGGTAGATGTTTTCTGTCCTGGCATCCTATGAGGGCTGTGACAGTCACACCCTAACCAAGGAGTGGCTGGCTGCCTGCTGAGTCAGGGTGACACTCCTGTACATTCTCTGGACAGATGTGCACCTACTGCTTTTGACTACCCTCCCAAAGGGGAGCAGCCACCAATGGAAAAGTAGAAACCGAGTCACAGGGCCTCCTGTGGAGGCTGGTCTTCCAGGGAGAAGTCTCAGGCCAGCCAGTGTCTGCAACCAGCTTCTCTTCTGGGTGCCATGGCGGAGCCTCAGCTAGCCCTGGTATTGGTGGCAGAGAGGCATGAGGACCCAACAGAAAAGGTCAGCAAGTGCGACCGAGGCAGGAAGGACCAGGTTAGAGGATCTCAAGGGGGCATATGAGCCCCAGATCTGGCCTTCAGATGCTGCCTGCAGTATAGTACAGCCATGTTTTCTCTAGAGGGTCACTGAGTCAGGCCACAGCAATGTGAAGATGGGGGACTCCAGCCTGGATGAGCTGCTACCTGTAAAGTCTCCTCCAGGTTAAACGAGTGCAGACAGCAATAAGTGATGGCCAGCTCAGCAGATGCCGCAAAGGCAGAGCCTGCTGCCACCTCCTTGTTCCCTGAGGAAGTGACAGTGCCTGAAAGGACTCAACAAACAGACCACACGTACAGAGCTTCCTCAGCTGCCCTTTAGACAACCGGAAGCAGGATGGCTTAAGAAAAAAATGAGAAGTTAAACTCACCTTGCATTCTTGACCCTTCCTTGGTGTTCTGTGTATTCTAACCTGGGGGTGAAAGAGCAACTATGACAAGGCAGTCCCTAGAGATGCTGGCAGAGCGTTACATTTCTGTGTTCTTCCTGTCCGATCCCTGTCACC
Organism: Rhizomys pruinosus; assembly: GCA_009823505.1. Taxonomy (NCBI): domain Eukaryota; kingdom Metazoa; phylum Chordata; class Mammalia; order Rodentia; family Spalacidae; genus Rhizomys; species Rhizomys pruinosus. The sequence continues at coordinate 233,647 of VZQC01014625.1, read as the reverse complement.
TCTCCAAAGACATACAAGCGTTCTTGGTCATTAGCCATGCTAGAGATTGGGGAGGGAGGGGCCGTCTTAAGCGCATAGGCTCATGGCTTCTCTGTTTATCTCTAACCATCCCATCTTGAATACGGATTCATTGTACAAACAAAATGGCTGCACAATCACTGAAGGGCAAACGAGAAGGGTCTGGTACCTTCCATGAGGATCGTCTTTGTCTGTGTCCATACTTTCTCTGCAAAAATAAGAGAAGGTGGGGGCTGGGGAGATGGCCTAGTGGTTAAGAGTGCCGACCGCTCTTACAGAGGACCCGGGTTCGATCCCCAGCACCCACATGGTGGCGGAGAACCATCTGAAACTCCAGTTCCAGGAGAACCCAACACCCTCTTCTCACCTCCGCGGCATTACACGACACTGGTGCACAAACTTGCATGCAGGCAGTACGTTCATACACATACAGAAATAAATAAAAATTAATAAAAAAAATTTTTTTAATATTTATGAGCATTTTTTTTTCATTGCTAGGGGTTACCTGAGAGTTTGGCTGTGCGAGGCAGATGCTCCACCACTGAGCTACACCTCTAGCTCTTATGCTTCTAATTAACCTGTCTGTGTGTCTCTCCTGCTGNAAAAAAAAAAAAAAAAAAAAAATAAGAGAAGGTGGTCTTCTGTTAATCCAGACATCCAGAATCGTTCCTTATTACCACGTGAAGGCTCCCATTTATCCAGAAACCAAACGATCGGAAAGCAAATTACTGTGATATGGGTTTGATGTATAATAGTAATAGAATCAAGACCAACTAAATTAAGTCTACTATAAAACCTATAGTGGCTTTCCACATTACCAGGCAAAAGTTATACACAGTCTCAATATAGTTCTATGGTAAACACACTTGTCCATATTCTGACTGTTTGAGAATCAGGAATCTGTGGTGTTTATGGAGACTCTTAGTTACTCAGAGTAGCCAAACATCCACGCCACCTCACTCCCTAGTTATTCTGGATAAATGGAGCTTATTCTACTTGCAGGCATACTAGCCACTAGGACACTAGCGTGTGTGTCTATTTGCTGGGTGGGGCAAAGTGAGGAAGGGCTAATTAAAGCACCAACACTGAGGTCAGCTCAGAGGCAGCATTTCAAAGGCCCTGCCGCTGCATGTCCTGCTTCTCAGCCCGATAGGCACCCCTAGACTCAGGAATTGGGATGGAGAGGAGTATGGGGCAGAGGTCCTCAGAGGGCCCTGGGGTCATCCCAGAAATCCACAGCATCTAGTGGTTCAGTAAACACAGACTGATACCTCCAAGGCAGGCATTCTAGACTCTCCTTGGGGCCTGCTCAGTCCCTTCTCTGATTCATACATTAATTGGAAGGCACTGACTGCCCCCTGGGCTCCCTCCTGTCTCCCCTGGCTCATAAGGAGAAATGTGGCCCTTCTAACAATATAAATTTGTTTCCAGGTGTGCTGGATCACATCAAGGGCATTCTAGAACATTCCAGCTAGGTGCCCTGAGTTGGTCTTCATAGGCAGTTTCTCTATCTAGTCTTAGGGCTCTGAGGAACTCATACAGATCGTATGAGCAAGCATGCTCCCCTTCGCCTAGAACTGTCTATTGCTGTGGTTAAGAAGCCGATGACCTTCGCATAGGAAAACAGCCAGAAGCAGACCTGTGGCTGCTCCGGCATTCAAGTCTCTCTCTAGGAATTAGAGGTTTGCAAACTGGGGTCCATGAGGGATCCCTGAAGAATACTGGCAGATGATGAGTCTGGAAACCACAGGTCTCGGTACACGTCAGTGGCTCTTCAGATTTGCCAAGGACAAGGGTGCACCAGAGTGTCCTGTTCTGTGCTGGGGGTCATTGCTGAGGAGGGGCCCTGTGGTCCACACGCCCACTCTCCAGCCCCTGGGTGTTGGCTCTCTCGAGGATCTGGGATAACTTACATATTAATCATAGCAACTCCTAGTGGGCATCTGACCTCCAGCCATTTGCTCCCCAAATTTGACCTGTGAACTTCAGCAGAAAGGACATCTGCTGTTGGGGAGGAAACTCCTGGGAGATTTTTTTCCCTCATTTAACCAAAGCCAAGCTCTTCAAGGCCCTGCACAGCGGCCTCAGCAAAATGAAATGTGCCTTTAAATGCTCTGCCCTGCCTTCCTCCCTAGGAGACCAGGCAGATGCAGAGCGGGGTGATGCATGGGAAAATTACTTACTCAAAAGAAAAGTCATCAAGTCTAAAAAGAAACAGAAATACTATTGAATATCGCAGGTACACCCAATTTCAATAGTGCCAATGTCCCTAGGCCGTTTGCAGGCTGACCTCGGCTCACCCACTGTGGTGGTTTGAATGAGAGCGTCCCCCATAGGCTTTAAGTATTCAGACATTTTGTCCCCAGTTGGTGGCGCTGTTTGGGGAGATCTTAGAAGGTATGGCCATGCTGGAGGAAGTACGTCACTGGGGGCAGGCTTAGAGAGTTTAATAAGCCTTGCTAGTCTCCAGAGGCTCTCTCTTGACTTCCTGTGCTCATTGGAGATGTGAACCTTGGCTTTCTGCTCCAGTCCAGGGTCAACCATGCCTTCCGCCAAAATGGACTCTAATTCCCTGGAACCATCAATTGTAAGCTCAGATAAACTCTTCCTTTTATAAGTTCCCTTGGTCATGGTGGTTTTATCACAGCAACAGAAAAGTGACTAATACATCCACTCCATATATATTCACTAAGCACCTGAAACTTGCTGTCTTTCTGAGGCAGAGGCCTCAAACTAGCTTTCCTCAAAACCCCTGACATTCCATCTCCTGACTGAGTTCCCCTGCTCAAAAGCCAAGGAAGGGAGCACAGGCTGAATGTGGCTTGAAGGCTCTTCTTTCCTCCTTGACAAGGAATAATGTGGGGACAGCAGGTGACATGAGCGCCTCCTAGGTGCACAGCCCGCTTTGCTTGTCATCTAGGTGCAAGGGAAGCCACAATCAAATGCACAGAACCTGGAGGGGACCTCGGCTTCCTGCACTGTCCTCTGGGAATAACGGTAGCTGTCCAAAGCTGCTCCATGCCCATCCACCAACCCCAATGATCAGCGCGTGGCAGAGCCCCTGGCACAGCCCTGGGTCTTACTGCTAGTCTGTGGCGCTGCCATGCCCATCCACCAACCCCAACAATCAGCACATGGCAGAGCCCCGGGTCTTACTGGTACTCCGTAGCGCTGCCATGCCCATCCACCGACCCTATGCTCAGCTGTGGCAGTACCCGGGTCTTACTGCTAGTCCGCGGCACTGCCATGCCCATCCACCGACCCCACGCTCAGCTGTGGCAGTACCCGGGTCTTTTTTTTTTTAATATTTTTTTAATTAATTTTTATTTATTTCCATATGTGTATGAATGTGCTGTCTGCATGCAGGTTTGTGCACCCGTGTCGTGCAATGCCGCGGAGGTCAGAAGAGGGTGTTGGATTCCCCTGGAACTGGAGTTCTCCTGGAATTGGAGTTTCAGACAGCTCTCGGCCACCATGTGGGTGCTGGGGATCGAACCCGGGTCCTCTGTAAGAGCAGTCGGCGCTCTTAACCGCTAGGCCATCTCTCCAGCCCCCAGTACCCGGGTCTTACTGCTAGTCCACGGCACTGCCATGCCCATCCACCGACCCCACGCTCAGCTGTGGCAGTACCCGGGTCTTACTGCTAGTCCGCGGCACTGCCATGCCCATCCACCAACCCCACGCTCAGCTGTGGCAGTACCCGGGTCTTACTGCTAGTCCGCAGCACTGCCATGCCCATCCACCGACCCCACGCTCAGCTGTGGCAGTACCCGGGTCTTACTGGTAGTCAGTGGCGCTGCCTTTCCTCTTGCGGTTGCAGTCTATGCCACTTGTGCCCAGGGAGCTGGAAAGCAGGTCAGTGGGGCCCGGAGACATGAAGTCACTGATCGTTGAAGAAATGTCCATTCTCTGGTCCGCCATTGGAAAGAGGCTCTGGAAAGGTTACAAGGGGATAAATATTTCTTTTTAAAAGATGGCCTGGGCTACACAGAGAGACCCTGTCTCGTTCCCCCACAAATGTATAATTCTTGCTGTGGAGCTAAGGAAATATGGTCTCTCTGTGCAACTTCATCCACTGAGCTCTAATCCAGGGCTGGAGAGATGGCTCAGCAGTTAAGCGCACTGGCTGCTCTTGCGGAGGACTCAGGTTTGGTTCCCAGCACCCACATGGTAGCTAACCATTTGTAACTCCAGTTCCAGAGGGATCAATCGCCCTCTTCTGGCCTCTGAGGGCATTGCATGACACAGGTGTACTTATATACATGCAGGCAATACACTCATTCACATAAAATAAAAATAATAAAATATTTTAAAAAGAAAATATGGTCTCTTTCTTTACCTAAGCAAGGTCTTCTTCCCCTATCTCCCCTTCCCCTCTCCTTGTTCCCCCCAATTCCCTTGCAGAACTAAATGAAGACACTGCAAACGAATGTGAAAAACATTTTGAGTCTATATCTCACAAGCACAAAATAAGTAGGCAGAAAAAAGGTGATTATTAGGTACCTTGTAAAGGACTCTAACTCCAAACCCTGGTGAAGAGGGGGGGCCCTGTGCTCATCCAAGGGCTCCAAGCTCCACGGCTGTGACTGGGGCTGTCACTCCCTCCCTCTGAGCCCAAGGTCCCACATCTGCAAAACAAGAAGGGGAGGGGGGAAGGAAGGTGAGTACTGCCTTCCACAGACACCACGTGTCCACAGGTGAGTGACCCAGCACGTCCTGGTCAGGCAGACTCTGCTACAAGCATCGTCAGAGCCTATGTCTTAGCCCATGCGTCTCCATGCATTTGTTCTCTTAGAATTAATTTCTAAAAGTGGGACTGATGGGTCAGAAGGACCCAAAGCACTGTATGGCTATGCCATTTCTATTCCCAGAGAGCTGGTGCCAATCTGAAAGGGGGGGAGCTTGTTTAACTTGGACTTTCAAATTATTACCCCCAGTGCCTCTCTCTGTCGCCCTTGTCTCCCCAGAGTCTATACTCACACCTCATTCCCCTGCCGCCGTCTCCTCCCTCTGTGTGCCTGACACGGCAGAGGCCTAGGGGCTGCTGCCACAGCCTTTGGCCACCTGTGCCCATCTGTTCTCGAGGACGTCACACTTCCTCCTCCCTGTCCGACATCTCCCCGCTCCTCACTTAAGCTGAGAACTTTTCTTTTCCTCCTGCTCTTGGATTCTTTTCCTCCCTGGTGCTGGGGTTCAAGGCCAAGGCCTCAAGCATTCCGGGCAAACATTCCAGCACTGAGCCCTACCCCCAACTCTGCTAACTTTGCTCCTTTAACTAACTGAAAAAGGAGCCCACCTGACATTGCTACGGAGGGTCCCGGGCCTGGCTCCTGCTTGACCTCCGTCTCCCTTGTCTTCTCAAGACTTTCATTGCAGAGCTGCTGCCCCTGCTTCCTGCCCGACCCCACCTCGTCCACGTTCCCCATGTGACTGGTCACTCCCATTTGAATAAAAACATCAGCTGTATAACTGCATCTTGGGAAAAAATAAACATGGTTTCTAATAATGCTAGGTATTGCACCCAGAGCCTTGTGCTTGCCAGACCAGTGCACTCCCTCAGTACCAAGCTCTGTACACCCCCAGCCCCACATAAACTGCTCTGGACACGGTCTTCCTCTATGTCTCATTTTGTATGTCTTCAGTGCTTTTCTTTGGTTCTCTGTAAAAGCTAACTACGACCAGGCTTCTGTGCCCTCGCTGTGTCACTACAACATTGTGGCAGCCCTTGTTGGCTCAGCAGCATCCGCAGAGCTGACCTCTCCCTAGTCTCTGTCTCTGGCTTGTGAGAGAAAACCATTCTCCATGCTTTTCTTTCTTCGGGAGAGTTCTCTCTGTTCTCTACCTGGCTCCTCCTCGTCTCCCTCACCGTAGATACCAGTCCCATGGGAGCTGTGGGACTCTTCTCTTCCATTCTCACTCTAGTTCTACCCAGCCTATCCACAAGGCAACCCCCAAGCTTCTAGCTCTAGTTTGGATGCCCCCCCAAGGTCAGATTTGTGGAGCTACCCATCTCCATGAGATCACACGGCAGAGACCCCACACTGATGCATGCATATTCTCCCCAGACAAAGCATCCCAGTCCTCCCTGGGCAGTGAAGCGGCCTTCCCCCATTCTGGTTCCCAGGCCCAAAGCCAGGACGCTGCCTCAACCTCTACCTGTTCTCCTATTGGCATGAAGTTTAAAAACACGGAACTTGTCACTTCTTCTAGTGTCCTCACTCAAATATCACGGTCTCAGCGACACTTCTTCGAGTAGCCACATGCTATGAGACCTCTACTCAAGACCCCTAGTTAATTCTTCTAACCCACATTTCCTCTAAATCGACCTCCTCCTTCCTAGCTGTCTCTCCAGTGCTGCCCTCCCCATGGTGCTCAGCACTGGAGAGCCAGGGGTCTAGTCTACGCCAGCCTGCACGCTGGGTGTGCAGCACATTTCCCAGCACACAGAAGTGTCCCAGGTTTGGGATGAATAGTTTAGGTCTGGGAAATATTAATCCTTTGCTCATCTTGCACATCATAGATGTTGTAAATATTTCTTTTTCCTTTTAACTTTTGGGTTTAATATGTAGTATTAAAACTAACATTATAAAATTGTTTTGTAAACTGAATATAATACAAATATTCTTTATACTAATTTTTTTTTGAGACAGTGTCTTCCTATAGCCCCAGCTGTCCTGGAACTCACTATGTAGACCAGGCTGGCCTTGAACTCAGAGAGATCTGCCTGCTTCTGCCTCCGCAGTGCTGGGATTAAAGGCATGTGCCTGGCTAGAATACATCTTAATACACATCCTAACAAATTATTTTCCTCTTACTAGTTTTAATTTTCAGAAAAGTCTTGGCTATTGTGATTCCCTTTGGGAAGCATCTTATAATTACCACTTGTCAAAGGTCATGTTGGGTGGCTACCATCACTGTTGTGGGTCTTAGTGGCCTTCAGAGAAGCAGGCTCGGGATTACCTACATGGCCGCCAAGCCTTGCTGACTTACGTCCCCCTGGCCCTCTGTACCACAGGTCAGACATAGGCTGCCACCAATATTCTCCTTATTTTTGAATATCCCAACAACTACAAGCTGCCAATACTCCTCAGTTGCCAGGGGCTTCTGGGGAAGGGACTTGTTTACTACCTGAAGTTAAAGTTCTCAAGCCACGATCCAACTTGGGAGGTGCAAGGGACCACTGGACTTGCTGGTCACCTCAAGGTGACTTTCATGTTTTGTAATTTTCTTCCAGGCAGTCAACTTCTTCCCAAAACCTACAATGAAGACCACAGGGAAAGAAAACCCGAACAGGTCATATTGGGATAAATGAATTTGGTAGTCTCTTGAGAGCTGAGGAAGGAGAGAGACCCAGCTCCTGACTCAGGCAGGTAGGCTCCCGTCCACCCACCATCGCACCCTGGCTGCACTCACTGGCCCGGCACTAGCCATCTTCTACATCCCTGTGACCCCTGAGCGGAATCAGGCAGGAGATGTTTTTGTGAAAAGCCAGGCCTTCTAAGTGTGGATTCCTGGGTATGCCCAAGAGAAGTTTATGCCTTATTATGTCTCCTACTGGGTTTACAAGAATCTCAAACACGGGAGTGCTATTTTGCACCAGGCACCATCCTCACTGTATCATGTGGGTTAACTCATTGAAAGACACTAAGAGATCGATACTACCATGCATACATTTCACAAAGGGGAGAGCCCGGGACCTTAAAGAGGTGACTAGACCGGCAAGTCACACAACTGCAGAGTGGAGGTGGCTAGAAGCTGTTAACTCCAGTTCAGGCACGTGTAAATGATATAACCGAGAAGTTGACAGTTTTAGTCGTTAAACCTCAGTTGGTAAAGAAAGGGCAAGCAACTATAAAATCTCCAAGCTTAACATCCACAATTCCATCTTAGTCTGACACCATGGCCAGATGGTGCACTGTCTTCTGAGATCTCAAGTCAGCGAGGCTGAATCCACTCTGGGCCTCTCCTTCCCCCAACATCCAGAACCTTTCTGAGGGATGGGGCCAGCCACTTCCCTGCCCCCCCCCCCGTTATTGCCTCTGTCAGGTGCCACCCTCTCCAACCTTAGCCTCTTCCAATGTGGTCCATGAAGAGAACACTTTCTGTGCTAGATAGCTTCCATTGTCAACTTGACACACCTGGGAAGATGGAACCTCAATTGGGGAATTGTCTCTATCTGAGTGGCCTCTGGGCCCATCTATGAGATCTTTTCTTGATTACTGAGTGATGGGGAAGGGCCCAGCTCACTGTGAGTAGTGCCACCCCTGGGCAGGTGGTCCTGGATTGAACAAGAAAGTGGGCTGAGCATCGGCCAAAGGAGCGAGCCAGTAAGGAGCATTTCTCTGTGGTCTCTGCTTAAGTTCCTGCCTCCAGGTTCCTGCCATTGCTTCCCTCTAGATAAATAAATAGATTCTTTCCTCCACAAGTTGGCTTTGTTACTGTTTTATCATAGCAATCGAGAAACCAAATTAGGTCACCCTCTTTGCTTAGGCTGCTCTAAGCCTCACTGTTCCTTAAGCCTTCCAGAAAAACTCCACAGCAAAACACATATCATTGCTCAGTGCAGTCCATCCTCTCTATATACTTCCCAGAGTCTAGGTGAGGAGGAAACAATGAGGTTCCCTGGCTGGTGGAGAGGAGGGCCTTGCTGTGGGACCTAGTCTGTTCCCTGGTGAGGTCTTTCCCCTCCTTCCCCTTCCCCTTCCCTTCACCTCCCTTCCCTTCCCCTTCCCCTTCCCCTTCCCCTTCCCCCTTCCCTTCCCTTTCTTCCTCTTCCCTTCCCTTCCCCTCCTTCCCCTTCCCCTTCCCCTTCCCTCCCCTTCTGCATCCTTGCCTGCCCCCACAGTCTCCTGGACAGCCCTGCCACAACAGCTGATGCCCTGTGGCCCCTTTCGCTGTTACACCCGCGTCTGTCTTCTCCACTCAACTTGAACCCACAGCCGGGGCCTCAATTAAAGATGTCTGTAATTGATGCACGACTCACTACAAGTGGGGTTCCTTGAATGAAGGAGTTCAGATTCTTTCTCCTTCTCTGTCCCTGAAACCTAATGAAGGTTCTCCTAAATTGACAGTATCCAACTCCACATGAAATGCTGAACTTCAATCAAGTTTTCTAATATTAAAATTTGCTTTGTAGAAATTATAAATAAAAACTGCTAGTATAGATTTTGGCATTATCTATATAAAACAAAACATATTCTGATATGTGAGGGAAGATGAAGACACAGAACCAGATATATACTTGACAATATTTTTGGAAAACTCTCTTCTTTCCAAAAAGGTATTCTTAGGTGTAAGAACAACAAAAGAAAAAGACAGACAAAATTCCAGCTCTCTCTGAGCTACTTATTTCTGAAAGGAATGTAAGCCAAGGGGTGGGATGGGATGGGATGGGGGTGGGGGGGCTCCACAGGCCTTAGGTACATGAGAGAGACCTTTGCTGAAGAGGCCTCAGGGGCCTGACCTGGTGCGGCTATGCAAATACGTCAGAGGATATTTTTGAGCCTGGCCTGCCGTCCTGGGGTCCCGAGCCATGTGCCTGCCCACTTGTCAGCCAGAATCCTAAAGGTAAGAAAGGGTCTCACTGGACAGCCAGAGAAAGTAGGAATGGAGGCACATGTATGGTGCACCTGGGAAGAATATGGGGTACCTTCTCTGGCACCCCAGCCTGTCAGAGCACAGGGATCCCATAACTCCATTCAAAGAAGCAGGACAGGACACTGGAGGGATCACCACAGCCTGGCCACCCTTGCGGACTGGCTGCAGCAGCCAGGACAGTTAAGGCAAGTCAAGCACTCACTAGTGGGCACAGGAAGGAAGTGCAGTGCTCCTCTGGGCAGAGCAGGAGGACTGTGAACGCAAGCATGAAGAAGCCACCTTGCCATCTACAGGTCAGCCACACCCCTCCCCCTATCCAGAGTGGACGTCCCTTTGCTTTCAGCCCTGCTGCAGCCCCCAAGGAGGCTACTTGCAGAGACCTGGGGGCAGGACAGTTTGCATTCATGTCCCGACAGTTAGCTTCCCCCATGGTGGTGAGGTAGGTGAAGAGGTCTCACCTCTCCCTGGGATCATATTACCATCAAAATCACCACTGATGGGGATGGAGATGTAGCTCAGTAGTGCAGCCTGTGCCTAGCACATGCGAGGCCCCGGCACTGCTAAAAAGTCCCCGTTGGTGTGCGTGGTAAGTTCTTACTGTAAGCACTGCTGATGTTCATTTTCCTGCAGATAAGCAGAAGCTCTGGGGCATGGGTGACCTGCCTCCCCAGTTGGCAGCTTTTAGATTTTCCCATGCTGCCCTGGCTACCATGATAAATGGACCGTCAGACAGGAGCCCTTGTGCCAGCGCTGGCAGCTCTGAGCGCTCTGTGGACGCCCTGAAGACGCTGCTTCTGAGGCAAAGCGTCAGGCCAGACTGCTTCAGTTTGTAGCAGACTTGTTGCCATCGCAAGCCTTGATGAGCTCTAAGTGGCCTTGTCACCCAGGCCAGAGCAGGGAGCATTTCCCGTGGCCCAGCGGAGGGCCTGCTGTGACCAGGGCAGGATGAAGAACACTGACGGTGCAAACACAAGCCCTCCGGTGAACAAGGAGCTTGCTGTGATTGGTGCAAACACCCCTCTCAGCTCACTTGGAGGCTGGCGGGGAGACACGTCCTCCACCCCCACCTGTCTCTCCTGGTGTTGCAACATTAGGCCCAATAAAAAGCTTATCTCTAGGGGTCTTTCCTTGCCTATTTTTGGTAGAGTGCTGGCGCTAGCAACAGGAGTAGCAGCCGACCTGTGGCAGCGACAGCAGAGGCAGCAGAACGGAAATGACAGTAGAGTAGCTGGTTCACCAAACCACAAGAGTAGCGGGGTGGCCACCTACTTAACAGCTGCATGAGAGACAGAGCTGAATGGTCAGCAGGCCAAGCTGCATGAGAGACGGAGCTGAATGGGCAGCAGGCCAAGGTGCATGAGAGACGGAGCTGCAAACCAGCAACCCACAGCAGCAGAACAGTAGCCAAAGCTGCCTCCCAAATGCCAGACACAGGCCAGCTGCCATAGCAACAAGAGACCACCAGGGAACAGGAGAGCTAGGGGCAGGAGAGAGAAGGCGGAGACCCAGGACTGAAGACAGATGGACAGCTGCAAGGAGCCCTGGCTGCTAGAGGGCTTCAGGACCAGGAGTCTCAGACACCCTGGGCCCAGGAGCTGTGACACTCTCATGGTCAAGGGCTAAGGAATCCTAATGCCTAAACCTGCCTGGAAGTTTCAGCACTGGCTGCTACCAATAGCTGAAGAGCTCCGACTTCTAGGTCTCTAATTCTACAGAGCTAAAGGTCCCGTGGCTTGAGGCCTGCAGGAGAGTGAGCTGTGACTCTAGATGTGCTACCTGCTGCTGCTGCAACTCTAGATGTGCTACCTGCTGCTGCTGTGACTCTAGATGTGCTACCTGCTGCTGCTGTGACTCTAGATGTGCTACCTGCTGCTGCTGTGACTCTAGATGATGCTGTCTGCTGCTGCTGCGACTCTAGATGTGCTACCTGCTGCTGCTGTGACTCTAGATGATGCTGTCTGCTGCTGCGACTCTAGATGTGCTACCTGCTGCTGCTGTGACTCTAGATGTGCTACCTGCTGCTGCTGTGACTCTAGATGATGCTGTCTGCTGCTGCTGCGACTCTAGATGTGCTACCTGCTGCTGCTGTGACTCTAGATGATGCTGTCTGCTGCTGCGACTCTAGATGTGCTACCTGCTGCTGCTGTGACTCTAGATGTGCTACCTGCTGCTGCTGTGACTCTAGATGATGCTGTCTGCTGCTGCTCTGCCTGCTGCTGTCAAAGCCTGAGAGACACGAAAGCTGCCAAAGCCAGCCCCTGAGGATCTTCATCGGCCCATGAGTGCTTTCTAGCAGGTAGATGCGAAGGACAGCGGCTGGCTGAGGGCTAACAGTGGGTTCTGCACTGCACCCCGGTGTCAGGCCTGACCGTGTACTTGCTCTGATCAATAAATGTGAGCAAAGGGGATAGCTACAACCTTCACATAGAACCTCTAACCCAGAAGGTATCCTGGGCAGAGGATCTTCCTGTGGCCAAGGCCCTGGGTGGAAAGCTGCTCGAGGAAGACCTTTGAGGTTGCTTATTATGAAGGTTATGGCTTGAATGTTTCCCCCTAACAAGCTCATGTGTTAGAAACTTAATTCCCAGTTCAGCAGTGTGAGGACCTGGGACCTAATGGGGAAGGAGAATGTCATGAAGGCGTCATCACCACTGGAGTGGGTCACTGATCACAAGAACGGGCTCACTTTAAGAGTGAGGTCAGCGTGCTCACGTGCTCTATGTCCATGGTGGGATGACAGCACAAAGGCCCTGACTCAATGCCAGCACCCTGACATTGGACTTCGCAGCCACCAGAGCGATGAGGAACAAGCATGTTTTCTCTGGTACCACACACAGATGGACTAGATGGAGCGACTCATCAGTTTGCCTTGGAACTTCTGGTTTGAGAACTGAAGTTCCTGCCTCCAAGAAGACCCAGGACAGCCAGTCCCATTGTTACTATGCTGCCTGTCTCACACAGAGACAGGCGGTAAAGAGGAAATAGCGATGAGGGTCCCAGAGCGACGGGCCAGCCAAGCCTGATCTGGAGGAGGGAAGGAGGCGAAGGCTTTCCATTGGGCAAGTCTGACCTTTACAACCACTGTCATGTTCACTGTGGTCATGACTCAGTTCTCCAAAGAGGAGTAAGGACCAGAGAGGGAAAGTGACCTCCTTCATCATGCACAGCAAACCAGTGGGGATTGAAAGCCAGGCATTTGGCTTCACTGCTGATGCCTCTAACTCCCACACTACTAGAGCTGCTGCTAAAAATCACCTCCAAAGGTAAATACGAAGACCAAAGCAAACCCTAAAACAAGCCCTCCTGGGGAAAAGAGGAGAGGAGAGGTGGCTACTAGTAAAAGTTCTGGTTCAGTAAAGCTACAGGGACAGGGCCAACATGTTTGTCCTCCCTGAGCTCCCTGGCAGCCAGGGCAAAGAGGAAAACACACCAGAAAGTCTATGGACTAACAGGCCTGAGCAAGGAAGCATGCCTTCTGAAACCTGGCTGGAGTAATGCTGTGCAGTGCATGTAGCCCAGAAAAAATAAAAATAAGCCAAGAGAGAGAGAGAGAGAGAGAGAGAGAGAGAGAGAGAGAGCCTCTTTCTTTTTCTTTTTTTGAGACAGGGTCTCTCTATAGCCCCAGCTGGCCTGGAACTCACTCTGTAGACCAGGCTGGCCTTGAACTCACAGAGATCTGCCTGCCTCTGCCTCCTGAGTGCTGGGATTAAAGGTGTGAGCCACCATGCCTGGATTAAAGATGATTCTTAGCCATCATGTGAGTGCTGGGAATTTAACCCGGGTCCTCGGCAAGAGCAGTCGGTGCTCTTAACTGCTGAGTCATCTCTCCAGCCCTGACCCCTCTTTCTAAAATGGGACCCCAGCAAAAGCTTGGCATCTTTTCCTTCAGTTTAACCCCCAATGACAGCTAGACGGAGCTCCGCTAAGACACTGTGAAGTCCCGGATGTTACTCAGATAGCAACTTCCGATGATGTGGCTTAATATCAGGATAGGGCTTGGGGAAATATGGACAGAGGACCAACAACCATGCATTGCACCTCTGTAGCCTGCAAGGAGCCCAGCCCCAGGAATGATGTGTCCAGATGCCTTCCTTCCACAGCCGGCACAGCAGCAGGCCAGCCTGGCATGGGGTCTGTCTTGGTGGCTGTTGAGTTGCCCTAATCTGTTCAGATGATGCTGCCTCTGAGCAGAGGCTGATGGGCCCTGTCCCTTCTTCCAGCCCCCCTTGTCCCTTGACGGATGCTCTGACAACCTACAAGGAGTTTAGCAACCTGACGTGGCAACACATAGATTTAGAAAATGTTCACCAAGCCAGATGCCCTGAACACAGGCAACAGCATGTCCACTAAAGTTTAGTGTTGCCGCCAGCAGGAGTCAGAGCAATGGACATAGCAGAAATCTGCAGTCCTTACAGTCAAGATGTCCTCAGTGTAGCTGGAAAGATGAGTGTTTAAATAAATGCACCACGACGCGACATGGTCAGTGCCACAACAGTCCAGCATGGGAAGATGCTGGTGTGGTCGGGTGTCATTACAACAAAGTTCCAGCAGGTGGCAGTCTAGCGTCTTGAGAAATTTTTATATGTAGCTGTGGGGCACATAAGACACAGAATGGAAAACAATTAGCTTGTTGAACTCTGTGTGTCTCTTGGCTGTGTGTGTGATTCAAGAGGGCAAATAATGAAAGAGGAAGGGACTAGGAGGGAGGTGACCCTAGGACCTGGAGTTACAGGCTGTGGTGGGGGGGGGGTGGCTGGCCAGCCAGCTGGCCAGTCAAGGGTATGTCTCAGCAGATGAGGACAGAGTTGTAGGGTACTTTACCCTGCAAAGCACTGGCTGTCCGTGTTCTGGGGACACACTTATTCACCTCATTGGTATACCAAGTTCTGCTGGTATCTATCACACAGTGCTTGGGTACCATGAAGTCAGGCGTAAGTGAGATTGCATTTGGAGTTACAGTGCTGGACCTACAGTGTGGGCTCTGAAGGTGCAGGGCTTGTAAACATGGGGCACTTTGTGAATAAAGACATGGTCAGCCTTTGTGGAAAAGCCCTTTGATACAGAGGAGAAAAGTCTACAGAAGTCCTAAGTTAGACAGCCACTGAGGATTGAGAGAGATGGAAGACGAGAGATACTATTCGATAGGCTGGCCTGTAAGTTCCTGCAGGGCCTGTACCCAGTGCAGCACTGACACTCAGTTGTGTGTGTGCGTGTGCGTGCGCACTTGCGCACACAACCTTCACCTCAGCTCTCCCTGAGGAGTAAGATGAGAACAAGCTGTGGTCCTGCTGAGCATTTGGGAAGGACTCCTGGTCCTGGATGTTCAGCCCTCCAGTTGGTCAGGTTGGAGAACAATCTGAACCCAACAGACAGCAGAGCAGCTGCCCAAAGTGAAGCGTCCCAGGATGAGGCAGCTGTCATGACATAAGTAAGCAAGCGGACATGCAGGCCCAAGAAATATTATTTCACAGGTGTGATGACAGGACTGCAGAGTGAGCCGCTGTCTCTGGAGTCCCAGTCCCCCATCGAAAAAGGACACTGCTCTCTGGTTCTGGGTGCTCTGTAAAGGCATGGTTGAAGGCATGCTCTCAGATAGATGGCTGGTGGCAGACTTCAAATCCTGGTCCCACCAGGCATTCACGGCAGCAGTCTAACATGCCAGCAACTTGACACTGGGCACAGTACCTGTCACTGTGTCATGGCCTCCTGACCCATGCAACAAGGATTGATAGCACTGCCTGTCGCAGAGTGCTGCTGGCACTTAGATGTCTAAGGTTCTCAGCACACTACCACATAACAACCCCTCTGAGTGAACCACTTCCTCACCAGCCATCACAGGGCTTACATTATTATCTCCATGTTACATGTGAGGAAACTAAGCTTGAAGGAGTAACTTGACAAAGGCTGATGACCTACAAGAAAGTAGATTTTCTTTTTTTGGGGGGGGGTCTTTTTGAGACAGGGTCTCCCTTTAGTCCTAGCTGGCCTGGAACTCACTCTGTAGACCAGGCTGGCCTTAAACTCAGAGAGATCTGCTTGCCGCTGCCTCCCAAGTACTGGGATTAAAGGGGTGCGCCACCACGCCTGACTGCAATTTTCTTACTAAAAAAAGATTTATTCATTTTTCTTTTACATGTAGGAGTGTTCACCTGCCTTTACGTATGTGCATCATACACATGCTTGGTGCTCTCAGAAGCCAGCAGAGGGCACTGGATACCCTGGAACTGGAGTGATGAATGGTCATAAGCCACCATGTCTGTATGCTGGGAACCAAATCTGGGTACTATGCAAAAAAAGCAAGCGCTCTTAACTGAGGAGCCATCTCTCTAGCCCCACAAATCAGTAGATTTAAACTGAGGTCCGTCCTACCTTAGGTCCATACTCTCTGTCATGCCAAAGAAATAGGTACTAGCCAGGCATGGTGGTGCACACCTTTAATTCCAGCACTTGGGAGGCAGAGGCAGGCAGATCTCTGTGGGTTCAAGGCCAGCCTGGTCTACAGAGCGAGCTCCAGGCCAGCTGGGACTAAAGGGAGACTCTGTCTCAAAAAAATACCAAAAAAAAAAAAACAAACAAAAACAAAATAAGAAGAAAGGATCTATGACCGTGGAGGGGGCTGGGTCTGCTGCTGTATGACACACAGCATGAGAACTGAGTTTGGATCCACAGAAAAAAAGTCAGGTGTGGTCACACACATCTTTGAAGCTAGCTGGGGGCCGGGGAGGGAAGTGGAGACAGGCAGAGCTCCACAGCCGGCTCTGTGTCTAGCCACCTGGGGGTTCCAGGTTCCGAAAAAGACCCTGTCTCAAGGGCTGGAGAGATGGTCTAGAGGTTAAGAGCGCCGACCGCTCTTACAGAGGACCCGGTTCGATCCACAGCACCCACATGGCGGCCGAGAACCGTCTGAAACTCCAATTCCAGGAGAACTCCAATTCCAGGAGAACTCCAGTTCCAGGGGAATCCGAGACCCTCTTCTGACCTCCGCGGCATCGCACGACACGGGTGCGCAAACTTGCATGCAGACAGTGCATTCATACACATACAGAAATAAATTTAAAAAATTAAAAAATAAGACCCTGTCTCAAAAGATAAGATGATGAACAATCAAGGAAGACATCAGCGTCAACCCATGCTCTCCAACAGGTCACACTGTGCGCGCACACATTTAAAATAAAGATGAAAGCAAAGCAAGTGAGTGAAAACTCTTCACATAGCCCCAGAGGTTTGCCAAGGAACATTAATTCTCTGGGAATTTGGTGGTGCTTTAGGGGCCACGTAAGTATGAGGGATGTGGGGTAGAGGCAAGCTTCCATTCTATCGAGGTGCTCCTCAGCCCCCACGGCGTGAGGATTCAGCTTCAGCGGAGTCCCTGTTTCCAAGGTGTAAGCGTCAGCCAACTAGGTTTTCTCTAACAGCAAGGTTCAGTGGTGCATACTAACCAGACCTGTGCTTCATCTTTCTCGATGAGGTTGTCTCCCAATTCTGCCTCCCTCCCCCTGCTGATTCCCCTTCCATAATGTACTATTTATCAGCCTCAGAGTTGCTCAGATGCAGCCCAAGCTCTGAGGTTCCTGTCTCATTTTTCCCTTGAAAGGTCCGGCCACCCACTGTGGCCGGTGCTGCCCTCTGCCTCTGGCATTCATGTATCAGCCCACTCCCTGACATCTGTCTGGAACCAGGACTCTGCACAGCTTTTCCTATCAGCCTGGACCCTGGAGTTGGTCTGTGCTCCCTAGAGGATAACAATGGGACCTGAAACTACGAAAGGGGCTCCCTGGTGCCTTAGTCTCCACCACACTCCAGGGCTCAGACCCTGCATGAAGAGACACTTGGGAGGAGGCAGGGGCTCAGCAACGTCCTCCTGTCCTGCTGCCATCTCTGGGAAGCGGCTTCGCATTAGTTCTGAGCTCAGAAGAGGGACGGGAACGAGCCCAGTGGGACCACTCGGACGATGACTGCTCAAGGCCGCCCTGCTCTCTTCTATTGCTGTTTGTTGGTGTGTGTTTTTAAACAGAGTGGGGGGGAAGAGAGCCTGTTTCTAAAGACCCTAGGGGAAAAAAAAAACTTACTGCCTGAAGTTGAAGAAAATTCTGGAAAACATCTGCATCTTGTTCTAAGGAGACAAAAGAATACACTGCTGTTATTTGGTGTCAAAGGGGAGAGGCTGGCATGAGGGAGAGCGGGTAGATAAGCCCCTCAGGTACTCTGCATCTCTGGCTGGGGGCTGCTGCCAGGCACAAGCAGGGATGGGCCTAGTGAGGCTCATAGAAGGAAAGGCATATGCTCCTGTGAGGGCTAAATGAGAGCAATACGCACCAGAAAACACGAGCCTGGCAGGGCCTTCTCCCTTCACCACAATGAGGTGGAAGCCACCCACAAATTGCATGGGGGTTGCTGCTTAAGGACAGGCCAGGGAAGGGATTTGGAAGGGGCAGCAGAGCAGTAGGCATCTCCAGAAGCCAGGGCGCAGGCGTGGATCCGAAGCTGGATGCTCAGCCTTCTCCCTCAGTGAGTGGAAGAAGAGGCCTCGGATCCCCTTGGAGCTGGACCAATATGAGGAGGGGGCGGCAAGGAGTGAGCCAATGTGAGTGCGTGCGGACAGGCAGGATGGGGTGATGTGCGGTGCGGGGTGATGTGGGGTGCGGCCTCCCATCAAATCTCACCTCTGCCACTAAGGGCTCTGTGTCCTAGGCATGCCAGGTGGTGGCTAGGGTATACTTCCTCCTCTATGGGGTCTCTCTGTCTCTCTCTCCTCTCCTCTCCTCTCTCTCTTCCCCCCCTTCCTTCTCTCTCTCTCTGGACTTAACATAAAAACACTGGGCATAAAGAAAATGTGGTTCATCTACACAATGGAGTTCTATGCAGCGGTAAAGAAAGATGACATTATGAACTTTACAGGTAAATGGATGGAACTAGAAGACAATCCCAGAAAAACAACAAATGGTATCCCTCATCTGTGAATGCTAGCACCAAATCCCTAGTTGTAAGGCAAACTGAGCAACATTAATGTTATATTTCTTTTTATCTAAAAGTAACTGTGCTCTTACAATGTGAATCCCTTAACAGGCTCTAGCCCTAACCTACCAGTTATATTTGGACTTTGTAATTTTGGTATATGGGTGAAGGGTATGTATGGATATTTCAGAGTAATGTAAAATTAAAAGTGAAAAAAATGTAAAAAAAAATGTGAATCCCAAACCTGTTTTGGAATTAACCCATAGCTTATTTTCAGACTCGTCATTTTGGTATACATGTGGAGTGTATATACATAAGTTTTGGACTAATGGAAAATAAAAATAAAAAGAAAGTGAAAAAAAAAATAAAACACTGGGCATGTTTGGCCAGATACTTCTGCAGAAAGGGAAGAGCTGGGCCAGATAAATATGGGGACAGAGGCTTGGGGACACTGCCACCAAAGATGCAGACCCACATTTGAGACTTCAGGAAGAGGCTCAGAGATGGTGACGATGGAAAGGCTGGGCACATGAAGCCCTTGAAGTTGAAGAGGTCAGGGACACTGACCTCAGGCAAGCAGATGGGAATGGAAGAGGCTGACTGTGGGGAGACTCAGGAGGAACGTGGAGTGGGATGTGGAGCGGAACGTGGAGCAGGCTGACAGCCAACCAGGTCCGCTGCTCTGAGTAGGAAATGTGGGCCAGTCCTAAGGATGAGTGGAATTTTCACAGTCCAACTCCTGCATTGCCTGCAAGGCTGACAGACAGGCCCTCCAGGCAATAGAGAACAAGGAAAATGAGGAAGCTGGTCCAGCGGGGGAGGAGTGACGGTAACAGGATTCTGCAGCTGCTTAGGGAGAGGACTTAAGAGACAGACTCCCTAGAGAAGGGGGACTGGCAGGAAGGGACAGCAAACCAGCAGGCTGATGGCTGCTGTGGGCAGGCTGTAACCCCACAGTGGGATTGGGACTCTGGGTGACAGAATGGCAGTGGGCTCAGGGGTTCAGGTTACCTCAGTCCATCCTACACACTGGTGAGCATGCCCACAGGTGCAGGCTTGGCAGAGGGTGAAAGTTGGCACATTGTTGTGGCCACCAAACTTCACTTCGGGGTGATTTTGCAATAGTGAAGACACTGTCTGTGTGCTGGACCATGATCACACAGGGAACTCTCAACGAATCCCAGTGCCAGGTACTGTCCTCAGAGGTCATGAGGATGGAGATCGCGCAGGCACGCCTCTGAGGTGATGTGGAGACGGGGAGGGGCCACCACCCTTGTGTCATTTGCACACACACTGGGGAACATGGCAAGCAAAGGAGTTACATATGATGCTAGGCTGGGGTAAGAGAGCTGAGAGTAGGGGAGGGGGGAGTCCGGACACCCTGGGAAGGCAAGGCAGACAGATATAGGGAGAGGAGTGAGAGGCAGGGGTGCTGCAGGCAGAGAACAGTGGTCTGGGCCCCAGGTGCTAGGAGAGCAGCAGGGTGGGGACAGACAGCCAGGGTTCGTGGGGAGCAGCGGTCACTGGATGAAGACCCTGCAGACCTCCCACAGTGATTGCTGGACTCTGAGTGAGGCAAGGAGCACGTGGTGTTTCACTTAGGTTTTTGGTTTAGGGGGTCTCATTCTATAGCTAGGGCTAGCCTGAAACTCACTGTATAGCTCAGGCTACCCTGGAACTTATGGCAATCCTCCTGCCTCAGTCTTACAAGTGTTGGGACTACAAACTTGTGCCACCACGCCCAGCAGCACTATTTAGGTGTTAACTCAGGCTGCACAGTGAGAAGGGTTTGTGTTTGGGGGAGTGTATTAAGGTACAACAGGGTGGCAAGTTTAAGGGACTGATGGTGCAGGGGAGGGGCCATGAGAGGCTGGTCCTAGATGTATTTCCAAGCAGGTGATAATGACAGAATAAGGGGGTGTTCTAGTTTGTCTTCAAGTGCTGTGACAAAACACTTTGGCCAATACCAACTTTAGAAGGAAGGGTTTATTCAACTTCTATCTCCTGGGCCAGTTCATCACTGAGGGACCAAAGGGTAGGAACTCAGGGCAGGAACCTGGAGGCAGGAGCTGAAGCCCAGACCATGGAGGAATGCTGCTTACTGGCTGCTCCCACATCACTCAACAATCAAGATATGGCCACAGGCCAGTCCAATGGAGGAAATTCCCCAAGTGAGGCTCCCTCCACCTAGGTGTGTCAAGTTGACACTAAGCTGTCCAGCATGATGGTAAGAGGGATGGGGCTGAGCACATGGCAGGCTGCTGAGATTGTTCTGGGCATGCTCTGAAGGGACTAGCAAGAGTATTTTCTGACTGCGGACACATGTTGGGATGACACCCAGTTTATGACCTGCACAGGGGCCTCTAACCAAGGGGATCAGAATCCACCAGTCTACTTGCCATGTGCATGCCTGTGTGCCGGCTGGAGGAAGGGCATTGGAGCTACTGGTTAAGACGTGTAGTGGAGAAGCCTAGATGTCTGAGCTATACCATGGAGTTCACGGTGCACACCATGGCTGTGTGGAGGTGAAGTAGACCAGATGTCTGAGCTATGACTGAGCTATACCATGGAGTTCACAGTGCACACCGTGGCTGTGTGGAGGTGAAGTAGACCAGATGTCTGAGCTATACCATGGAGTTCACGGTGCGCACCATGGCTGTGTGGAGGTGAAGTAGACTAGATGCCTGAGCTATACCATGGAGTTCACGGTGCACAGCATGGCTGTGTAAAGGTGAAGTAGACTAGATGCCTGGCCTTCCCACCCTTCTGGACAGCGACAACTCCCATCACTGAGCAGCAGGCTGGGGCCAGTCCTGCATCTCATTCTGTCCTTGAATGATCTGCGGGAGGTGCTGATGTCCACAGCATAGAAAAGATGGCACTGTAGGGGCTGGAGAGATGGCTCAGTGGTTAAGAGTGCCAACTGCTCTTGCAGAGGACCCAAGTTTGATTCCCAGCACCCACATGGAGACTAAGAACTGTTTTTAACTCCAGTTCCAGGGGAATCCAAAGCCCTCTTCTGACACGGGTGCACCAACCTACATGCAGACAGTACACTCATACACATAAAAATAAATAATAAATAAATAAAATTAAAAAAAAAAAAGAAAAGATGGCACTAGGTCAAAGAGGTGAAGCAACCTCAGCCAGATGGCCCAGCTGGGAGGGGGCAAAACGGGGTTGGGGTGTGGGGGCCAGAGTCCAGATCCACCCAGCTCCACAGCCAGGACCACATAGGCTTTGTTGCTTCAGTGACTCAGCACATAAAAGCCAAAGTTTAGTCCTAAGAGGTAGAAGTGGGCAGGGCAGGCTCACACCCACCCCTTCTGCCCTCAGTCCCAGGCTGGCAAAACCAGGAAGAAGCAGGCAAATTAACAAGGCTGCTGGGGGAACAGCAGATCTGTTTAAGGGGTTAACCGAAGGCTAACGAGAAGAGCTTTCTGCTCCACCTCTGCACAAAGGAAACTCTCAAAAATCCACTTGGCCTGCCTTGCAGGCACGGTGTGAACAAGATGACCAAGTAGCACAGCTTCAGGGTCTCCCCTGCCCCAGATCCAACATGTACCCTGACCCAGCAATAACCCTACAAGTTCCTTTTAACCGAAACAGAATTAGCCTGTTTTCTTTCATTTGTCTCATTCTTGCAAGAGGACTAAAAAAAAAAAAAAAAAAAAAATACCTCTTGTGATTTCGGTTTCATTTTTCGGAGCCTTGGTTACTGTGGGCGAGTTTTCTGGGTCTGAGTCTCTGAATAAGCCCAAGTTGTACGGCTTGAGAATTTTCTGAGAAAATAGTCAGTACAGAATCACAATACTGGGCTTTCATTCCGTGCCAGTGAGGGGCGTTTCATCTCGTTCCCCAAGAACTAATTCCAAGAGAGGTCGGTAATTGCCTGCCCACAATCCCTCTGCTCACCAAGGGGAAAGCCAGGATTCAACCCAGGTCTGACAGACTCCAGGGCTCTGTGACAGGTAAAGGAGCGTTTTGCATTCCTTTTAAAAGGAAAAAGAAAAAAATAATAAAACTTTCAAACTTCTCCTAAAACCCATAAAAAGGCAAAATTTTTGATAGAAAAATAAGCAAAGGTTAGGAATGGGAAATAACAGGAGATGAAATTCAAAGAACAGAACCAAGAAGACATGTTCATGGTCAAAATGATAACAAGATGTCACTTTCTCTGCTTTCATTAGCAAAGGTTACATTTTAAAGACAAAATTGGCATTAGGAAAGGTAAGGGAAAAGACAGGTAGAGCCATTGTAAGTCAGAACGGAGACTACTGTGAACTTTTTGGAAGAAATTTGGCCCTTGTCTAAACTTCTAAAACAGTCATCTTTTTCTTTCATTTGAAACAGGATCTCACTCTGCAGACCTTGCTGGCCTGGAATTCTCTATGTAAACCAGGTTGGCTTCAAAAATCACAGAGATCTACCTGCCTCTGTCTCCCCAGTGGTGGAACTAAGCTGTGTGCTACCACACATATCCCAGCCCAAGGAACTTCCTATCTAAGCTAAATGTCATGTTTAAGGACATCATCTGGTATGTAATACGGTAGGCCCATATCCAGATCTGTAGACATAATATACGTATAGCAACAAATACACGGTGATTTGCTTATAGAATTATAATGGATAATCAAAAACATCTAAATATTTGGTCAGATAGAGGATTAATTAAAAATGGGGCTGGAGTGCTTGGTGCTCTTCCAGAAGACCTGAGTCTGGTTCCCAGCACCAAGTCAGAGGGCTCATAACCACCTGTAACTCTAGGCCCAGGGGCTTTTACACCCTTTTCTGGCCTTTACAGACACATGAACACATGTCATATATACACACTCAGTCACACACAGACACATAAATCAAAATATAAATTATAGGCATATTTACAATAAAATATCATATAACATTCAACTTATACTTAAGATTACATAACATGGGGAATATTCCTGTGAAATGTTAGGTTTAAAAAAAAGACATATGAGGCCTTGTCAGATGGCTCAGTGGTTAAGAGCACTGGCTGCTCTTGCAGAGAACCTGGGTTCAATTCCCAGCACCCATATGGCAATTAATAATTGTCCTTAATTTCAGTTCCAGGGGAATTTAGCACTGTGGACATTGCACGACATCAGTGTATTTACACGCATGCAGGTGATACACTCATACACTTATAAAAATAATAAATAGAATAATTTTAAAAGGACACATGATTACACATGCAATATTCTCAAACTCATTACACAGATGTAGAAAAAAACACAAAAGGAAAAAGCCACCAGAATACTGACCCAACTGTGAGGTGAGTCATTTGTTTTACTATAATGACCTGATTTTTCACTTTTTTTCCTATGTTGATCATGAATTATTTATATGACAAAGTTTTAATAAAGACAGCGAAGACTGAAGGGAAATAAGCTGAAATATTAACAGCAGTTGTCTTTGAGGCTGAGATAATGAGTCTTGAATTTGTCTTTGGGTTTTTCCATCCACTGAGACTTTCTCTAATGAGCATGTGTTACTTCTGGACTAAGCAGAACAATAGGCCTCAGTATTAAATACTGGGATTTGTTGAACCCTATCAAGAGCATATAAAAGACTTTCAAGACAGAACAACAAAGGACAGGGACTCTTCAAAAGCCAGCTCTCCCGAGTGGAGGCGTCCTGAAAAGTTCAGTGTAAGAAATGTCCTGGACAACTGCCACCACGAGTCTCCTGTCTCGTCACAGAACATGTTGGTCTGCAGATGCTGGGGTCAACTCTGACCACAGCGCTGGGCTTCCTTCAGAAGCCCAGGTCTCCATTTTCAGGCTGGCACATAGCTCTCCGAACCAGTAGGGTCTACACTGAGATTCAGGCAGAGCAAGGCCACAAAACAACCCAAACAAGCTTGGAAAAGAGAGGAGACCAGGCTAGTCTTCCTTTCTGGAGAGAAAAAAAAAATCCCCATGTATATGTTTTTACATGTATGTGAAAATGGGCGCCATGGCAAAGATAAAAAAGATGAGGGCAAGCATGTTTCAGGCTATGACATGGTGTGGTTTTAAAAGATCAGAGGAGGGGGGCTGGAGAGATGGCCTAGCGGTTAAGAGCGCTGACCGCTCTTGCAGAGGAGCCGGGTTCGATCCCCAGCACCCACATGGCGGCTGAGAACCGTCTGAAACTCCAATTCCAGGAGAACTCCAGTTCCAGGGGAATCCGACGCCCACTTCTGACCTCCGCGGCATTGCACGACACGGGTGCACAGACCTGCATGCAGACAGTACATTCATACACATACAGAAATAAATAAAATTAATAAAAAAAATTATTAAAAAAAAAAAGATCAGAGGAGGGCCGGGTATGGTCACTCACACCGTTAGTCCCAGCACTTGGGAGGCAGAGGCTGGCGGATCTCTGTGAGTTCAAGGCCAGCCTGGTCTACATAGTGAGTTCCAGGACAGCTGGAGCTAGAGGGAGACCCTGTCTCAAAAAGACCAAAAAAAGAGAAAAAAAAAAAAAGGATCAGAGGACATCAAAACATTTCTGACAGTGGATGCAGTTAAACAATCTGAATTCTACAGATCCTTGGTAAAAACACATTTTTAAGAGACGCAAAACCTGGGGCTAGAGAGATGGCTCAGTGGTTAAGAGCACCGACTGCTCTTGCAGAGGACCCGGGTTCTATTCCTAGCACACACATGGCAGCTAAGAACCATCTTTAACTCCAGTTCCAAGGGAATCAGACACCCTCTTCTGACCTCCGCAGCATTGCACAACATGGGTGCACCAACCTACATGCAGACAGTACATACACACACACACACACACACACACACACACACACACAAACAAATAAATGAAAGATTATAAAAAGAGAAGCAAAATCATTTCTCTTTATTTCAAGTCTGACCTACAGTTTCCTCAGCTAATTTATAAACTACACGCGTGCACACACACACACACACACACACACACTAAACATTCCTCTCACACTTTCAAAGATAAACATCAAATTGAGGGAATATTTATTTGTCTGTTTATTGAGACCAGGTCTCACTCCGTAGCCCAGGCTGACCTTGAACTTGTGGTCTCTGGCTTTAGCATCCCCACGCTGGGCATTTAACTGGGGTTGCAAATGTGCCACTACACCCAACAGTTTTACACATATATTTTTCATGATTTTCATATTCTTTGAAATGAAATTTGCCAATGATATGACGTGGCACAGCAAAGCTTACAGTTTTACAATCAGTATTATGCCCTATCTATAATACAAAGAAGAAATGCATTAAAGTTGGTTAAAATAACATATAAATTGGTATGCAAATGCATCTGTACCAGAAGACATTATTAATGCAGGATATAATGAGAAGCTGGAAGTTTTCACAATAACAGTCACATTCTTGGCAGTTGTAGTCTTAGAAAGTTCAGTATATATTAAAAACATGCAAAATCAGCCAGGTGTGGTGGCGCACGCCTTTAATCCTAGCACTCAGGAGGCAGAGGCAGGTGGATCTTTGTGAGTTCAAAGCCAGCCTGGTCTACAGAGTGAGTTCCAAGACAGCTGGGGCTATAGGGAAACCCTGTCTCAAAAAAGACAAAATAAAACAAACAAAAAAACATGCAAAATCAATTTGTTTCTGTATAGCATGGAGACCAGTTGCAGAATCAGCTCATTATAAAACTGCACATTAGTTAGTTGTGTGGACAGACAAGGCTTCTTTCTCCAGCACCCACAGTTACCCCTCCTCACAGACCCCCTGTCTGGTCACTGTAACTACCAGATCGCCCGCACATTTCCAACATGCCCTACAGGGGTGAGGCAGGCCCACTCAGACTCTTCTCCAACATGCCCTACAGGGGTGAGGCAGGCCCGCTCAGACTCTTCTGCAGTCGAGAAAGGAAGAGACTTCAGATATTTGGCCCAAGCCTTAGAGACACTCAAGGGCTGTCAGGACCAGGGTAGGAGGAAGAGCCAATGAAGGAAGGAGGAAGTCACTGTGCTAATATTTATGCCCATTACTGCCTGGCATTGTGCCAGGAACTCTCCCTTGTACCCGTTCTGCTCTCTTCTAATCTGCCCACCAGGAGGATAGCACTATTATCACTCAGCTCTTTCTAAAGGCACAGGGAAGTTAGGCCAGTGCTCTGGGACCCACTTTAGGGAGTGAGGGGAGGAGGGGGGAGGGGTGGGGCTGGGAGTGGGGCTGGGCCTGGGCTTTAGTGTTGTTTCAGGCAGCTCCGCCCTGTCTCAGGTCCCTCACTTTAGAACTCTAGTGGGAATCCATGAAAAACACATCACAAAGAGGAAGACGGCCCAACCCAGCTTCTTGGTCTTTTGGGTCAGACATCCTGAGAATTGGGAACAGACTCCCAACAGAGTCTCAGGTCACCTTCACCTGCCCTGGAGCACGCAGCCTGAAATGAGGGGTGGAGACCACAGTGGGAAATGCTATCTGGCGCCCGGTGCCCGTATCCCAGGTTGATTTGTTTGGAGGATCCATGGTCATGAAATCCCCTACCCCGTCCCGGCCAGGATTGTTCCATGAAATTGGATGCCGTGTCTGGGACTTGTAGAACCCGGACTACAGCACACATAGCCCACATTTGCCACCTTAATCGAATCCCATTGTTTTGGGAGTCCTGTGAGGCCTGATTGAGCCAGGATGACTCCAAGAGCTGCCGACAAAGCAGAGGCCTCGCCCTGTAGTCCGTTCTATCAAACTCTGAAGAGGTTTCACGGAAAAGGGTTCGACTTGAGTGTCTGTCAAATTATTTCTTACAAAATAGCCTAGGGGTTAAGAGCACCGATGCTCTTACAGAGGACCCGGGTTCGATCCCCAGCGCCCACATGGCGGCTAAGAACCGTCTGTAACTCCAATTCCAGGAGAACTCCAGTTCCAGGGGAATCCGAGACCCTCTTCTGACCTCCGCGGCATTGCACGACACGGGTGCACAGACCTGCATGCAGACAATACATTCATACACATACAAAAATAAAAAAAAAATAAAAATAAAAAATTAAAAAAAAAAACAAAATAAGTTCAAGCAGGGCCAGCCCAACTTAAAGCAGCAGGGGCTTACTTTGCAGCACTACTCAGAGAAGACTGTGGGTTTCTGGAACACCGGGGCTCAGAGCACAAGAGTCACACTGCCTGGGCCCAACTCTGCTCTGCCACTTGCCTGTGCGCCCCTCAACGAACTCTGATGCCTTGAACCTTTGGCTCCGCACTGGTGAAATGAGGACAATGATGGCTCTCAACTGCTTATGAGTAGCAAGTTAGAGAAAATTTATTGAAGGAGCTTAACAACACTGCCTGGCACGTGGTAAGCACTGCCTCAATCATTGCCCCAATTATTATTAAACTGATTGCAGGTCGTCTAAAGACCAGCGGGAGATAGAGGAAGTGAAAAGGGAGGGACTGCGAATCCAGGAACACTATTTACAAAAGCCTGTAGACCTTTGTTCTGTGTGGCTACAAAGGGCAGAAGAAGGTCACCAGGGAAACATTGCCAGGAAAGAAACAGATTTAAAGTCCGAATAAAGAAGGAAGTTCTCCCTGCCAAGAATCCAGAAAGGGGGAGCAGGGTGCCTGATGTGTAGGTGCTGGGTGCGGGAGGCCAGGAGACGGCCTGGTAAGAGCCGCACAGGAAGGAAGGCCCACGGGCTCCACTCCTAGGCCACAGAAGGTGACCCCACGTGGTCCTTCCACTAAACCACCTATTACTTTGATAAATAGCAAAAGTTCTGATAGCCATGGGTGTGGCCGCCCAGCCTAAGGGAAAAGGACGGACTTTGGAGCAGCCACAGCACACACCTTCAGAACTTTTCCTTTTGCCCTTCAAGCACCATTTGGTGGTGGTGGTGGTGCCAGGGACCAAATGCGTGTCTGGAACACCCAGGGCAGACCTCAGACAAAGTGATGACTGGGCTGCGGGACAATATGTCAGCAATGTTTTCCTACTTTGGGGGGTTAAAGTCAGCATCAATTACCAGTGCCCTTGTGATCTTGGGGAGCTCAGGGACAAAGCATCAGGCCAGCCAAGCCTCTAAGTTGTGATGGGTCCAGGGAGCCCAGAAGCTGTCTCAGTTCCTGCACAGTCCTGGCATCCTCGCTACAAAGATGTTGGGGTTCTTCACCTCCACACTTTCAGCACAGCTTCACCACCTAACCACAGACACACCAACTGACCTGGGTCTTATCCATGGATGTCTCTTGGGCCCAAATGTATACTGGGAAAGATGCTGGCACAGAGAAAAAGCAGGAAGCATGAAAGATAGCGGGGGTGGGGGTGGGAGGAGTGGCACAGATCCGACTACAGGGTAGGGCACCCAGGGAGTATTTCCATCATGTGACATTATAGCCTTTATAAACTATAAAAACTGAAAACAGATTTAGAACTAGGAACTATTTACAAACCTCCATTTATAGTGAAACAATCCAATTCAGGGAATGAGTATGTATTCTATATATGACATATTCTATATATCATATATATTGAATATATAGATAAATATTCATTCCCCTAACTATACAGCTCATGGGCTATTTGCCAAGTACTTGCCATGGGCTTGTTTCCGGTCATTTACACAGTCTCAACTCTGAGAACTTGAAAGTGGCTGTGGGTTAAGAAGACAAAGGGGAACAGAAGCATGGAGATGAGTGTGTGGGGGACAGCAGTCCTGGATTTGGGTGTACAGTGCGCATGTGCAGGCACGATCTGCTTAGCACACTAAGCAATGCTATAGTATGGGGCACACCCTGCTGCACGATGCTAGCTAGCATGCACTTGGCGCCATGAGCCTACTTGTTTGTCTGCACACCCCTTTCTGGGATGGATGATGTGTGATGTGTGGATGTCTAGGACTGGCCACTGGGAGCTGACGCCATGCAATGTAGGGGCTGCCCATCCCAGACCTGCATAAGGTGCTTGTTGCATAGACTAAATGGATTTGTACCCTCTGACAAGGTCCCAAGATTTCTGGAGTAATCCCACGCCGTACCCTCTTCCACCTGTTCAACCACAGGGTCAGCAAGTGTGGGGATCCCCTGTTCAC
Organism: Rhizomys pruinosus; assembly: GCA_009823505.1. NCBI lineage: Eukaryota > Metazoa > Chordata > Mammalia > Rodentia > Spalacidae > Rhizomys > Rhizomys pruinosus. The sequence continues at coordinate 204,045 of VZQC01014625.1, read as the reverse complement.
CTCAGGGTCAGCAGTGTGGGGATCCCCTGAATACTCATTTAGTCATTTGCCCCTTGTCAAGGCCTGGTGTCATGTAGGGGAACCACTGTCTAGGCTGGTTAGGGTCCCACTGGGGAGAAAGGAGAGTCTCAGGGGCAGTGTGCTCAGCAGTCCAGCTCCAGGGCTGGTGCCGAGTCCCAGCCCCGCCTCCCACATGCTAGGCAGGGGCAGTTCAGGCCCAGCATGCCACCATCCTTTACTCTGACTGTAGGCAAATCCCACTGTTTCCTCTTCCCCCATAATCACTCCGCCCTCACTTGTCCCTCTCCCTGCTGACTGATACAGGCTCAATTTAGCCCTTACTATCAGCTCCACCCGTGGCCTTCTCGCCTCCCCTCCACCCCTGGCCTCCAGCACTGCCAAAGGGGAATGCCATAGTCGTGCTCCCTTGGAAAAGGCCCATTCTGGCCCAGGGCAACAAAGGGACATGGTTCCACTTCACAGAGCAGCTCTGGTCCACTGGCATTGGTGACCAGGACCACTTATCCTTCTGCCCTGGGGTGGGATCAGAGGATGAGGAATGTGGACTTACGGTGCCCATAAGCTATCGCACAAAAGGGCATTCCATGGAACCCAGGGCTGCCTGTCCGGGTCCTGTACTCCCTTCTATGTTCCTGTGAAATCTCAACAAGCCATTCCCAGGGTTCCTCTAATGTCACAGCACTCATCCCCGCTGCTACCCACCATGAGCTCCATGCTCACCTCCTCCCAGTGCTCAGCCAATGTGCAGCTCCTGCTTCCACAAGCAAATTTTACAGCATCTAAAAAGCTGCTTGCAGGAGCAGAGGGTCTGAGAGCAACTGAATTCTCCTTTGCCAGAATTCCTCCTTGCACCACTTCTAGCGTGCCACTCAGCTGTGGTATACAGACCATTTGTTCTAAGTATGGTACGGTGACACTCAGCTGTGGTATACAGGTCATTTGTTCTATGTATGGTATGGTGACACTCAGCTGTGGTATACAGGCCATTTGTTCTATGTATGGTATGGTGACTCTTTGACTATCTTGGTGTATGTTTCTTCTGAGACTGTGACCCCCTAAAGAACAAAATTGTGTCTGTTTAATCACTGGTCCCAAGTGTCACATAGCAGGGCATTGCTGGGAAAGATCTCAGAGTCTGCAGTGCATCCCCTTCTGCCATGATATGCTCTGAGGTCCTATGCAGCCTCTCCTGGAACTCAGAATCACACTAGAGGGTCTCCGCAGACCTACTCAGCTCTTGCATAGAACCAGACGGAAGGAAAAATACACGGGATTTCTGGCTTCCTGTGACTGTAGGGTGATCATTGCCCAGGGCCGAGCTCGGTAAGACAGGACAACATTGCTGCTCTGGGCGCACAGACCCACCACCGCAATGAAGCAAATTCCTGAAGTGGGTCATTAGAACTTCGGGGTGTATCTTTGTGCAGCTAAGTGTAATGGACAATGAAAAATGATTTTCTCTCCCTTTGGGAACGTAAGTACGCTAGTCTGTATTTATATCTTTCATGTCCTAATTTAGACAGGAACTTGTTTCTGATTAACTCTCACTTGCCAATACTTTTCGATCTACGTCTAAATGAAGAACAGGAGTCATATAAGTTCACAGACTGAATGGACGGCTGGTTTACAAAGCCCTTCAGATGTGGCTGCAGGCCGATGCTGGCAACCCCATAATTAGATATAGCACACTTTGCAGGGATGTATTTTTTTACTGTTTTTTAATAACTCAGTCTTCCTTCTGGGATGAGGGGAAAATGGGATTTGTTAAAAATAGAGATTTAGTGGCTTTTCAGCCTTCTGCTGCTTGTTGCTCAAAATATTCTGTAAATAAGAGAAGCCCTGCCCTGTAGTGCACTGTAAACACCCACCAGCGCTCAGTGCCAAATTCTTCCAATTATGACCCTGTGCCTGTTGCCAAGCTACTGCAAGGACCTACTTGAAAGGCAGCCATCTAGGCCATTTCCTGATTAAGCTGCCCTGTAGCAAGGAATCCAGGCCTGCTGCTTGAGATCAGTCAGTCTCAAATAATCATCCCATGTTCCTGAAATTAAACCTTTTCCTTGTGATAGAATTACAATTCAAAGGTTACTGCAAAACTCGCTACCTACCCAAGAGTCCATCTGCCTGAGCTAGGCATGTGCTTAAGCCAGGGAGTTGTCACACCAGAGACTAAAAGCAGCCAGCTGAAATGCATTCAGAATCTCCTTTTTTATTGTGTTGAACAAATCAAGGTCAAACAAAAGTAGGTCAACAGCCAACATGGCAGGTGAGTCAGACACTGCCAGCCCCCTCCTCCTCCCGCCTGCATAGCTAGCTAGTTCCTCAATGAACAGCTGGGTCACCACTGCCCAGAGCAGGGGCTGAATGGTCTTTCAAAAACCCTCACCAGAAAGGACACTGTGGATGGCATAAGGCTTACTGCTCCAAGCTTTTCACATCACTGCTGCCTGGCATTCACCAGGCAGGCACAGCCCTTAAAGGGGTGCACTGGGAAGAGCAGGCCACTGCTGAGTGCCACATTCTCACTGAGAAATTACTTCCAACTCCTTAGAAACCAGAACGCTCCAAGCAGCACCGAGCAAAATGAGCTGGGGTAGAAGCTGAGCAGCCTGCCTCCCAATCGAGGCTCTTCACTTGTGCTGGGCTCTCCTGGGTGTGGACTCCGAGGGCAGCACTTAAGGTCTGTGAGAGGCACTGGGACCCAGTTCCCACACTGGGAACGTCCACTCTGAATGGTGGTCCATTGGCGAGCCAGAACCTCCCAGAAGAGAACCAAGGTGTGCACAGTAGAACCTCCCAACTCATAACTAGACCCATATCCTTACACAGACAGCAGTTTTTTTGTTTGTTTTTTAATTTATTCTTGTATGTGTATGAATGTATACTGTCTGCATGTACGTTTGTGCACCCGTGTCGTGCAATGCCGCGGACAGCAGTTTTTTAAAGCAGCCATCCTGGAATACTTGAGAAGCAGGGGTCACAAAGCACTGAACCTCCTCCAGAGGCCTCCAACCTACCACGATGCTTCCTATGGCTGTCACATGGTACAGGGGTCTACTCCTCGTTGACTGGCACACCTGGCACACTGGTGTTTGCTCTACTTAGAATGTGAGCATCAGACAGATCAGAGACACTCTTGGTTCTTTCCTAGACTCTTTGCAGAGCCACTGGAAGATCACTGGCCCTTAGCAAACGCTCACTAAATACCCACTGAAAAATGTACAAGTGCCAGAACCTTGCAAGGCCCTGGCCTGGAAGAGTCTCCACAGCAATGCTACTACAGAACCATGGGGCCTTCTGCACATAAGCTTAGGAAGGATGCCTGTTTCGATCAAGGTTGCACGTCTAGTAAGTGATGGAGCTGAAATTCAAAGCCAACCATGCAAAGTTCCAGTCGTGGCTTTGCACTGAGCACAGGCTGAGTTTATAATCTAGAAACAGCAAAGAATAAGAACTTTGGAAGGTTTACAAACCTGCTCATCAGAGAGAACCTTCTATTAACTAGTCTAGTCACATATGACCGATTCAGCTCTTGCAACCAAATCTAAGTCCCATGTTCATCTTCAGAGAGCACGGATACCACATGCCTAGCAACAGAAAGGACTGTGGGCCCATCAGTGCCAGTCCCAGTCATCAGAGCTGTTGCTGTTAGGAACAGTGGTCTATTCCATGGTTCCCTGGAAAGATTCCAAGGAGAGGTTCACAAGCAAGTTGGTGCCTAAGGGTGTCAAAGTCGTTGGAATTTGCCTTTCTCCTAAACCAATATCCAAGAACTTAGAACCAAAAGGAAAGGAGCACAGAAGCACACATGTATGTCAGAATGGAAATTTCAGAAGTTTTTAGGTTGAAAAGTAGAGACTTATATTTACCTGAATTGAGAACATTAAACTTTGCTGGAGCTAAGTTTATCCCCATTGTAAGCCATGCACCACAACAACACTCCAATCCATCTGATATTTTGGGCCGATCCCCCACCCCCTACCCCCGCACACACCAGTCTGTATGCTAGCTGCAGGCTCTGGCTTGAATTCAGGTGCAGATAAGCAGGTGCATCTCTTCCAAACGGCCAGAGCAGCTCTAGTGTGTGAATCCTTTTCCCAATTATGAGCAACAAATGCAAGTAGCAAATGTTATCAGACAGGTATTTCTGAAGCCTTCAGACACAGGCATCCTTCAGAAGTGCTAAGCCTTCCTTGGTTGCCAAGGATCGAACGCACCCACCAAGACAGAGGAGCTTGCGACTTAACAAGGGAGCAGGATTTTTCAGCTGAGACTGGGTGGACTTGAGGACAATCTATCTCATGAAAAGAGCTGGGCCTGTGAGCATTCATCTCATGGGTCTATAAACTTCACCAGATTCACAAGGAAATCTGTGACCCCCCCCCCCGCAAAGACGAGGAGCAACAATTTCCCTGTCGCCACTTCTGTTTTATTCAGACGAACCTGTCAACGTGAACCAACACATGGGAACAGCTTCTGGCTGTCCCAACACCCAAGTTGATGGTGACCGTCAGGGAGAAAACTGTGCAAGCTCCTGCCCAGGCCATCTAACCACTGGGGAGTGCTTGATCAACAGCCAAAATGAAGTCACTGACTACAAGGAGCGGGGGGGGGGGTGGTGGGGGCGGGGTGGTGGTGTATACACAGCTTAGCTTGAACCCACAGCTACAATAGAGACAAATTACACACCCAGAAAAGAACAGGAGAGCCAACTAGGGGACCAGAAAGCCTCAGGCAAGATGGACTCAGGAGCAGCAGCGTGGGACAGGGAGAAAAGAATACAGGAAGGAGACAGGGCTCCACCTGCACACTAACTAGCTGGGTAGCCCAGGTAGTGATGGTGATGATGGTGATGGTGATGAAAGCCACCACAGCTGCAGTGCGCTATTACTGAGGGACAGCACAATGCTTAACTCGCAGTAAGAAGCACTTATACACCCAAGAAATGACGTTCTGGGGCTGGAGAGATGGCTCAGTGGTTAAGAGCACTGGCTGTTTTCGCAGAGGACCCAGGTTTGATTCCCAGAACACACATGGTGGGTAACAACTGTCCATAACTCCAATTCCAGGCACTCCAACACCCTCTTCTGGCCTCCTTGGGCACTGCATGATACAGGTGTACTTACACACATGAAGGCAAAACACTCATAAACATAAAATAAAAAATTGAAAAGTAATGTTCTTTTTCTTTGAAGTGGGGTAGAAGAGGGACAGGATCTTGTATAGCCCAAGTTGGCTTCAAACTCACAATATATATAGCCAAGGATGACCCTGAATTGACCTTCCTGCCTCTACTTCCCGAGTGCTGGGATTATAGGTATGTGCTACCACACTTGGCAATAACATGCTATTTTATTTAATTTTCACAGCAACTCTATGGACACTCTCTGTATTACTTCCATTTTCCAGATATGGGAGAAAAAAGTTGAAGAAATTGAGTGGTGTTCCCAAAGGCCAGAGCAAGTTGGAGTTCGATCCAAGACCATTTGGCTCTGAGTCCATACTCAGAGGGTAGGGTAGGCGTGATTAACACCATGCTTAGTAGTCAGGAAGTGATTAAGTGTAACTGTTCACATAATCTTTATGCTATGGGGACCCAAGGAAGGTCTGACAGAGGTGAGTGGAGGTAAACACAGGCTCTACAGATAGTGGCATTTCACTTCATGGGACTCAACAGTACAATTGGGGACTTGGGACAAAGGCCTAAGAGACTGGGATGAAGCCAGGCCTAGAGGCACAGGCCTGCCTGTCATCCTGGCTACACAGGAGGCCGAGACAAAAGTGTTACAAGTTCAAGACCTGCCTGGACTATAGAGTGAGCTCAAGGCCAGCCTGACCCTGTCTCAAAGGAGACCTGTGAATTCGGCTCGGCAGTAGAGTGCTTACCTTGCATGTGGAATACTCCAGCCCCAGAATTAGGGGAGGGGGCGTTGTGATGACTTACTTTCAGTCAAGGACAGAGAGACCCTGACAGGATAGATAGGAATGTGTTTACCAGAGACGAAGGGATTTTCTTCAGAACTTGGAAAGGATTGAATTCTTAGAAGAAGAAATAATTCAAGTCTAAAAAGAAAGTCTCACAAGGCAGTACCAGACATCAGGGTAAGACCAAAGCCAGAATGTGCCCACGGGCAGGCTCAGTCCCTGGCACCCTGGGAGGGCGAGGGCCAGTGCAGCTCTAGCAGGGAGGAAGACTCTGCATTCCTCTTCTTGGCAAACTCTAATAGAACCTGGGAGATCATGTATCCTAAAACTGGGAATGGGTCAATAGCGCGGTGTGCGTGAAGTCGGATGCCAAGAATGTGGCCATCTGGGAAAGAACAAATGACAGTGTGCTTCTAGGTAAAGATCCACAGAGCCATCTGTTAGGGGAGATTCGGGCTCACTACATCAGTGCTGTGGCCACATTCTGTGGAAAGATGGGACAGGAGGCTGCAGAGCAGCCTGCAGAATGCTCCCTGGAGGGCACTGCACAGTGCGGGCCATCAGGGAGGGCCACCTGCCTCTCCCCATACCAGATGGGACAGGAGGCCGCAGAGCAGCCCGCAGAATGCTCCCTGGAGGGCACTGCACAGCGCAGCCGTCAGGGAGGGCCACCTGCCTCTCCCCATACCAGATGGGACAGGAGGCCGCAGAGCAGCCCACAGAATGCTCCCTGGAGGGCACTGCAGAGCACAGCCGTCAGGGAGGGCCACCTGCCTCTCCCCATACCAGATGGGACAGGAGGCCGCAGAGCAGCCCACAGAATGCTCCCTGGAGGGCACTGCACAGCGCAGCCGTCAGGGAGGGCCACCTGCCTCTCCCCATACCAGATGGCACAGGAGGCCGCAGAGCAGCCCACAGAATGCTCCCTGGAGGGCACTGCACAGTGCGGGCCGTCAGGGAGGGCCACCTGCCTCTCCCCATACCAGATGGGACAGGAGGCCGCAGAGCAGCCCGCAGAATGCTCCCTGGAGGGCACTGCAGAGCACAGCCGTCAGGGAGGGCCACCTGCCTCTCCCCATACCAGCTCATCCCCTCCTGCACTTCTGAGCAAGGAATCCCCACACCGTGCTATCCTAATACGAGTCACAGGTTCTCAGAGGTCTCTGGGTTCTCTCAGCACAGACTCAGCATCAATTTCCTGGACCATTTTAACAGCGTCTGAAGGACTTTCTGCCGCCTCCCTCCCACAGCCTGGCTCCCACACTGCCACCAGCTGGCTTTCTAAAATAAAAGTGCTGACCAACGTCACTCACCTCCTGAGAGATGTCTACTGAAACTGCATCGCTGATGGAATAACACCAAGGTCTGAGCTTGCATGCAGGCATGCAGGGGTTCATGAAACCCTCTCATGTTTCATGATCACCACCTGTGTGTCAGGCTCAGTTTTAGGCCCTGGAGGGTGACAGCAATAGACCAGGACCCTCCTTGTGGATTCAAAGCCTAGCAGAGTAAGACATGAAGTACACAAGAAGACAGATGTAGTGATGATTGCTGATGAAGGAAAGAAGGCAAGGCGGAAGGGCAGAACGATTTTGGGGTAGGCTGGGGAGAGGGACGACATTTTATAGACAGCTGAGAAAACACTTGAACAGAGACCAGAATGGTGGAGGCAGAGCCCAGCACAAACGTGGGAGAAGAGCGGGCCAGGCTGAGGTGAGCCAGGGCAAAGGCCCTGAGGCTCGAGAGGAGAACAGCCAGGGAGACACAGAGTCTGAAGCTAAGTAAGCTAAGCAAAGAGTGCTGAAGGATGGACACAAAGAGGGGTTTGGCAGGATGGGGGAGGAAGCCTAGATTCTATCCCAAGCATGAAAAAGCCGTCAGAGAGTTCGAGCAGGAAACGGACGTAATGGCCTTCACTTGTCTGACTAGGGGACACTGCAGCAATCGTGAGAGGTGACCCCTAAGACAGGGAGAGCTCGGCGAGGGTGGGAGCCTTCAGGATGTGTCTGAAAGAAGAGCTCCCAAGAATGGCTACTGTGGAGATGGATGAAGGAGGGGAAGGGACTGCTGTGGTCTCGTGGTTTCACATGAGATGAGGACACAGGAGCAAGAACAAATTGAGAGGCCGGGCGTGGTGGCGCACGTCTTTAATCCCAGCACTTGGGAGGCAGAGGCCGGCGGATCTCTGTGAGTTTAAGGCCAGCCTGGTCTACAGAGTAAGCTCTAGGCCAGCTGGGACTAAAGGGAGACCCTGTCTCAAAAATACCAAAAATACCAAACAACAACAAAAAAAACCAAAGAACAAATTGAGGGGGCTGGAAAGATGGCTCATGGGTTCAGAGCACAGGGTTCTCTGCAGAAGCCCTGGGTTTGGTTCCCAGCATTCACATGGTGGCTAACAACTGTCTATAACTCTAGTTCTAGTAGATTTGATGCCTTCTTCTGACCTCCATGGGCACTGCAGGACATGGGTCCACTTACATCCATCCAGGAAACACATTCATACACATAAAAACAAAGAAAAAACGAATAAATAAAAGGAATTATTAGAACAAGTTGAGACTTCCATTTAGCTCTGCTGGCTTGTTGGGCATTGTCCAGCGTTGCTGTGGGTGTGTGTGACAATGGCCCAGGAACAGGGTCCAGGCTAGCATCAAGACTCAGGGGTATCTGTACATAGATGATCCCCACGACTGAGCAATCTGAGTGCTCCGCTGATCCCAGCTGTGGAACATGCTCTGCGAGCCACTTTTGGCCAGAGCCCGTCTCTTCCCTGAGGCCCCTTCTACTCAGGATATAGCCTGCATTGTGCTACTTAGCTTTTGAGGCTTGCACACATCTCCTCTGAGGCCCTTCCTGAACCCACAGGAGGGAGCCGCCACCCTCCCTTCTCAAAAGCACCTGTTCCATGCCTTGACAGTGGCACCGCTGCGTCCGCTCACCCCTTCCTGTCCCTAAGCCCCTCGAGGGTAGGCCTCTTCCTGCCGGGGCCCCATCTTCTAAGTGGAAGCCTGTACACAGAGGACGTTCAGATTAATGGAGTCCTCTCTGCAGAAAGGCGCAAAAGGAACACAGACACCACACTGACTCACGGTGCGGCTGCTGTCTGCACAGAAAAAGGCTGCAAAAACAAAGCGCTGTGACCGAAGCACTAATAAAGCTCAATGGGGCAGAATACTTTCTTCCCTTGAGGACTTTCTAGCAACAAAGAGCTTCAAGAAATCTAAGCGCTGAGCATCACAGGGGGTGGCGAGGTGTAATGAACACCAGCCTGATGAAGGTGTGTAGACTCCAGCTGCAGAAATATTCACTGAGTCCAAAATCAACACATAAAGAGTTGACCATTAACCCAAGAGTGATGCTGGAAGGCAGGCCTCGGCCTTCTTCACGCACGAGGGCAGGAGGGGCAGAGCAGGCAGGCAATGTGCTGGGAAGTACAAAACTCGGAGTTAGATTTCCTGCTATCAGTTCTGCCTTCCAGCGCCCACCAGAAGAACCCCACATGTGGCCCGGGGCCCTGCAGCAGGCAGAGTCTTGAGACAGACTTCGAGGAGTGGGCCAGACTTGGCTCCGAGAAGCTGCGGAGATCATTTAGGGCTCCTGAGCAGCCAGTCCTCAGCAGAATGGAGGTGGAATTGAGTCTCCACCTCCAGGCCAGGTTCCACATTCTCTTCCATACTCCAGGGTGAGAGAGCAGAGTGTTAACAGTTTACACAACCTACCTACAGCTACCTTAGAAACAGACGCGAGTGAGAAAAACAAGAATGTCATCATCTGCGACCAGGCAGAGCACACATGCAGACGATCCCAGGCCTGTGAACAGGAGAGAAGGCAACAGAGCAGCAGTCTGCATCAAGCCAGCTAGAAAGGCAACAGCCCAGATTCAAGCCCCGCACAGGCCTGATCTGTCCCATCTCCACTATGCTCGGGGACCCTGAGCAAGGCTGGAGGGGTGCGGGGATAGGTGGCCGAGGGGATGTGGTGGCCGAGGGGACATGGTGGCTGTCCTCTATACTGACTTTTCTGAGCCTTACTCTCCTCATCCACAGTCCAGTTACCAGAACTGCTCTGACATGCAAGGGACTGAATTCGAGGTACATGTGCCTGGTATACAGCCATGGTCCAATGGCCAGTGGCTCATCACTGTGGGGCAAGCAGAGGAACTGAAGCATGCTGTAGAACAGGGACTGGGGTGGGGCTGGAAAGATGGCTCAGCGGTTAAGAGCACACAGTGCTCTTGCAGAGGACCTGGGTTTGATTCCCAGCACCCACATAGCTAAGAACCAGGCATGGTGGCACACACTTTTAAATCCTAGCACTCGGGAGGCAGAGGCAGCAGGGGGATCTCTATGAGTTCCAGGCCAGCCTGGTCTACAGAGTGAGTTCCAGGCCAGCTGGGGCTATAGAGAGACCTTGTCTCAAAAAAAAAAAAAAGAAAGAAAAGGAAAAGGGAATGGGATAAGACAGCCATAGGAGAGCTCATACAAAACCTTAGACCAGAACAGCACCTCTGAGGGCTCACCAAAGCACGAAGAAACTAAAGGAAGTCTGAAATCCCAGTACTTGAGGTAGAAGGTGGAAGATCTGGAGTTCAAGGCCAGCCTTGGCTATACACAGCATGTTTGAGGCCATCCTGGGCTACATGAGACCTTGTCTAAAGAAAGAATGAAAGAACAAAACAAATAAGCAAAGGAAAGTGAGAGGAAAGAGAAAAGAAAAATTCTTCAAGAAATTCTTAGTGGATGCTTTTTTTTTTTTAATTTTTTTTAAAATTTTATTCATTTTGGTATGTGTATGAATGTACTGTCTGCATGCAGGTTTGTGCACCCGTGTCGTGCAATGCCGAGGAGGTCAGAAGAGGGCATCGGATTCCCCTGGAACTGGAGTTCTCCTGGAATTAGAGTTTCAGACGGTTCTCGGCCGCCATGTGGGTGCTGAGGATTGAACCCGGGTCCTCTGCAAGAGCGGTCGGCGCTCTAAGAAAAGGCAGAATAGAGGAAGAGGGAACAGGAAAGGATGAGGTAACTTTGAATATATCAGTCCTGGCAGAAGACAGAGGAGGCTAACATGTACGTGTAAAAGGAAGTTAACAAGTGTGTGCAAAGGAAGTTAACATGTGCATGTAAAGGCCAAAGCTGCTTTAAAGGACAGAGTTCCCTGATTTGTTACCCATGTCACTGTCATCTTTGTTGAACTCCTATTCAATCTGCAATACCCTACCTGCTTGATACCCTTTTCTACCCCCACCTGGAGAATTAATTATTTTCTTGTTATTGTTGCAGAGTCTAGTTTTGTCACCCCAATTGGCCTACAGTTTTCTATGCAGACCACAATGCCTTCGAACTTGTGACAAGTGGTTGGATACAGGTGTATGCCACCATGTGTAGCTGGAGGACAGGGAGGGAGGAAAGAAAAAAGGGAGGAGGGTAGAAGATTGCCAAATAACAGGTAAAGATGACAACGATGTCAGATTCTGATAACAATGGTAATGATATCAGATTCTGAGCCATTTACATTTATTTACCCATACTAGAGAGAAGGGGGAGATTTGTTTTTTACTATTCATAGTATCTATTTATATTAGTCCCAAATCTGAAGCCAGCACATCTGTCTGGCAGCAGGTGGAAGTGCAGGCAAACAGCACAACACTCTGAGAACTTCCCAGCTCACAGCACGGCCATGATTCACTGTCAATGAATCTGGAAGAACTTGCTATTAAGTATTAAATGTCATAAAAATCGTCAAATAATATCAGCGGCCGTGGACCTCCTCCTCCATGCCAGGTGCTATCCAGGCACTTGGCACCAGGCTTGGCAATGTGGGTCACACAGCCACTGGGCCTCAGGCCAGTCGAGGCCTGTCGGACAAAGCTGCCTCAGACAGAAAAAAGAAAAACAACAAAAACCTTAGACTCAACATCGTAAAACTGGGCCTTGTCATTTTTGCCAAAGCCAAAACCACGCAGACCAATTTGTGCTCACAATCATGTCAGGATGTCTGTCACCTGTGATTCACAAAGCGTGTTCCTCACGTCCCCTCGCTGACCGTCACGGCCTCACGTCCCCTCACTGACCATCACGTCCTCGACTGTGCTGAGGCGTCACATCCCGACCAATCCTCCTAAGGTTACTGTTAGCAAGACTACTTGTAGAAATTATACTACGGGGCTGGAGAGATGGCCTAGCGGTTAAGAGCACCGACCGCTCTTGCAGAGGATCCGGGTTCGATCCCCAGCACCCACATGGCGGCCGAGAGCCGTCTGAAACTCCAATTCCAGGAGAACTCCAGTTCCAGGGGAATCCGAGACCCTCTTCTGACCTCCGCGGCATTGCACGACACAGGTGCACAGACTTGCATGCAGACAGTACATTCATACACATACAGAAATAAATAAAATTAATAAAAAAAAAAATTTTAAAAAAAAATTAAAAAATTAGAAATTATACTACTGATGGCAGATGCTAACGACTTGGTGTTTTCTACATGTCAGAACTCTATAAAGGGTATTTCTCATATCAAAATCCAAGCAGGAATGCCTGATGGGTTTATCAACAGTCAGGGCACAGGTGACATTCTGTATCAGGCCCATCTCCAGGGCCTCGGGCCAGGGTGACAGGTGCTCTTTGAAGGCGGTACCTGGAAGGCTATGCATACATTGGGTCCACCTCGGTCCACAGCTGCTGAATGGACCCAGGTGCTAGCTGCCTCCCCTTCCACTTTCCCCACTTGGTCAGAAGCCATTTCTGTTTTTATTTTTCTCACTAAATAACAGCGTGAGTGACCTGGTATTGAGTCAGGCTGGCCTCAGAAGGCCCTACCTGCGTGGTGAGGTGCCCTGGGGACCCGGCTTTGCCTGCTGCCCATTCCCTGTCGAGCTGCTTAGAGTCTACATCAGGTTTTCATATCATTGCCATCTGAATGGGCTCTGGGAAGAGGGTCCTAATGGTCACATAAGCCGATGAAGTGGTCACAGAGGCACCAAAGTGGGGGCGGGGTTGCCTTCCAACTGGGCAAGAGGAAATATTTATATAGCCAGGAGCTATGATATGTCTATTATTCAAAGTGGCACATTAGTCCCCTGTGAAGAGGAGATATGGCTGGGTGACAAATTATGCAAGTAAAAATATCATGCAAAGGGAACACGCGTGGAGATCTGCACCACAAAGGGGCTGCTCAAGAGGTAATAACTTCAGGTTCTCCCTGACACCTTCTGCAAAACCCCAAGACCACAGGGTCTAAGGCCAGGGCTCCCAAAGAATGATGGCCAGCACACAGGTCACTGTGTGTGGTCCGACCAGAGGAAGGGCAGCGGGCTCTGTCATAGGAGGCCCAGTGGTCCCTTTCCTTATAGAAGGATGGCAGGGGGAAAAAGGACAAGAAGTCCGGGCAGAAGGGACAGCCTCCACCAAGCCCGCATGCTTCCTGAGCATAGAGGCTCCAAAGCAGATTCCCGGGGGGCGAGGCTGGGGTCGAACCCACAGCACAGCACCAGGGAGCTCCATGGAGTGGAGGGCCTGCTCGGCTCTTCCATAGTCAACACTTGGACAAGAAGCAGGCAAGGGGCAGGGATGTGCTGTGGCTGAGATACTGGTCCCTCAGGCTTCCAGCAGCCCAATAACCACACAAATAAATTCACAATGATGTCTCTGATGAATCCTAGGGTTGAGGAGGAGGACGGACTGCTAGAATACAAGGCAGGGCAAGCAGAAGAACGCATATGAACACACACCCGCAGCCTCACACCTGGGGCCGGCCTCCTCCTGCCACAGACTCCCTTGGAGCCTCAGGGTCCTATGCAGCATCTTTGGGGTAGTAACAAGAGTACTTCAGCCGCCATCTCCTGAGCCCCTACATAAAGTGGTTTCTCACCAAGCACTTTAGCAGTGTTTGACACAGGCTGAGCTGTCAATTCTCAGTGGCAATGGCATGTGAAAGGTGATGGTTAGACCCAGCCTTCTGAGCTGGATCTGTAGCACAGGGGCACAGAGCTTGCTTAGTGTGTGCAAGGCCCCAGGTTCAAATCTCCCAGAACAAAAAGAAAAAAAATTTCAAGAAAAGACCTAGGTTTATCAAGGTGCCGGAGAAAGCTTTCTACTCTACCAGCTGAGATCTGAAGATCATACAAACACAGCCCAGGCAAACAGGGAAGAAAATGCTCTCCACACAGAACAAGCAGCTTTGGAAAGTCCCTTTGAGAGAAGGCAGAAGATAAGCGGGAAGAGCAGAGCCTGCTGGGGTGCTGGGTCAGCAAGACACCTCTGGGCCTACAGCAACTCTTTTCTGAGAAGCCTTGTGAGCTTACTGCGAGCACGAGATAAAAGCTGTATTCTGGGCACAATGTCCCCATTCTGTGCAGAAGTAGGAGGTGAAGAAGAGAAGCAGGGAGCTAAAGGCCCCCCTAGAAACATGGATTTATTTGCTATAGACTCAGCGCACTGGGTCAGCTCCTATGGGGAATGCAGACTCTGGCCTGGGCTCCCTGGTCAGAGCCTTGACATGTTTGTGTTGCTCCTTGGTACACAACTGCAGAGGCCTTCACAAGTTCTGAATGTATCTGAGGATGTCTAAGTTTAGAGTGCACCTCCACATAGGGCAGCCAAGATCTGCACCCTCCAGCCAGAAACACACTCTCAGCTGGACTAGGGGAAAGGCTATCAGTGGTTGGAGAGAATAAACACTGGGCTAATTTAGCATAATTCAGGAACCATCCAAGACTAAGCTGAGCAGACCACTCATTCCCAAGAACTCCCTGATGAATTACTTTTCATTTTAAATTGCAATTCTTATTCCATCAACATAAAAAAATACGGAAAACCAGAAGCAAAGAACATAAAGTCATACCCCTGAGGTCTCAGGACGCTGGGAAATACGACAAGCGGCCACCAGCCCCAGGAGCCGAAAGCCCTGCGCTGGAGGAGGCCTGGTCCCACTGCTGTCAACCACCGTGAACTCTCGTTTCAGGTACACTTGATCACATTTCAATCTGTTGTCGGGCTGCACAAACAGACTCTGCTATCCTCACTCTTTCAACAAACACTTTCTGAGCCAGGTGCACTGTGCTGGCACCAGGGACACAGTGTGTGTGTGTGTGTGTGTGTGTGTGTGTGTGTGTGTGCGCTTTCTCCACCCTTAAAGAGTTTAGTTTACTGAGCATAACAGATAAGTAAGTCAACAGCTTTATTGGTAAGAGCCTTACACTAGAGTCATGCAGGGCGTTCTGGGAGGCAGGAGGAAGGTCAGCTCCAGGTCTGGGGAGGAAACCAGGTGGTATCCAGTCGAACAAGGGGAAATTGGAACTGAGTCCCTGTGGGGAGCAGTGGCCAGGTCTCAGGAGAGAGTCCAGTGCTGGCAAAGGCACCGGAAGTAAAGGCTGTTGGTGGCTGGGCAGAGGCTGGAACTGTGGGAAAGAGGCAGGTGGCCAAACACTGGGTTATGGGATGGATGACTGCAGCCTGTGGAAGGAGACTGGCTTTTATTCTACCACCACTGAGGATCCAGTGGAGAATTTTAAGGAGAAAGCCATGTGAGATGCGTGAATTATAAATGTGTTGATAGGGCTGTGCAGTGGGGTCAAGGAGAGAGATGGGTGGGATGGCCAATTAAGAGGCTTTTGTAATGCTCCAGGCATGGTAGTACACACCTTTAATCACAGCACTTGGGAGGTGGAGGCAGGTGGATCCTCTGTGAGATTAAGGCCAGCCTGGTGTACACAGTGAGCTCCAGACAGGCTGGGACTGGGGAAACCCTGTAAAAAACAAAAACAATAAATAAAAATGAAGGCCTTTGTAGAAAAAAAAATCCAAATGATGAGTCCTGAACAAAGGAGGAGAAAGAAAAGAAAATATGGGGTGGCGAGCACTGATGAGATGGCCCAGCAGGCAAAGGTGCTTCCTCCCCAGACCTGGCAACCTGAGTTATAGCCCCAGGTCCCTTGGTGGAAGGAGAGAATACTCTTGGAAATTGCCCTCTGAATTCCACATGCCCATATGTGCGCGCACACACACACACACACACACACACACACACACACACACACATCATACATATTTATATCTGTATATCACACGTATGGTAAATAAAATAACTGAGCTGACAAGTTAGAAGACAGATCCTTTGAGACATGGTAGCCAGTGTAGACAACAGCCCAGGGAAAGGACACAGTAGCCAGTGTAGACAACAGCCGAGAGAAAGGACACAGTAGCCAGTGTAGACAACAGCCGAGGGAAAGGACACAGTAGCCAGTGTAGACAACAGCTGAGGGAAAGGACACGGTAGCCAGTGTAGACAATAGCCGAGGGAAAGGACAAACCACGAGACCTCAGGAGGGAGCCTTCAATGAGGGACCAGGGGCAATCCAGGCTCAAGACCAAAAGGAAGGGTGGACAAGTCCGTGCCACCCTCACCCCCTCCAAGAGTCTCAGTATTTTCCACACAGGCTCCCAGTTGTTCTGCTAGTGGACAGGCCCTCCCTGATCGCCTCACCAGACCCATCAGCATTACCACTCTCCACCTCCCCCTCACTTTATATCCCACCAGGGGCATTACCACTCTCCACCTCTCCCTCACTTTATATCCCACCAGGGGCATGCCTAATGATCTAGACAGGATGTCTGCCTTGTGACATCAGAGACCCTGTCCTGTGTCACCCCTGGAGCAGTGTTGCAGAGAGCAGGGCCTGGCACACAGAGGCTGTGCCCAGTGTCCAATGTGCCTGGCTCACTAGAAACGGCCGATCATTAATGAGCAGGTACTGCAGTCTGACTGTGCTAGGAGCTGGGGGCACAAGAAGAAACTAGAATAGAACCAGACTCCGTAATGTGGTACTGGAGGCGAACACAGACAAATGCCAAGCATTCACAAAACAACTGCGTTATGACCGCCACAAAGCCAGCCCGGAACAGCAATCCCGTGCCTTCTAGTGATACAGTCCCTCTCAGAACCCAGAGTCGCCACCTTCTCCAACTGAAGAACAGTCTTCCTGGGAAATAAGCGTCTGAGGTTTAGTCTTCCTCTCTTCCAGACTTTTCAAACCTTTCTCACCCTTCAAGTAGGCCCCAGAAAGTGGAAACACCCACCTCATGGTCCCCATTATTCGTGTGGGGGACTCCATTTATCTCTACATAAGTGGGAGAAGAAATCTCAGAATTGAGTGAGAGAAAAGGAACACCACAAATCAGGGATCAAACAGACCTGGGTTCAAATCCCACAATCAGGGATCGAACAGACCTGGGTTCAAATCTCTGGATTATTTAGCCTCTCAATGACTTGATTTGCTTATTACTGAAAATAGAACACTAAATCTTCCAGCACAGGTCATTCAAAGTTGAAATGAAAGGATGCACACAGAGGCTTCACACTCTACTTGGTACATGAGGGTTCAGCCAACAGGGATCAACAGTTCCACCTACTGCTTTTATCATTAGATCTTCATGTGAAGATCTTCGTATGAACGGAATCAAAAGGCACTCAGAATTCTGACCATAGAGCATGCAATTATTCAAGAACAGAAACTGGTAAATAGTGTACTGACTTAGGGATTGTCTCACATTCGTCTAGACTCTACAGTAAGTTTGATTTCAATTTTCAGTTGGATCTATTTTCTCCTCCATTTTATGCAAATGTAACCATTTTCTCCAACAGATCGCATCTCGTCCCGTGGCAAGAGTCCAACCCCAGGCTGGATTCCATGGAGCAAGTTGTGGCAGAGTTATGAGCGCCACACCTCAGAACGAGCCTAAGAACACAAACACAAGCCTAGGGTACACGCGAACCTAATACAGCCTGGCTCCAAGGACAGCAAGAAGAACTGGTCACAGCACGCTTTATCCGCCTCACAGCTAAAGGAAAGGTACTCCTGGCATGCGAGTACCTCTCTCCTTGGCCTCTGGGTCTCTTCTGCCTTCTTCTTCCCACTCCAAAGTTACACGTTCCCCAAAGCTCAACCCTTCACTTATTCAAAACTACATCTCCAGATGTAATCATCTCGAGACAGGATTCAGTCCTGCATTGCCAGTTGTGGACATCACCTATGAACAAACTACTTCACCTCAAATTCAGCATATCTGAAACCAGTGTCAGGAGTGGGGGGTGGGGGTCGGGGTGGGAGGGTTAGTTCAATGGAAGATTCCTCACCTAGCATGCGTGAGGCTTTGGAATCAGTCTCTAGCATGACAAACAATCAATCATCAATGACCTCTTTCCAACACCAAGTTTCAACTGTCATTTTCTTTGACTCCTATCTTTGAAAGTCAAATAAGCCTGAGAATCCGATTGGCTACACCTTTGCGATCTCTCATCCATTGGTTATCTGCTTTCATTGCTTCTGGCCATGAGATACCACGTCTAGATCAATACTACTGCCTCCTAACAAAGTCCCATACCTTCTGTCCAGACACCAGGTGACATAAAGTGTCACTCCTTGACTCAAAATAATTGTCAACAGATCCCCAGTACCTCGAGAATGAAGCCTTAAGTGCCTTAGCTCTACATTTGGGTCTAGAAAGCAGATTGTCACACTACAGACCCCAGGTCCAATCAGCCTGCCACCTGTCCAGTGGACAACATCTTCCCAGAGCACAGCCACATCCCTTCATTTACATGTAGTCCAGGGCAGCTTACACACTACCAGAGCAGAGCTGGCCCTGACTGGGACCACACAGCTCCGTTAGAGCCATGTCCTTTACAGAACAAGTCTGCCAACTTTGGCAGCAGATTCCACCAAAGGTCTTGCCCATGACTGCTGTGAACAAAGCTGTCCCTCCTATTGGTCTGTGGCTGAGTCTACAAACCTTTTCCTTCATGACAAAGACAAAGCACCACCTGTCTAAGACAGCTGTATCCACGTTCCCTGACCTCTGGATTCCCCTCCTCTGACCTCCATCCATATCCACCACAGAAACCTAGAGTGAGAGTCTGCTTCTAGGTGTCCTTTGACCCTAGGCCATAGGCTTCTCTAGAGCCCAGGCTTCCTAACCTCCACCTAGCCCCGGCCACTGATATCAACCTTGCCTGTCATCCCACACACAGTCTTTAACAACATCACTCAGTAAGAAGGCATCAAGCAGACTTACCAATGGAAGCCTAGTGTTCCACATCTGAGAAATTAAGTTTGGGTCCAAAAGCATACACTGTAGACTCCACCACCTAGAAGCAGCAAAATAATGGTTTAGCTTCGGAGGAGAACACAACTCGTTTTCCCTAGGTTCATGATGGCATAAAGTTTTGACTAATGGTCCTCTGCTGCCTCTGCTTTTCTCTAGGAAACTCCCAGGCAGCCCAGATATCCCTCCTCTCAGCCATAAACCCCTGCTGACATATCTATGGTAATTCATGACACATCGTAGCAGAATTTATTGGGGGATAGGAATTTCCAGGCTATAAACTTTTTAAGAGATTTGTTAAATTCACCCTACCCATTGAACCTAGTGTCTAGGACAGTACAGGCATTTAGATGGTTCTCAGCAAAGTGTAAAGTGGATGAGAAAACAAGCAGCTCAGTTCATTAGCACATGTAGGAGTTCTACACTTCTAGGCCACAGTTCTCACCATAGGAATGTATGCCCCAGTTTCTGGCTTTAAATAAACAACAGCTTGACAGAAGGGTTAATGAGATTACTGTAGGGCCACACCTTCGCAATGACACTCCTCAGGGAAGAAACCTTCAGAGGCTCTCAGAATCCAAGCCAGGGTGTCAGCCTCTGTTCACAGCCTCAGCTTACCTGGATTCCCCAAGTGGACCTTGCCATCCAGACAGACAGGATGGACAGATAGCAAGTCCCCCCAAACAAAGCCCACTCTCAGCATCCCCTCTAGTTGGATGTGTTCTTCCGTCCCCCTTCCATACTTGACCATCTACCAATGCCAAGCATTTCAGACACCATAGCCCAGACCAACTGACAAAGGGGCCCCCAACTACATGTTTTGGGGGCCAGAGAAATGGCTCCATAGCTAAAACCACTGGCTGCTCTTGCAGAGCACGGGTTCTGTTCCCAGCATTCACATGGTGGCTAACAACCATCTGTAACTCCAGTTCCAGGCGATCTGACACCCTCTTCTGATGTCTGTGGGCACTGCATGACGCAGGTGCACTTACATACATGCAGACAATACACTCATACACATAAAATAAAAATAATAAATACCTTTTAAAAAACGTGTTTCTTAGAATCTTTTGTTTGGGTCTCTTTAAATTTTTTTTTGAGACAGGGTCTCCCTGTAGCCTCAGCTAACCCGGAACTCACAGAGATCTGCCTGCCTCTGCCTCCCAAATGCTGGGATTAAAGGCATGCACTGCCATGCCTGGCAAAACATGTTTCTTAAACCATATGCATAATGGTTTAACAAATGGCCAAATGCATGTAAAATGAAGTTCATAATCTCAACCATTTGGAAATATACAGCTTGGCAATATTCAGTACACACGTACACACACACACACACACACACACACACACATGCACTGTGTAATCACTATCACCATCCACTTCCAGAACGCTTGTCATTTGCAAAGTGGAAACAGTAAGTTTTAGAAAAATAAATGAATGAATGAATGGATCAAATATACTACTGAACTCCCATGGTACTATTATCACATCCTTCTCAGTCACTTCAATCCATCTTATATCACACATACGCACACACACACACACACACACACACTCTCACACACACTCCACACTCACACACACTCGCACACACACACACATACTCACTCACACTCACACACTCTTACACACATATGCACATACACACGCATATTCTCACACATACACATACTCTCACACACTCACACTCACTCACACACATACTCATTCACACATACACTCACACACTCACACACATACACGCACTACACACACACCCACACTCACACACACATACACATACCCACACACATACACATACCCACACACACATACACTCTCACACACACACACACACACACATCACACACATACTCAAATGCTGACACTCACACTACACACACACATGCTCTCACCCATACACACACACCACACACACACATACACACATACACATCACACACCCATACTCACATTCACTCACACACACATACACACTCTCACACATTCACACACATTCACACATTCTCACACACTCACACACATACTCTCACATACACTCACACTGCACACACATACACATACTCTCACCCATACACACTACAAACTCACACGTACACACTCACATATACACATTCACACACATTCACTCACACACACTCACACATACTCTCACACATACACTCACATACACACATGCTCACACTCACATGTACACACACATACTCGCACACTCACTCTCTCACTCACACACTCACCCACACACTCTCATTCACACATACACACACATACACACATACACATACACACATCACACACACGTACACTACACACTCACACTTTCACCCTCACTCACACTCAGACTACACACACACTCTCACACATTCACTCACACTCTCATTCACAATCACACATACACACTCACACACACCACACACACGCGCTCACACACACTACACACACTACACATTCACTCACATACTCGCACACACATACTCGCACACTCACACTCTCACACTCATGTACACACATATACACATTCACACACATTCACTCACACACACTCACACTCGCACACTCACACACATACTCTCACACATACACTCACATACACACATGCTCACACTCACACGTACACACACACTCTCATACTCGCACACTCACTCTCACACACTCACCCACACACATACTCTCATTCACACATACACATACACACATACACATACACACATCACACACACGTACACTACACACTCACACTTTCACCCTCACTCACACTCAGACTACACACACTCACACATTCACTCACACTCATTCACACTCACACATACACACATACACACACATCACACACACACGCTCATACACACTACACACTACACACATTCACTCACACACACACTCGCGCACACATACTCGCACACTCACACTCTCAGTCACATTCACACACACACACATACACACATCACACACACATATCCACACGCTCACACACTACACACACATATACACACATACTCTCACCTACACTCATACACACACACACATACACATACCCACACACACACATACACACACATATTCTCTCACACATATACACACACACAAACATCACTCAAATGCTCACACTCACACTACACACACACATACTCTCACCCATACACACACACTACACACACATACACATCACACACACACCCATACTCACATTCACTCACACACACATACACACTCACACATACACACATTCACACTCTCACACACTCACACACACACTCACACACATACTCGCGCACTCACACTCACACACTCTCACACATACACTCACATACACACATGCTCACACTCACGTACACACACATACTCATACTCGCACACTCTCACTCACACACTCACCCACACACATACTCTCATTCACACATACACACACTCACACATACACACACATACACTACACACACACACTCAGCCTCACTCAGAGACTACAAACACACTCTCACACATTCACTCACACTCTCATTCACACTCACACACATTCACATACTCATACACATACATCACACACATACACGCTCACACACACTACACACACTACACACACTACACACACTCACACACACATACTCGCACACTCACTCGCACACACACTCACACATACACACATCACACACACATATCCACACGCTCACACACTACACACATACACACGCACTCTCACCCACAGTCACACACTACATACATACACATTCACTCACATACACACACATACACACTCACACACACATACACACTCACACACACATACTCTCACACATACACACATCACACACCCATTCACACGCTCACACTCACACACTACACACACATACACTCTCACCCACACTCACACAGACTACACACACACACATATACATTCACTCACACTCTCACACTCACACACACATACACATACACACACATGCACATCACACACACATACACGCTCACACTCACACTACACACACACATACTCTCACCCACTCACACACACACTACACACACACATACTCGTACACACTCTCACACTCACACACTCACACTCACACACATACACACATATTCACACGCTCACACACACTACACACACATACACACACATACTCTCACCCACTCTCACTCACACACTACACACTCACACATACTCTCACCCACACTCACTCACACTCACACACACTACACACACTCACACACATTACACACACATACACACACATACTCTCACCCACTCTCACTCACACACTACACACACACATACTCTCACCCACACTCACTCACACACTCACACACACTACACACACATTACACACACACATTCACTCACACACACATACACACTCGCACACACTCTCACACACTCACACACTCACTCACACACACTCTCACATATACACACACATCACACACCCACTCACACGCTCACACACACACTTCACACACACATACTCTCACCCACACTCACACACTACACACACACACACACACAGACACACACACACTCATACACAGTTGGGGCAGGAACTCCAAGGGGTCAACTGCTACATGAGCCACATCAGGTCACTGCTTAAATCCTCCAAGTCTCCCCAGGAGTGATAATACCAGCGGGACAAGCACTTCTGAACCTACAGGCCCAGGGGCAGGCAGCTGGACAAGTAGGGTCTGCAGGCCAATGCCCCCTCTCATTCTTCATCCCTTTTCTGGCTGGCAGGCCCTATGCTATCTCCTGTCCTCCTTTAAAGGGAGTGAATGTCCCTTCCCAGTGTGGGTAACAATAAAAAGCCAGCAAGTCACGCGCCTTCCACAACAATGAGGTCATGGAATCTGCCACCACTCCAAGGTTTATTTCCAAAGATCAGGCTTGCCTTCTAGAGCTTGAGTATTTACTCACAAGGTGGTGAGAACCTTCCTCAAGCCTCTTTTCTTTCGGCCTTCAAAGGGTCACCAAGCCTTGTTTGCCTGCTTGTCTCCACACTCTCTCCTCCGCTTGTGGAGTCCTCACTGACTCCACAGCAGGAGATAAAATTCAAATAGAATCACTCGGTGGTGCCAGTGGCCATGGTCCCAGCAGCTCTCCATCCCCGGAGCTCCTGCAGTCACCTCCTCTCCAGCCAGCCAGGTCGTCTACTCACATACTTCCAATCACTATCCAATACAGCATCTGGACTCATTTTAATAAAACCTGTTTGGAGCTGGAGAGATGGCCTAGCGGTTAAGAGCACCAACCGCTCTTACAGAGGACCCGGGTTCGATCCCCAGCATCCACATGGCGGCTGAGAACCGTCTGAAACTCCAATTCCAGGAGAACTCCAGTTCCAGGGGAATCCAACACCCTCTTCTGACCTCCGCGGCATTGCACGACACGGGTGCACAAACTTGCATGCAGACAGTACACTCATACGCACACAGAAATAAATAAAATAAAAAAAATAAATAAAACCTGTTTGATCAATTTCCCTACTAAAAGCTACAAAGAATTCCTACAAGTATTATACTAAAAATTCTTCAAAACCTGTTATAGTAAGCCATGATAAACAGTCCTTTTCAAAATCTGTCCTAAAGTATAGTTCTTAAACTTGCCAGGAAAGGGACAGGAATACATTCCTGGCCCCCTAGAACACCTCCCTACCTAGACCAACATGATTGGCCCAAATGATAGGCACGCCCCCCAGATGAGCCAATCAGAGCCTTTGCTAGCTGCAGAAAGAGGAGCTCTGGAGTTGTAGACGAAGCTTCCAGCAGCTGTGCCCTCCACGAGGACAACTGACAGCTCGTCCACAGCCAGCAAAACTGTCCTCAACAGACGGAGGAGGAGGGGCAGGAGCCGGCGTCAGCCTCCATTCCATTCCTCCCGTCCCAGACGTTCTTCTTCTTGGTACCTTCCAACATCTCCCTTCCCAATTCTGCAGCCAGTGAGTACCCATTCATGCCTCGGCTAGAAGGTGGGAGACCCGCCCCCACCCACAGGGCTAGAGCAGGTCCCAATACGCTGGACACAATCATTTGTTACTGAATGAAGCAAGCACACAGGCTCCAGGTCAGAAGGACCTGCTGAGACCCACTGCTTGTGGCCTGAAGTATGGCTGTCCAGCTTTTTAGCTCTGCGTGTGTCGGCGTGCTTGTGTGTGTGCAGGGCACATGGTATGAATGAGGCCAGAGGACAATCTCTGATGTGCTTCTAGTATTCATTCACCTTGCTTTATTTTTATTTTTATTGGGGGGGGGGGGTGTGGTTATTGTTTGTTCTTGTTTTATATATAGCCCTCACTGGCCTGGAACACCCTATATGGACCAAAATTCATTAGAGATCTACCTGCCTCTGCCTCCCAAGTGTTAGGATTAAAGGCATATGCTGCCAACAGCCAGCTTATCTTGTTTTCTTTGTTTGTTTTTGCTGTTGTTTTGTTTTTCCATCTTGTCTTTTGAGATGGTCTCTCAGTGGCATGAACTTGCCACGTAGGTTAGGCCAGTGTGAGTCCTGGGGACCAGCCTATCTCCAACTCCCCATCACTAAGGGTTTAAGTGTGCACCACCATGCCTGGCCTTTTTATGTGGGTTCTAGGGGTAGAAAACATGTCCTCCAACACTTGACTGACTGAGACCTTCCCAGCCCTCTCTATTCTTTTATGACTCAGTTTCCTTCTCTGGAAAATGGGGGAACAGCACCTATCTCATGGAGGTCAGGAATAATTGAGGTCACGACCGGAAATCCCTCCCAGAGGCCTGGAAACAGCCCAGGCTCCACAAATGCTAACTTCCCTTGTTATAAACTCCAGGCCAGAGGCCCACTCTGGGCTTTGAGGCCTTCACAGGTCACTGCTAGGGCGACAGCTGAGAGAGAAAGAGCTGACTAGGTATTCCCACATACGAACTCTCTGGGAAGCAATAAGCCAGCACTTACTGAGATTTAAGAGCTGCCTACAAGTTCTCAGCAAATTGCCAATGATCAGAGACCCACAAGTGGTAGCAGAGGCGGTGCGAAAGGTGTGTGGTGTTCAGGAAAGCAGGGCCACAGACAGCACCGCCGGGTGATGAGAGACACTCTGTGCCTTTTAAGAACCAATTTTCACAGCAAAGCTCGAGGAGAGAGGCTTCTTACATCATGGGACAAGGTAATAAGCCTATAAAAATGGAACCACACAGAGCCCACATGGGCCCAATTTTCTAGGACAAACAGCCATTGCCACAGCACAGATGGGAGAGTCTCACTTGGGGCTCAGCACTGAAAACGGCTGTTGAAAGTCACCAGCCTGCAGAAAAACCACTAGGTCTGCCCGATGGGCAGGGCAGGCAGGCTCCCATCTGCCTGTCTTGTCCTACCCAGTGCTTTCTACAGGTCACAGGATAGGACAGGGTGGCCCATCAGCTCTGAGTACCCAAGAGCCCCGAGTACCCACCTCCTCAGTCCTGTGTGCACAACACACAGTCAGGAGAGCCCTGTTGCCCTTCCCTGTCTGTCCAGACTATGGCTGGGCCTCGCCCTCTGAAACTCTGCAGCCCAGGCCCTGCTGGTGAGTCCCTTGAGACTCTCTTTTGCGGCCCCCTCACGGCTCTGGCCAAGCTGCCCATCCCTGCCTGTCTAGTCCATCTCACCACCATCTCTGACCCTCTTCCACTTGCGTGCCCCGAGCTCCTAAGCATTTGGCACCTTCCCACCTTTCGGGCTCTTGAGGGCCACTGTCCCCCACAGAGACAGGACAGCTCTGTGAGGAGCGGCACAGAGTCAGGAACTGGAATTCCCGACTCCCCCACGAGATCAAATTTCTCCTTTTCCTAAGAGCATGAGACTGACCTCTCCTGGGTCCTCTTTAAATCTCCCGGGAATACTCATCAGCTTTAAACCTGTTTTGTGCTTCCCAGTCCAAGGTCATGAGCTCCTCAGAAACAAGGGGCACGGGGTCTTTCTCCCCCAGTGTCTATCCCTGCAACTTTAGACAGTACGAAGACTCAGCAAACTCAGCTGGATTAAAATAAAACTCAAAGCCGAGATAGAGCCAGGGTGCACACGAACACCCAGAGATGAGAGTAACAGAATGAGTGCGGAGGGCTGGGGTCGTCTGTCACTAATGGAGCGCCAGCCTAGTACATGCGAGGCCCTGGGTTCCGACTCCAGAACGGAAAAAAAAAAAAACAAAACCCAGCAAGATAGCAGACGGAGGAGTCTCCCCCAGCACCCCAGAGCCAATGCAGATAGACCTCAGACTCAACACAGTACAGTGACCAAGTCACAGTTGTCTCCTTGTTGGTTTCCAAATGGCCAACAGAAAGCCAAAGCCTTTCAGGAATTGTGCACCGCCCTCCCCTGCTAGTGATACCTGCTCACTTAGGAGCAATGTTTTTCTTTCCTCTGAAATCTTACTTGCCCCCCGGGCATGGTGGTATACACCAACAATCCCAGTACTCAGGAGGCTGAAGCAGGAGGATCACAAGACAGGCCTGGGACATCAGAAAGACCCTGCCTCAAAAAAAAAAAAAATACTTTTCCTTGTCTTAGGACATTCTTAAAGGAATCAGTGTTTTATTTCTTTATTATTTTAATCAAAGCATCTGGTGTTGGAATAAAAAGTACTCAGTTTTCAGGGCTGGAGAGATGGCCTAGCAGTTAAGAGCACCGACCGCTCTTACAGAGGACCCGGGTTTGATCCCCAGCACCCACATGGCGGCCGAGAACCGTCTGAAACTCCAATTCCAAGAGAACTCCAGTTCCAGGGGAGTCCGACACCCTCTTCTGACCTCCGCCGCGTTGCACGACACGGGTGCACAAACTTGCATGCAGACAGTACATTCATACACATACAGAAATAAATAAAAATTAAAAAAAAAAGTCCTCAGTTTTCACAGGCAGATGGCTCCCTAAGAGAATTTATTGATTCGTCCCCCCTCATAGGAGCAAATAAATACATTACGAATTGCTCGCATATACACAACCTTTCTTTTCTACCTCATTTCACATTAGTTACCCTGATTCTTCATTCATGAAAAATACAACAAAAATGGTTTCTAGCACTTGAAGTACATTTTCAACAATCTTCACAGCATTCTTCTTGAAAAAAGGTAATCTGCCTCTCCATCGAATCTTGGGCCATTGCCATTAGCTAGATAAACGGCGACTTAATGAAATGATTCTGTAATACACAAAGATGGCTTAATGCAGCATTAGCTGAAAGAGCAAAAATTAGAAGCAATCTAAAACCGCTCCATTACGAGCTCCCGGCTCACTGGAGACATTCCCTGGACGAATAGTATGCAGCTATCGCTAACGACCACGGGGGGGGGGGGGGGGGGGGGGGGGGGGCTCAAGGCGATGCTGAGTGACAGTGGGGAACAGAGCGGCTGCTCATGCCACTGGGACTGTTTCAGTTGGGGCAGGATAGGTCAGTGTTTGAGGAGTTCTCAGCACACAGATTTTCCAGAGATTGCCAGAGAGAATGAGGCGGCCATGAGAATGTGCTGAGGGCCCAGGAGGGAGCCGGAAAGGCTCCAGGGACCAACATCCTTTCTTGAATTCCATCCCAAAGCAGGCCAGAGGAAAGGGAAGAAAACTTTCCAGATGTACAGAATAGACTAACTCCTGGCCAAGCCCCCAGATACCTAATGTTAAGCCCTGTCCTTGCCATAGTGTGGCCACTGGGCTCCTGTGGGGCAGCTCAGCCCTTCCCAAGTCTCTGACGCTACCCCTGACCCAAGGCAGGAGGGATGTGACTTGTCTGCTGCCCCCTCCCAGGGCAGATAAACAAAATGAACCCCAAGAGGCTCCCTCAGCCAAGGCTGCATATGGCAGAGGCCCCTGAAGTCTGATGGGTGTGTTGATATTCTGCTGCCCCAGAAAAGGCCCAAGTTGGCCTGTGTGTGCTGTCGGCAGGACCGTCCCACCTCTGGGGAGCTCCTCTCCGTGTGCCCTGTCCCCCACAGGTCCTATCTTCACCCCATCAAAGCCCAAGTATACCCAATTCTGCCAAACCTAAGAGCCAAGGTTATTCCTTGGCATTTAAGGTCCTCTCACTTAGGGCCCCAGATGACCTCCCTTGTCACTCAGCCCCTCCCTAGGTGGCAGGGGCCTCTCTCCTGTTCTGGACACACCACAGAAACTGAGTTCTCCAAACATCCCTCAGAAGGGCCACCTCGAATTTTTCCTCCTCTCCAAATTCCTCTTGCACACTGGTCTCAGTCAGGCTGTCTCCCTTGAATGACTCCAGCCCCTTCAAGTCAAGCAGCCAAAGAGACAGATGCTCCCACAGGGAACAACCAGGCCACCCAGATGCTGCAGGGACAACCGGGCCACCCAGACACTGCAGGGACAACAAGGCCACCCAGACGCTGCAGGGAACAACTGGGCCAACCCAGACGCTGCAGGGACAACCGGGCCACCCAGACGCTGCAGGGACAACCGGGCCACCCAGACGCTGCAGGGACAACCGGGCCACCCAGATGCTGCAGGGACAACCGGACCACCCAGATGCTGCAGGGAACAACTGGGCCACCCAGATGCTACAGGGACAACCGGACCACCCAGACACTGCAGGGACAACTGGGCCACCCAGACGCTGCAGGGAACAACCGGGCCACCCAGACGCTGCAGGGACAACCGGGCCACCCAGACGCTGCCACTCAAGGCGCTCTTCTCAAATTTGCTCCAAATATCTGGAGGTGCTGTCAGTAAGCAGCTGTCATTTAAGTAGTTTAAGGTGCTGACAAGTTTGGGGGGATAGCCAGGACCACTGCTCAGTCCTAAAGGAAGGGACAGCTGCCAGGCAGCATGCTACCCAAGCTCCTACTACATGCTTGCTGGCGGGTCCAAGGTGCCTACAATGCAAATCTGAACAGTCAGGACTAGACTGTGATGGAGAAGCATGAGGCAGCCCCACAGATACTCAAGGCCAATACCAAGCAGAGAATGTGCAGAGCAAAAAGGAACAAAGGGGCAGCAAGGGTGAGCCAAGTTGACACGAGAAAGTCATCTGCACTCATCTCTGAAGGAGAGCAACAACAACGGCGAGGACAACAGGCTGGCATTCACTTCCCAGCACTTCACCTGCTCTACTACAAACCCTTCATGTTCTATTGGCAGGAACTGCTACAGGCATGGGGACACAGCAGTGAGCAGCATATACATTGGTGTCTCCTCTCGCAAGGCTTATGTCCAGTTAGGAAAAGACAGGCACGCCTTTAATCCCAGTGCTCAGGAGGCAGGGGCAGGTGGACCTCTGTGAGATTGAGGCTAGCCTTACCTACGGAGTGAGTTCCAAGCCAATTGGGCTATAGGGAGACCCTGTATAAAAAAGAGGGAGAGGGGAGAGTGGAAGAGAGATGGAAAGGGGGAGGGGGAGGGGGAAGAAGGGGAGGGGAAGAAAGGGAGAGTGAGAGGGAGAGGAGAAAAGAAAGAAAAAGAGAGAGAAGGAAAGAAAGAGGAAAAGTGAAAAAGGGCGGAGAGAGAAAAGAAGGAGGGAGGGAGGGATCAAGTCAAGTAAGTAAAACATATTAGATGACAACTGCTCAAAGGAAAACAAAACACAAAAAGGAGAGGCTGTGGTCTGGGTGGTGCCATTTTGAATAGGGTGACTGTGAGAAAGGACCTGGGGAGTGTCTGCAGGCACACAGACATCTTAGGGAAGATTCCAGACAGAAGGAGCAGCCAGTGAGAAGAGTTTGGACAGGAAGCCTGACTGGCAAGTCTGAAGGAGGGCAAGGATCCCAGTGTGGCTAGGGTGGAGCAAGGGACGGACAGGCACAGCGCGAGTACAGCCAATAGCTGTGCACTGCATAAGTCAGGGCACTGCTCCCATGCACAGTTCGCTGTGCAGAACAGAACCCAGGCTTATCAGCTACACATGGCTGACAGGGGTGGAGATGAGGTCAGAGAAGTATCGGGAAGCTGTGTGGGCCTCTCAAAGGTTTGGCTTTTCCTCTGGAGGAGACAGGAAGCTACTGCTGGCAGGGTTGTGAGCAGAGACCTGGCCTGACCTGACCCCTTCCTTCATCACAGGCTCACTGTGTGGAGGGTACTCAGCCGCAGGACAAGACTAGACCCAGGAGACTGCTTTGAGGACTACACAAATAACCACACTCAACTGCCTGTTGCATTATCCTCCAAGGCCCAAGAGGTAGACAGAAGGAGTACTCTTCCCAGATGAAGAGACTGAGGCCCGGGAACACACATGCCACTGAGCCAGGTGACTGGGCAAGGCTGGGTGGAGATACCAGGATTGGGAAGCAGGCAGAAGAGCCTTCTGCAGGGACTAAATGCACTAGACATGGAGCCAGGGTGGCAGGGCTTGGTACCCTTGGGGAAGTTCAGGCTTGGGTTAGGGGCGTTTAGGACCTGGAGACAAATAGCCAGAGCAGCCAATGAAGACCAGTCTGAAGATCAGTGTCACACCAACGCCCCCTGCTGCTCTGTAGATGGAAACACCGCCTCTGAGCCCATCCCTGTTCCACTCCTGTCCTCGCACCCAGTGGGAAGAAGGCCTAACACCATAAACCTAGTATTCTTCCTCTGTATGTCCTGGGGCTTTCCACTATGCCGGGCAAACCTGAGACCCTTCACTGATATGAAAGAATGACTCCTGCAGCCTGCTCTGGGCTGGCCTTGTTTCAAATGGGAAGAACATTACCTCTCCTTTTCGTCCTCAACAGGAGAATCTCCATGACAAGGGATGTAGGGGGGGCTGCCAGCTAGGAGGACTCTCCTACTCTAAGCCAGGGCAAAACACATGAGACTAGCAGGGAGACATTCGGAGAGCCATAAAAGGGCTGGGCTATGTCTGAATGGTAGAGCACCTGTCTAGTGTCATGGTTGATGTGCTGGAGAGCTTTAGTGTCAACTTGACACACCTGGGCTGAATTGGGGACTTGCCTTCATTGGACTGGCTTGTGGCCATGTCTATGGAGTATTGTCTTGATTGTTGAGTGATCTGGGAGGGCCCAGCCCATTGTGGGTGATGCTACCCCTAGGCAGGTTGTTCCATATTGTATAAGAAAACAGGCTGAGCATGGGCCAGAGGAGCAACCCAGTAAGCAGCATTCCTCCATGGCCTGTGCCTCAGCTCCTGCCTCCAGGTTCCTGCCCTGAGCTCCTATGTTGGGCTTCCTAAATGATAAACTGTGACCTGGAAGATGTGAGCCAAATAAACTCTTTCCTCTACAAGTTGGTTTTGGTAAGAGTTTTATCACAGCAATGGAGAAGCACACTAGAACAGATGGCTTCGGTTGTCAACCTGATACTCCTGGAGAGACAGAACCTCCACTGAGGCACTTCCTCTACTGGACTAGTTTGTGGCCACGTCTGTGAGGCATTTTTCTTGATTGTTGAGGGATGTGGGAATGTTGAGCCCACTGTGGATGGTGCCAGCCTTGGGCAGGTGGCTAGAAGAAAGCAGGCTGAGCACAGGCCAGAGGAGTAGGCCAGTAAGCACTGTTCCCTCCTCCAGGTTCTTGTTTCAGCTCCTGCCCTGGCTGTGCTCCGTGACCGGCTATACTGTAAGCTGAAATAAATCCTTTCCTCCCCAAGTTGTTTTTGGTCACAGTGTTTTACCACAGCAATAGGACAACAAGCTTGGACACAGCATGTGCAAGGCCCTGGTTTTCATATACAGGTTGGAGCTGGGAAGTGGGAATCGAACTAAGGAACAACTGAACAGGTTAAATGGTTTTAAAAAAAATAAAATGGCAGAAACCATAATAATTCACTAAAAAGTATGTGTGTGTGTGCGTGCGTGCATGCGTGCATGTGTGTGTGTGTGTGTGTGTGTGTGTGTAATAATAGCTAATCTCAGAGTCAACTGGATGCATTTCATCACAGAGTGGCTCTATAAAGGGAGGTCTGAAAGTATGGGTGGGCTGCAGTGAGCGTGTGTGATGGCCCCATTCTTAATGGCAGCAATGTTGCTTGGGAGTCAAAAGCAGTGCTTGTGTCCCAAAGCCCCTGTCGGCATTCTCAGTCACCAAAACTGGGCCACAGAGCTGCGGGCAGGAGGTGGAAGCCCAGGAGGGAGGAGGAAGCACGGGCTTCCACACCAAGCCTGTGAGTTAATGAGGCGAACCTCATGCCCCTTCATGCTAAATGCAGCTGAAGCCCAAGTCATTTGGGAACTGGAATAAACTACAGAATTAAAGCGGAACTAGACTTTAATGGACCTGAGGCAGTGAACATTTGAGAACTGCATTTCCTAGTGGACCAGGCCTATGCTGAGGTCTGCTATGAGCCTCTTTTCCACATACAGGGGGGAGCAGATGCACTCTTATAGGAAGGTAGACATGACCAAATAAGAATAGTACCAAGTTTCCTCCCCACTTAAGAAAACCACACTCTATAAAGAGGAAAGACGGCTCATGCTTCAGAAAAGGAAGCCTGGGGCTGGAGAGATGGCCTAGTGGTGAAGAGCGCCAACTGCTCTTGCAGAGGACCCGGGTTCAATCCCTAGCACCCACATGGCGGCTGAGAGCCGTCTTTAACTCCAGTTCCAGGGGAATTCGACACCCTCTTCTGACCTCCGCGGCATTGCACTACACGGGTGTGCAAACCTACACGCAGACAGTACATTCATGCACATAAAAAAAATAAAATAAAATTTAAAAAAAGGAAGCTTGGTCTAGTAAGACCTGACTTTGTCCTCAAGTGGATGGAACTGGTAAATGAAAAGCCAAAAGGAGCCAGGGGTTCCCTCCCCTCCAAAACCCGAGTGACCCCTGAGGACCAGATCCTCAACTGACCTTGAGAAAACAAAAACCTTAGTTAATCTGGGCTGTGTGGCCTTCAGCATCCAAAAAGAAAGTATAACCAGAAAAAAACAAACAAACAAAGAAAAAATGCACTGTTGTTTTGCCTGTCTTAAATTCTTACTGGCAATTACAGCTACCCTGTGGCTGCCACTGCTTTTGCCATCGCCAGATGGGGACTGCTTAGACATCCAGCTTGTGAACTGAGCAACTACTGGGGTTTCAGCCTCTTCAGAGTATAGACTGCCATTGTTGGACTACCCAGGCTGTATCATGGAGGCCAGTACAGGAAGATCAAGACAGGACGTGATGCTTACTAGACTTTGCTTGGTGACTATGAAAAGGGAAGACCCCAGTGTGGAGCACAAGGGCAGGACTGATGGTTGTTTGGGCTTGCCAAGGAGGAGCCTTCAAACAATTCCTTAAGGAAAACATCATCTTTCAGGCTAATAAAGAAAAAATAAATAAATAAATAAATAAATAAATAGAAATCATAAGCTGAAGATGCTAAAACCTATGATGTCATAATCTTGATATATGTGTAGCATGCATATATGTATATTTTGGAGTGATGCAAATTGGAAGGAACAACAACAAAGACTGGGTCAAAGAACTGACTGAAATGATGAACTTCTGCCACAAACAGTAAACTTCTGTATAGGAAATTTTAAAAGAGACTGAGAAAAAGATGAAAAACGTGTGGCAGAATGCATGAGCTCTGGTGGGGTGGGAAACAAGAAGGGGAAATGGGTCTGGATTTGGTTAGGAAATGTTATATGAAATGCGCAAAGCTTCAATAAAAATTGGTTTTGAAAAAAAAAAAAAAAGAAAACCACATTCATTAGCAGAGTCTTCCTCCCAGCCTGGTGGGGGCTCCCAAACCATCCCTTCGTAAATGACTTATTTTCTGATTAGAAGTCACAGCTGGTGGGTGGGCTAGGGCGAGAAAGTTCAGAAAGCACAGAGATTCCTCAGACCAATTCAGGAGATTAAATCATTTCCTCACTGCATCAAACAGGGCTGAGACACGTTTTGAGGGCCTTGCTCTTTGGGAAGGAGGTTGGGAGTGAGAGGGCCCGTAAGGCGCCATCTTTGAGTCTACGGGAGAAAGATGTGCATCTCCATCTCCATAAAGATGACGGTTCTAGACAAAGAGGACCCAAAGAGCAAACAAATGGTCATGTCACGAGACCTGGAAGGGAGATCCAGAAGACTCTCTGAGAATGCTCTGGGAAATCAGTGACCTTGGCCCACCACCAAGCTTTCCTGGGTCTAAAGCCCTATACATGGTGATACCAAAAGGTCTCTGAGAACTGGTGATCCAAGTTTCAGAAAGGACAATAAAGGTAAAATATACCCGGTTTGTTTGAAGGCCAGAGTCTGAGCCACCAGAAGGATTAGGGATAACGAGGAAGTGAGAGGAGTTCATTAAAAACGGTCCCCTGAAGGTACCAACCAGTATCCTAGCTGAGCCTCATTAAAAGCTGAAAATCGGAGACGCCATAACGCGCCAGGCCAGGATCGAAAGGTTATTCCTGGACAAACTGTCAGCCCATGAAAGGAAACAGCCAGAATTGACCAGAGTCCAAGTCAACAGCTCCAGAGAGAGTGGACTGTTTTACCTCTCATCCACCTGTGCCCCTTTTCTAAGCCTAGGGAACAACCTGCGGAAGAGGGGGCATGGTAGAATGTAAGGGCTGCGATTGGGGTGAATGGTGAAACTACAGCAATGTAGTCTGGACACTCATTTGATCAACTTGATTGAACAAACAACCTGTCACCCCCCACTGGATGGTGGGGCTGTAGGTGTTTGGGCACAACAGCCTGCAGATAGGTTTTGCATGAAGGATGCTTGTACTCATGGATTATCACTTATAGCTAAAAATGAAAAAAAAAAAACAAAACTGAGAGAAAGATGCAGGACAGTTATGGCAGAATGCATGATCTGGGATGGGGTGGGGGTGGGGGGGGAGGGAAAGGGAAATAAGCCTGAACTGAATTGGAAAAAATGTATGAAATGCACAAAGCATCAATAAAAACTAATTTAAAAAAATAAATAAATAAATAAATAAATAAATAAAAGCTGAAAATCATGGGAGGGAAAATACAAGCTTGCCTCGGACAAAGCTGCTCCATTCATGAATTTGGACTTCTCTGTGAAAACTGGCTCATCAGTCTTCAGAAAAGCCGCCTACTTACCTGGGACAGTCCAGGGACAGTCTACTGGCATGGCCAAGATAGCTAGTCCTGGCTTCAAGTTGTCATTCTCCATCTGCAGGCCCTGGGCTGGCCCAGGCTGCTGAGTGGTAGAAACAGCTCATCTCTCTCAAGAGGTCTCCTGAGCTCTTTCCTCCAAAACAGCAAGCCTGGGGGAGATGGGAGGACCTTGAGTTCCCATCCTAGCTCTGGCTGTCCACGCTCATTCGTCACCTCCTCTGGGGCCATTCTCACAGCTGTAAGCGACCTTCTTCACTGACTCTCTAGACAGCTTTGCTCATCAACTCTCCCTATGAGCTAAGATTATGTCAATGGCTCATCTCTGTGCTTCAGGCAGCATCTGGAGTAGTGGCTGCCCTACTGCAGGATCTCAACGGATGAATGACAGCTTGGGAACTGTCTGGCTTCAGACACCAAGCAGGCAGGTACCTTCCAGAGCCCCCGAGCCTGCCATGTCAGGTGTGGGACAAGTGCTGGAGGGAGGGATGGCCCAGTGTCTTTCTGAAGCTCTGTGCCTCCAGCCCTCCCTTGCGATCCTCAACCCTCTCTTTGCCCTATCCCAGTATTGATCAAGCCACTCAGGACAGAGAGGGAAGGGAGGGAGGCTGTAGGGAGGTGGGGACCATAATAAACACTCTTCAGAAGTCACCACCAGATGACCAAAGGCATGAATATGAATAGAAAACCTCAGGAACAGAAGGAACCTGTGAGAGGCATGGGCGTACAACCTCGGAAGCTGGAGTCAAGAGGCTGCAGTGCACATGCACACAGAAGAAAGTGTTGCATGAGTAACAGGGACTGTGCAGAACCCATTTCTTTAAGTAGCAATAATAAAGCCTGGCCGAATCACAGGAGTGTTCCTGGACATCTTTCCTGATGCATTAGAAGCCCTAGCTTCTCAGGGTAAAGTGAAGAAGGGGAACTGTTACCATAACACAGTCCTTGCTGCCTTGGTCAGGAGGAGTCTGCACAGGTTGGGAGCACATGTGAGTTTATAGCTCAGCACATGCGCCAAAACCAAAAAAATAAATCTGTTTTGAGAGTATGGATTAATTTAAAGGGCTGTTTGCCTGCCCTTTATGGTAATAAATGTGATACACATGCAGAGCTGAGCAAGCCGAGACCACGGAGTAAGGAGGAGAACAAAACCTCCTCTAATTCCACGAGGTGAGAATTACTGTTGATATTCTGGTGCCCTTTCCTCCTCTATGAATGAAAATTTAAAAGAGCTGAGAGCACACTGTTAATAGAATTTCAATAACTCATTTTTTTTCAGTAAAGCCCATCTAAAAACACTCCATACAGTTCCAAGAAAGATGTTCATCCTTGGTGAACAAACAACAAAATGAATAATAAAAACCCTCGGTGAAGTTTACAAAAAAAAAAGCAACAAAACTGCTTAGTCTACTGAGCCCGATTTCTCTACCAAAAGAAAAAACATATCACTACTTTTAAGACAGAAGTTCTCCTGAGCACAAAAACATTTTTTATATCTCCTTTCCAATCAATTTGTACTGTTGCCAATAAGTCACATTTTTCAAATCAGAGGAAT
The DNA here is from genome assembly GCA_009823505.1 of Rhizomys pruinosus. Classification (NCBI taxonomy): domain Eukaryota; kingdom Metazoa; phylum Chordata; class Mammalia; order Rodentia; family Spalacidae; genus Rhizomys; species Rhizomys pruinosus. The sequence continues at coordinate 166,500 of VZQC01014625.1, read as the reverse complement.
TTTATAACTGCATCTTATTATTGTAGGTGGCCTTGGAAAGGTCTTCTGGATTAGCCAAATCATTTTTAAAAATTATTTTATATTTTTATATATGAGTATTTTGCCTGCATCTATGTAAGTGCACCACACATGTGCAATGCCCACAGAGGCCAGAAGAGGGTGTCAGAGCCTCTGAAACTGGACTTAAGGATGGTTTTTACCACGTGGGTGTTGGGAATCAAACCTGGGTCCCCTGTAAGAGCAGCTAGTGCTCTTAACCACTGAGTTCTCCAGCTGCAAACCATTTTAAAGGTTGGTTCACATTCATAGGCTACATTTTCAATTTTGTTATAACCTGTCACCTACACAGTACAGCAGGCACATGGCTCTGCCAAGGACATGTGGGTCTTGTACCACCCAGCTGGGAGCGGCCCTGGTGTCTGCCCTTGTACTTGATAGGCACTGGGTTTTACGTGTAGGTCCAAAGGCTTGGCTAGAAGAACAGCCCCAGACTCTTTTTGCCTGAAGAGAAACTTCAGGACTGAGAATTCCTTAGTGCATGCCCTTTTCCACCTCTTGTAACAGTCACATTTCACCCAGCACAGGCATATACCAGGCACAGGCAGCACTGGGGTGATGAGGGAACAGCCAGATGTTCTACCAGCTTCCATGGCGATGCAGGTGCAGAATGGTCTCTATCCATTAGCCTCACACTATCCTGGCAGGAAAGGCCAATGTAGCGACTCCCCTTTGCTAGGTAATGAAACATTCACTGCAGTTCTGCTCAGGTCATAGGTAGAAGGCTCTGACTCCTCAGCTAGGGATCTTTCACAGTGTTGGTCACATTGGAGGACTTCCTCTTGCTGATAACGTAAATCTTTTTGGATTATTCAGAGTTCCTCCCATGCTTGGCACAAGCTGGCTGCTGAGTCTGTGAGCAGCGAGCTGCCCTGACCTCTAGATGGCTGCAGTTGGCCTGGTTCCTGTGCTTGGCCAGCATCTGGTCCCTGACCCAGGCATCTTCCCAGTGCTGCTAGCACCAGTTCTAGCACCACTGTCATGGAAGCTGGCTTCCAGCTTCTCCTGATCCTTGACCTTGCTTGGATATGTGGCCTCCAGTTAAAGATATTTCCCAGCCTCCTTTGCAGCTATATGTGCCCAAAGGTCTAAGATCTGGCCATTGGAGAAAAAGAATGACAAATTCCAGGTCTTCCCTTTAAACTGTCACCACGTGCTCCGCCCCAGTTCTTTCTGTGGGAGAGGATGAAATGAGGTTTTAACCTTCAGACATTGAGGGAAAGACACCGTTGAAGGTACCAGGCCTAGACCTCTCCATGCTGGACTGGTGCATAAGAAGTCACCGTCACCCTGGGTCCAGCCAATGTGGAAGCATGGGGAGCATGGGTCTCTTTGACAGAGGGACCAGCCCAAGAAGCTTGAACAAAACCAGTTCTACATGTACCTAGCAATGCCCCTTACCATCCACCAAAGGGGGTGCCCAGATCTGTGTACAAAAGCGCTCCAATCCGTGTTATCAACTGGAAATTTCCGAATAAAGGAAACCACCAGGACCTCAAAGATGACTTGTGCTTAGGTCACAATAAATGCTGAGGGAACCAAAAAAAGAAAATCAGCTTCCTACAGGACCAGCAAGGGATCGCGAGACAGGTGAGGCCCACGGCCCGTCCGCTGTCTTTCAGCAGCTCTCCCCACTCCTAGTAAAGCACGGCAAGTTGAACTGATGTGGGCCAAGGCTGGGTCTCCATGGAAACTGTCATCACAGGAGCTGTGTTCCTGACCAAGAACTCAATGGTCAACTTTTTAAAGAAATTATATAAACTTTGTGCTTTGCCATCTGTAAAAGCCTTGGGGATTTTTTAAGATAGAAAACCTGTTGGGCCAATAATACACCTCGAAGTATACATGCATATTTGTACCATACCCATACGGAGGAGGTGCAAAGCAGTGGAGTCCAAGACAAGAAGCAGTCGTGTGATTTTTTTTAATTTACTGATTAGGTAATGGTATATAGCACAAAGTACATCAGGTTAATAATTCCTGCAGACTTCTAAATACAGAAAATTGGAACATTTAAGAACATGTTAGTGGGCTGGAGAGATGGTTCAGTGCTTAAGAGCAATGGCTGCTCTTGCAGAGGACCTGGGTTCAATTCCCAGCACCCACATAGCAGCTAACAACTGTCTATAACTCCGGTTCCAGGGATCTGATGCCCTCTTCTGACCTCCATGGGCATTACATGACATGGGTGCATTTACATGCATGCAGGCAATACACTCCCACATATAAAAATAATAAAAATAAAATATTAAAATAAGAATGTTTTTAGTCAAAAGGGTAAAGAGGAAACCTAGGTAAAAGTCAGAAAAGCAGCCCCAAGGCCTGGTTCTGACACTGATCAGCTGCAGGACCCTGGACAGTGACTTAAACCCTCCAAATGAATTCCCAGTCCACACAGAGAGATTTCACAGCACCTGTCTCCCAGGGATGTGGTAGAAACTAAACAAGACATTGTGTATAAAAAATACTTTGTAAACTGATTGTGAACATTATATGGCATTGCTGGAGAAGGTGTTTAAGAGGAGATTCTGGCAGCCACCATCCCAACAGCCTAGAGCAGATTAGAAGCTACCCAGTCACTTTGAGAGACCTACAACAATCCCTCTGCAGCCCTTCCAATTGCTCTGCATGCATGCTGGCAAGAGGCAGTCTCTGCCGCGTGCGTCACTGGCATCCATTTGCTCACCAGCTGCCGAGTGGCCAGCAGGATGTCAGTCACGGGCTGTGAAGAAAAGAAAGCCTCAGTGAGTTGGGACCACTGTGTGGTGACACAGCTATCAACCAAAATAGGGTTCCCAGGTCCTGCTCTGCTTTCTGAAGCTCCCAGAAGGAGACAGGAAGCATTCTATGCTGCAGAAAGTAAGGGGGATTGCAGTTGTTCAAAGATGCGGGTTGTGGGGTTTAGGTCACAGGTTTCCACTTAACATGGCTCATCAGAAGCATCCTGAGTCTCAGCCTCCCTATCAAGAAGATAGGACCTACACCACCTACCTCATAGAACTATCAGGAGGAGTAAGTGTGAAAAGACAACTACGCACTTAGCACAATTCTTAGCATATGGTCAACAGCCAAAGGTTAGGTACCACTATTAATAAATACATATATATCACTGACAAAGTTAAGGGCTGGCAGATCTCCAGGCAAGGCTTTGCCACAGGCTTTGCAACTGGCAATTATCTGGACAGTGTGCTGGCTTGTTTATTAATCCCTAGGCTAATGGATGTTCTTCTGGATCTCTGCCCCATGCCCCAGGATAGGTGAACCATCCAAGAATATCTGAGTGGCCAGTTGGCTAGATTCTGGCACTTGTTTTTCTAGTTTGTAGGTGCCCATCACTAACTTGAGAGCTATCCTCAAAGAAGAACAGGTTCTCATGGATATCTGCCTAACTTTTCCATCCATTCCCACCTGTGTGTTCTCTATCTGGGGGTACAAAATGAAGAGCTGTTGTTATGCTTTTAAAACATGGCCCTAGGGCTGGGGATGTAGGTCAGTTGGTAGGGTGCTAGCCTAGCATCCACAAGGCTCTGTGTTCCATCCTTAGCACTGCATAAACCAAGTGCAATGGTCCATCCTACACTCTCCCCGTTCAGGGAGAGGTGGCAGAAGGACCAGGAGGTCAGCGTCATTCTCAGTTCCATACAAGATTTGAAGCTGGCCTGAACTACGTGAGATACCATCTTAAAACAAGAACAAAACAACAAAAAGGTGACCCCGGCCAGCAAAGTGGTATAGGTCAGCACCCACATGGTGGACAGCGCCACCTGTAAAGGCTGTGCATCTTGTGCAGGCTTGTTCCCTCCAGCCAAGAAGCAACTTTATAGCTTCAAAACCTGCATTCTTTCCTTATCTCTCTGAAGCTGAAGCATCAGACCCACCCATGCTGTAAGGGATTGAACAAGAATCATTATACCTGTTCCACAGATAAGGCTGGAGACCTCAGAGTGATCTGGCTTAGGAAATTGTGCTCAGTAGTGGAACGGCCTAGAAGGCAGGTTACTGCACCCCTAGTCCAGAGCGCTTCACAGACAATGCATTTGGTTGTGAACTCTTGGCTTTAAACATAGTGCATTGCTTCTTTTTTTAAAATTTTATTTATTTTTGTATGTGTATGAATGTACTGTCTGCATGCAGGTCTGTGCACCCGTGTCGTGCAATGCCGCGGAGGTCAGAAGAGGGTCTCGGATTCCCCTGGAACTGGAGTTCTCCTGGAACTGGAGTTACAGACGGTTCTCAGCCGCCATGTGGGTGCTGGGGATCGAACCCGGGTCCTCTGCAAGAGCAGTCAGTGCTCTTAACCACTAGGCCATCTCTCCAGCCCCAATGCTTCTGATGGACTCAGTAGCTGAGGTATCTGGTCACAGTGCAGTGTAGAATCACATCCTTAAAAGCCACTCACTGGGGCTGGAGAGATGGCCTAGCGGTTAAGAGCACCGACTTCTCTTGCAGAGGACCGGGGTTCGATTCCCAGCACCCGCATGGCGGCTGAGAACCATCTGTAACTCCAGTTCCAGGATAACTCCAGTTCCAGGGGAATCCAAGACCCTCTTCTGACCTCCGCGGCATTGCACGACACGGGTGCACAGACCTACATCCAGACAGTACATTCATACACATACAAAAATAAATAAAAAAATAAAATAAAAGCCACTCACACTGGCAGATGTTTACATGCTCCAGAAATCTGAAGAGCACTGATAAGTCATGCCTACTAACGTAATTGTCAGTTATCTCCCACTTCTGGCTCCCTGCCCTTCTCCAGCTGGTTCACCCAGTCCCCTCCTCTCAGACCTCCGTTGCATTCAGCCCTCTATGCTCCAGTCTAACTGGAACATTCACACAATGATTCTTGCTTTAAGGAATATTATTTCATGCCATAACAAAGTAATTCTATTGGCTTTCCACTGTTGACCAGTATCTAGAACCTTGATAGGTGTCTAGTTATTTTTCCTACTGCTGTGATAAAATAGAAAATTCCCTGACAAGGGGCCAGTGAGCTGGTTCAGCGGGTGAAGGCAGTTGCTTCCTAATGATGGAAGCCCAACAACCCGAGCTGGATCCCTGGAACCAGGTAAAGTTGGAAGGAGAATGGATTCCAACAAGTTGTCCTCCAAACCTCTACATCCACACATCATACACACATAGTAACAGTTATAATAATAATAACTTTACATTCCCTGACAAGAACGACCTAAGGGAGAAGGTCATCTCATAGTTTCATGACCATCCATCATGGTGGGAAGTCGTGGTGACAGGAACATGAGAGGCAGCTCATCACACTGCATCCACCACACTCAGAAGGGGAGGGAGACGAGTGCCTGTGCTCGGGCTCAGTCTCCTTCCCATTCAGCCTGGAACTCCATCCCAAGGAGCGGTCCCAGTGGGAGGGGCTTCCCAGTGGGAGGGGCTTCCCCTCTCAATTAACCTAATCAAGATACTCCAGGTACCCCTGAAGGTCTGTTTCATAGGAGATTCTAGATCCTGTCGATCTGACATTAACCACCACCACTAACTGTCCCAGTTTCATCCTGTTTCTGGTACAAACCACTCGTAAAACATGACTTGGGGAGAAAAGGGATTGTTTCCTCTTACCCTCTCAAGGGAAGTCAGGGCAGGAACTCAAGTCAGGAGCTTGGGGGCAGGAGATGAGACATGATATAATGCTGCTTGCTGGCTCACTGTCCAGACTGCTCCCTAGCTTTCTTATAAAGTCCAAAGAACTGACTGAAACAGTGAACTTCTGCTCAAAACAGTCAACTTCCCCATGGAAAATATTGAGAAAGACTAAGAGATGAAAAGCACGTTTGGCAGAATGCATGAGGTCTGGCGGGGTAGGGGAATGGGCGGGAACACGGGTCTAGATTTGTTAAAAATAAATAAATAAATAAATTTATGTGAAAAAAAATAAACTGAAAATGTAAAAAAAAATAAATAAAAAATAAAATGAAAAAAAAAAAAAAAAAGTCCAGCACCCCCTGCCTAAGAAGGAGCCACCCACAGCCAGCTAGGCCTTCATACTTCAATCATCAGTTAAGACAACTCCTCGTAGACATGGCCAAGGCTAGTATAATCTGGGCAATCCCTCAACTAATATTCTCCTCTCAATGACTCTAGGCTATGGCAACTTGACAGCTGAAGCTGGCTAGAACCTGGGTAAACGTTGACTTGCTGCTGCCCCTTCTGTGTCCTCATTGCAAAGTGGGTTGAACACAATCTTTCCTACTTCTTCTGGTTCTTGACTCCACACACTCTCAAATCTCATGCATCTGGAGACTGCTGAACGACAGCAGAACCTCCAAGGCTTTCTTACTGACTCATGTAGTCTTAGGATCACCCCACGCCTCAATTCTCCCATCTCTAAAACATCCGTCACAGCAGTACATACTCTGTGAAGGTTTTATACAAATGAAATGTGATAATACTCGTGAAATGCTAGGGACAGTGTAAGATCTCATGGATCAAAGTTTGGGCTTCAGGCTCAGCCTTGAATAAGCTTCCAAAGTTCAATTCCCACTTCAGAGCCTTCTACTCTAGGCAAGCCCATCCCTGAGCGTGATTTGGTCATTCCCACCACTGTGCTCTGAGTTACCTGAATGTTCATCTCTCTACCACAGAACGGCCTGCCCTGCCCTCATCTGCTAGTCTAAATTCTTGATAAGATGTCGGGTTGAGCCTGACCTTCCTTCATGGAACCCCTTCTGTGACAGCTACAGAGATTCTTCCAGTTCTCAGAGTTCCTGAAGCACTCACTTGTCATCTAGGCCAAGCACTGCTCTCTCTCTCTCTCTCTCTCTCTCTCTCTCTCTCTCTCTCTCTCTTTGCACATGTGTGCAATGTGCATACATGCGTATGCGTGTATGTGGAAGCCAGAGGCCAACAATGGGTGTCTTCCTCAATCAATTACTCTGCAGCATTTTTATTTTGGGGGGACATGGTCTTCCCTGAGCCTGGCTAGGCTTGCTAGCCAACACATACTATGGCTCCTCCCATCTCTACCTCCCTAGCTAGGATGATAGGTATACACCACAGCACCTACTACTTACATAGGTTCTGAGGATCTGAACTCAGGTCTCTCACTTGTTTGCATGCACTTTAGTGACTGAGCCATTACGCCAGCCCATGGGATGCCCTTTAAGAAAATAAAACTGCAGGCTCCTTGATCCAAACCACTATGCTGCTCTTCCTCTGGGTCTAGCATGCTCTGTGGCACACAGCCCTTCAGACACTTGTTGACTGAATAACAAATGTATTGTTATGCCCAAGTATATATCCAGTAAGTTTCCTTTTAGTTGATAAGGCTCAACTACTGATACACCACACTTTGGAGCCAAAAGACAACATAAAGATGAGCTTCAGCTGAACAGTTAAATCTTCCTCATCAGTAAAAGGCACTGGTATCTGGCCAGAGTGGACAATAAGAAAAAAACACAACCATCCAAAGGAAATGGCTATCACAGACTTCCACGCAAATGCAAGTGCAAGCTCATGCATACTTCCTGTGAGCAAGGCCTGAGCCTTTCAAAAAGCTGAAGTCACCTATTGAATACAGAAACAAGTATTTACTGGGGAATGATTCTGTGCGAACACTGACCTAGTTGACGGGGACAGAGAAGGGCATAAATATATAAGTAAGTAATGAGCAATATATAAGCGAAATGATATTCTTACTTACATTCTGGTATCTGAAGAAGGAGGTGAGGTACATTGCTACCTCTAGATCCACAACGAAGTCCTCAACACAGCACCTCCTTGCACCAACTCCTATGTCATGGGGGGCGGGGGGGGGCAGATGAATGTACCACTCCTAACTGAGCAGAGAGACGCAGAACTAAAAATGCCCTGTCACTCCACTGTGTTGTTCCTCTCTCCAGAATGCAGCAGGGACAGACAACATGGCTTGCCCCTGTCATTCCAATACTGCCAGCTGAGCTCTGCCACTAATGTCACTTAAATACCAACTGTCTCAAATGGCAGAGTAGGCCAAGATGCCAAAAACAGGACTCAGAGGGGGAAAGGGAAGGGCAGCCATTGGTTAGAGAATGGGCTTGTTTTTAGCATGGTACAACTTAGCCTTCTTCTTTTAAAGCAAAAATCTCTTCTATCATCTCCAGCCTTGGGTTTCTTTTTTTCTTCCAGCAGGATACTGAAAATAGCTTTGCATTTAACATTTAAAATTGTTTTTGATCCCACACTCTTTTAGCTCTGCTTTCTCCAGCAAACTTATCCCATTCCCTGAGGGTTCTCGCAAGTGTATTCCACAAGCAAACAAGCCAGTGACTGTGTTTATCGCAAAGAGTCAAAAGCAAAGGTGATTTATATAATGGTATGAGAGAGTAGCCAGGCAAGAACACACTACTCTTATCTGGACCAGAAGTTCTAGGACAAAATTTCTTTAAGACAGATGACTATCAAGATTCTATGGAAAGTGAAACCATAGGGCGCTGTCCCTGGGAGCTTCTGAGTGCCCCTCCTCCTCTCTCACCCCCATATCCTTCTAAGAATCTGGAGGTAGCCATTTGAAAGCAAATTTGCATGATGAAGAACATGTTACATTTTCCCGTTACACTGAGAGAACATAGGATTTTTCCAGTTGAGAAGATCCTGAGATGTTGAACTTTCAGGAGGATGATTTCCTCCACAGTTTCTCAGCATAGCACCCTGCTGCTCACTGCCCCCCCAACACACACACACACACACACACACACACACACACACACACTCAGTGTTCTACTGTCTTGGTTATAAAACAATAGACCAAATTCTAAGGGCACAAAAGTAAAATATTCCTTTCATAAAGATTTCCAACAGACTGGAAAAATTGTAGAAGCCCTAAGATAGACAGTGAAAGGCAGCAGTAAATAACTCTAATGCTACACAGATGAGGGCCTTGCAAAAGAAAGCTTAATTAATGCTAATACTACTGTAGAAGGGACCAGCATGATTCAGCTACAGCTGCCCCGAAGTGGTTTTCCTGAGCTCTGGGGAACTAAATCATTATTTAGTTTGGTTGTGATGTGTTTGTTTGTTTGTTTGTTGTTTAACATAAAAAAATTATACCAAGGTTCCATCAACTGCCTTACAAATAAACTTTTAGAACAAAACCAGTCTTTAAGACCACTGTGCATGTGAGACACTACACAGAAGTCTGCACTAAACATAATTAAAACAGTAATAGTTGGTGACACATACCAGAAGTACATTTATGGGGAAACCCTTCAAACGCCTTAATTTGTTTACATGCAGCACATCACATAAACAATGCATTATGTTTCATTAAAAGCCTTCTAAGCAAACCACTAGTTACATGATACACAACCACAGGCAAACACTCTAATTCATATATGCAGGCCTTAGCCCCAGGCTGAAAACAGAGAAAGAGGCAGCTAGAGAGGTGGCTCAGTGGTTAACGGCACTGGCTGCTCTTGCAGAGGACCAGGGTTCAGTTCTCAGCACCCAAATGGTGGTTAACAACCATCTGTAACTGCAGTTCCAGGGGATCTGACGCCCTCTTCTGACTACTACAGCCATTGCACACCTGGGTGTGCATTTACAAACATTCAGGAAAGACACACCCTTAAAATAAAAATAAATAGAATTTAAGAAAAGGAAACCTCTGTGCACAGGAACTCAGTCTATAACTTGACCTTTACTCACTGCAACAACATCACATCACCTCCAAAGTCAAAGCCTTCGTCATGCTGCATCTACTTCCTGGGAAACTGGCCCCAGATCTTTCAAAAACTGAACTCAAATGTCACCTTCTTAATGGGACTTTTCCTGATGACCCTGCTAAAGTGCCTTCCTTCCCGGCACCGTCCATCCTGGCGGCCATTTCACTCCGCTTGGTCCCTTTGCCAGTATGGCACCTGCAGCAGTCAGGTGTTTATTGTCTGTCCCCTTCTAATGCAGCCTGTTTGGCTACTGAGCCCAGAACTGTGTCATGCACATGGTGGGCCCCCAGTAAACCCACCAAATGAGTAAGTAGAGATGGGAGAAGGACGTGAGGCAAGGAAAGTTGATCAAGTTGAAGAGTGAAGGAACTGGCCATCCTGATTAGACAGGAGATGATAGTCTGCTAATTATGAAATATCCCTGTTTTGGAATAAATAGCTGGCAAGCAATGGAGAGAGAGAGAGAGAGGAGAGAGAGAGAGAGAGAGAGAGAGAGAGAGAGAGAGAGAGAGAGAGAGAGAGAGAATGAGAGAAGGTGGGGGAAGAAGTGGAGTCAGAGGGAACGTCACAAAGAGGAGAGACTCAAGGCAGGCACGGGAAGGAGGGAAGGAAGCCTCTCTGGTGCCCGGCTCACCTGAGCTGGGACACTCTTCAGGAGAGCGTGGCCAGGTGGCTCATGGAAAGTCAGTTAGACAAGCAGCACAGAGGCTCAGGTACCAGGCCTGGTCTAGAGATGAGGTTAGGGGCAGGAACAGAGCTGGCCTGGAGGAGCAGGGTCAGCCTCAGGAGGCCCAGAAGACTGAACACAGGATATTTGTTCTGAGAAGACCACTCGGGTCACCTGGTGTGGAGAAAATGGAAGAAAGCCTAGAGTGGATCAGAAGAGGCGGTGCTGGGGACCAGGTGTGAGGAGGAGAAAGAGCTTTCCTCTCCGGGTTAGACATGGAGAGACACAAGTGACCAACACTCCACAGCACTTCCTCCTCTGCCCCACAAAAGGCAACTTCCAGCCTATCTCACAGTGGCACCCAAAGGCAGGCCCACTCCCATGCAGCCTGCTCTGAGCCCCAGTAAGGACAGCGGGGCTCAGACTGAGATGGCAGAGCATCACAAAGTGACCTTTATTATCATCATCACATTATTACCTTCTTATTCTTTGGGAGGAAAGTGGTACCTAACTTCCCTGTGCAGTATATATTTGAACATTATATAACACGTTTTATGTAACAGGTTCTTGATATAAAACAATGTTTCCTTTGCTATATAAATGTATTCTGGGGAAAGACTGGCATTAAAAACATATATGTCTCTGGCAAGACTAAGGGTGAGGGTCTTTGGGGTGAGGGGGAGAAAGGTGAGAGACCTCTGGAGAGGTCTGCCGCCTGGGTGGGGCCCTGTGAATGGCCTCGAAAGGGCCAGGGTCAGGAAGTTTCTTTGGAAGCTTATCGTACACGTGGGGGGGGGGCTCAGCACATCAGAGCAAAGCTGGGGAAGGTGACAGGCAGAGGCACACCGCGGATGGGGGGGATGCTCTCAGACCCTTGTAACGGCCACTAGGGGAATGACCCTGTTGTACCATGGCAAGGGGCTCCGGCCTGCTAGAGGGACAGTGCACACCACACCTGTCAACTGAAACTGATCCCCAATCTGTGCAGGCCTAGAGGACTCTTGGTACGGTGCTCAGCACATGCCCCTGAGATCTAACACAGTGGTTTCTCCAAAGAAACCTGGTCTACCAAACAGACACAAGCCTTGCCCCATCCCTTAGCAACTGAGTGGCTGATCTCAGGCAGCTTACAAAACCTCCTCACCTGTAAAATAAGGGCAGTGGTGCCAACCTCATGAGGCAATATGTAGTGAGAGTAAGGAGACTAACACACTTACTGGCCAATAACACACAGAAAGTGCCCAATAAATGCCAGCTGCTGGTACCATACTTATGTGTCCCTCTTTTTCATTTGAAGTAAATCAGACTCAAAGAAGCTAATTTGCTCACATCACACAATTTAAACAGTAGTAGAAGGAAGATATATAAAGGTTTTAGTCGGTGTATGTCCAAAACACTATTAACCAGAAATATTAAATTGGGCCGAACTTTCTTTTACTGAGGCTGGACAAACATGAGTTTACAGTATTTTAAAGGACAGCATGTACTCAAGTGAAAACCGTCTGTCATCATATGCCAGCACTCAGCATCCCCCGGTAGCAAAGATGATTAAGGTATACCCAATATATACCTTCGCCCCCAGCTCAAACCCTCCTCTATGAGACTTCATTATTCAGGCCCATGCCCACCCATGGCCCTGCTGCATCCCTCGTCTCACATCTCTGGGACCTCTCTCGGTGCACACCCTTCCTCCTCCAGAGCTTTAAGTGGGCTGGGTACTGGACAAGCATGGCCCGAAAGCTCCCTGTGCCTGTCATGTAGGGGGAACCAAGATGAACTCTTCCCAAAGTGTTCAGTCTGGGCAAATAGGTGAGATCCCCAGCAACAGCCCAGCATGATGCAGAACAGACAGAGCTCCTACAGGAGTGAGAGATGGGTCCGGGATTGGAGACGCTGCTCCCAGGGGTGGGGAAAGGAAAGATGGAGACAGTTCCTAAAGGTCTCCGAGCCTGGGCTGGGAATCAACAGCAGAAGACGACTTCTACACATGAAGACTGGGGGACTGGGGAGGATTGGACCCAGGGATAGGACATGGGATGGACCACCCCTCAGCTTGGCTGGACAGCCCTGAGTATGCAGGTGCTGACCAGCAGGTGGGCTGGACATGAGAGTGGCAGGCAAGAGGAAGGCACCGTCCGGTGAGCAGCTGGGAAGGGTCATGAGGAGCCAGCCGCACACCTCCAGAGCTTTCACTCGCTCAGCCCACATGAAAACCCCTGAGCTAGGAGCAGACCCCCAGGAGGACGTGAGGATACATAGCAAGAGCAAGCTGGCCGCCAGTGGTAAAGACCATGAACAGGAGTTGGGATGAGAAAGAGCCGGCGCTCTGAGCCATCCGACCAAACTGCCTCATAGGACAACTGGGGAAGGGGTCCAATTCGAGGGGACAGAGTTTGAACAAAGTTTGCAAGCATGTAACTCCAAGGCCAGGAGAACTGTCTGTGGGGTCGGTTGTCGCTGAACCTGTCAGCAGCTAAAGCAGGAGGGACAGGTCAAAACTAGAGCTCAGACACCAGGTCAAGGGGAGGAGTGTGACCAGCTGAGGCTAGGACAGTGGCTGACCTGAAGCAGAGGGAAGATGAGCATCAAGAGAGTAGCATGAGCCAAAGGCAGAAGGAGGAAGGGTCTTCAGGGAGGAAGAGACAGGGGAGATCAAAGTGGCAAATGGGCCAAGAGCAAGCATTTCTGGGGAAGCAGGCTCTTAGAATTCTAGTCCAAAAGTTGTTAGAAGTTGAAAAGAAATATAAAGAAGGGAAGGAGACAAGACAGAGAAGGAGACGAGGAAGTGGCAGAAGAGAGTGTTTAGCTGTGGGAGACGCTGACAGCCAGTGGGGAGACCCCAGCCTCAGTGGCACCTAGTGTGGACACTCGGAGACTGTCCAATGCATAACATGCTCACAACGGGTCTACTTCTTTTTTTTTTTTTTTTTGTCTTTTTGAGACAGGGTCTCCCTGTAGCTCCAGCTGTCCTGGAATTCACTCTGTAGACCAGGCTGGCCTTGAACTCACAAAGATCCGCCTGCCTCTGCCTCCCAAGTGCTAGGATTAAAGGCGTGTGCCACCACACCCGGCCCAATGCATAACATGCTCACAACAGGTCTGCTTCTTAAATCAACACTACGGTTTTCCTGGGACTGGCCAGGAAGCTGAGGGCCAACAGCACAAAGGACACACTGCTGACAGGAGCCTGCAAAGGTGGGAGGGAGTGGCAGCTGGTGCCAAGGGAAGGCTTCCTGTGTGCTAGGCATTTGACATGCAGCACATCCCCTCATCCTCGAATAGACTTCCAGTGGCAGGCGCTGTCATGCAGCAGAGGAGTGCCTGGAGGTCAGAGGAGTCAGGCAGGAGTCCAAAGCCACACATCCCATACCCAGATGCCAGATCCTTCTCCCAACAGAGCCCAGAGGCTCTTGCCCATTTGAGAGCATTGAGAGGAGACAGAGGAGGGATGATTTCCCCCAACCAGGAAGAGGGGAGGGGACAGGAGGAAAGGGGCAGGATATTCTGAACCGGGCTAGAGATGCTTGGAAAGCAAGGCAGTAAGGAAGAAGAAAGACAGGTGGCTGCTGGGGGTCAGTGTGAGCCCCGTGATGAAACAGCCAAGAGGAGAAGGAAAACTGGCAGAGAGCAGAGGCATACCTGTGTCCCCGAGTCCCCAACTCAACCTCAAAATCAAGAAAGGCTATTGCCTTTTTCTTTTTCTCTCACTGCAAATGCCTACCTTAGCTCTCGTAACCCTAAAATCAGTATCTGAAACTGCAACACACTGGGTTGATGATGGAATCACAATCAGAAAGAAAGCTCATCCACAGAAGACAATCCCTATACTGAAGACAGCTTAAACACTTCATATCTGCATATCCATAGGCAGTGCTGTTAACGTAGTCAGGTCTTTCTGTAGTGCTTGCTTACTGTCTAGTACGTAAATTCCAACTGGACTGGTGGTGTGAAGGGATAAATCTGAAAACACGGCCACTTCCTTTTCCTGCCCTGTGGCATGCAAGCTTCTTCTGCAAATAGCAGACACACGGGTGAGTCGACATCATTTTATAAATCATTTGAAATGGATCCTTTAAAACGCCATCTGTTGATCCACTTAAGTTTCCTATGAAAATAGGACGTATGTCAAATGTTTGGAAGGCTCCGGTAGGTTATACCAAACTGAATTCAAATGTATTAAATATTTAGAGGCTTGGAAATAAGAGCAGTAGAAACCTCTGACATCCCCTAGTTCATCTGCCTTGCTTTCCACCTGAGGTGAACTGAATCCAGAAAGGTCCAGTAACTTGCTCCAAGTGGCACAGCTACTGGGCTAGACCCGAGGGGTCAGCCTTCCACCTCCCAGGTTACTGCTCCTCCACACCTGAATCTGCACCGCTCTCTTTCATTTTAAGAAGCATAATAATAAGCAGGAATAAAGTATGGATCTAACTGTTTTAACGTTGCCATTATTATTCCCTGACTGCATCTCCAATAGAACCAAAAATGCCTCTACAGATCCAGCTTCACACAATGCACCCAATTTCAAATCCACCTAGGAAATTTCCAAGCCTTCTGAATATGTTCAATGAACCATTTTAGAGATTTATCAATCATGTGAACCCAATTTCAGAATCTGAAAAATCAAATTTTGTATTTAAGAAATATTTTGAAACTTCACTGATATGGAAATTGAATTTAACAGCAGTGATTCCCCCCCCCCAGTCTTGCAGGCACAGAGAGCTTGAGAGTATTTGAAACTGCTCAGTAGCAGCGATGATTATTTTAAGCTCATGATTCAACTGGTATAATAATTAGAAAATCCACCAACCCAAATTGACAGATCCTGGTATCAATGGGACCACAAGAATAAAAACAATAGCTATATAGAAACAGATTGAAGGGGCACGGGAGCAGAAGTCAGAAGGCCAAATGACAAACATACGCAAAGAAGAGATGCATTTAATGGCCAGCATTTCTGGATTTGAAAAACCAAAAAGAAAAGGAAAATGTTGGAAATATGGGCACGGTCAAAAAATTGTTCATCCTCTATACACAATCTGATTTTTGGAAGCTGGGTGAGGAAATTCGGCTGATTATTTCTCGCTGAAAAGTAGCCTTTTAAGACTTAAGATGAGATCCTTTGGCAAGTGCCAAAGGATCAAAACTAGGTTAGGTGATGGCGGGAATGGAGGAGGCCAGGGGAGACGCATGGGAATGGGCTTGGGGTGGGAGAGGCGTCAGCTCGGCCAGCACAAACTTGAAAAGAGATGTCCACGTCCAGCGCAGCCCTTCCTTCCCCGACACCCGGTCGCGCCCGCTCGGTGACACCAGGGGTGACTGACACGCGTGCCCCAATGTCGGCATAGAATTCTACCTTCCACTTCGGGGCGCAAACCTCAGCTCTCCAAGCTGTCAACGTCCGGCAATCGCCAGTGGAAACCTTTTCCTTCCCGGATGATCTGTCAAGCTGAAGGCAGCCTAGCCGCGCCCACCGTGGGGCTCCGGGACGGCACCCGGTCCGTCCCCACGCCTTCGGACACTGCTCGCAGACCCAGGGTGGACGATCCATCCTCCCGGGCCGCCCAGGAACCGGACGCACAGGCCCCACGACCGTCCTCGGGCTGCGGTCGCCCGGAGCCGGGCCAGCGGTTCCCGGGGGCGCCGCATCTGCCCCGACACAGGCCGAAGGGACGCGCGGGTGAGGACTGCGCGACCCGACGGAGACGCCCTCCTCCCCCACCCCGCCCCGCGGGCTCCCGAAGGGGAAGTGCTAAGGGGGGAGGAAGGGCAGGGGCCGAACAGTGGTGCCCAAGCCCGAGCCGGTCCCCTCGGGGTCCCCGCGGCTCCCGGGGCTGCATCCCGGGGCTCGCCCAGGTTCCAGTCGGCGCCCCGGCCGCGCACAGCTGTCACTTTAAGAGGCCGCCGGCCGCCCCCTCCCGCGCCAGGTGGCGCAGCCGGCGCTGGAAGGTGGGCGCCCGCCGACGCCGTCCCGGTCCCCGGAGCGCAGCCGCACGCTGCCCGGCCCGGCCAGCCGAGCAGCCCCGGCGGGGAGGATGGGGATGGCGGGCGCGGCGCCTTTAAGGGGCGCAGCCTCCCCGCGGCCCGGGTGGGGGCAGGGAGCGGGCACCGGCCCTTTAAGGCCGGCAGCGGGCACGTCGGGCAGGGTTCCCCGGCGGCCGGGCTGCGCCCGAGTGGAGGCGGGGGCGCCGAGCGGGCCAGGGTGCCGGCGACTCCCGACGGGGCGCCCCGGGGCCGCCGCTGGCCGCAGCCGGCCGACACTCACCGTGGCTGGCCCCCGCGCCCGCGCCCGCGCCCGCGCCCGCACCACACTCGGGTCCCGCGGCGGCGGCGGCGGCGGCGGCGGCGGCGGCGGCGAGTCCGGCGCGGGTAAACAGGCACCTCCGTCCCTGACCTACTTTCTGCCTTCCCTAAATGTCGCACCACTAACCTACTTTCCGACCAATCCGCTCCCCGCCGGCCCAGGCCCGGCCCCCCGCCCACCAATCGCCTTGCCCAACCCCCCTTCCCCGCCCACCAATGGGGGAGCCGCGGAGCCCGGATACCTGCCTCTTCAGTCCGGCCAACCGGAGCGCGCGGAGCGCCGGCCTCCCCGGGCCAATCCTCGCGCGGCTCGGCGAGCTGCCGGCAAATCGCGTGCCGGATGGAGAAGCCGCTGGCCAGTGGCAGGGCGGCGAGGGCTGGCTTACCTGGTCCTTTCCCGCCACCAATGGTTCGCCGCCCAGGAGCGCACGCCCCGAGGAGAGGACCAATCCGCGCGCCTCCAGGAGTCCGCGCCCTGCCCTCACCCTCTCTCTCTCCCTCTCCCTCCGCTCGGGTCCCCGGCTGGCAGGGAAGCCCGGGTGCAGGCTCCGCGCTCTCGCGGGCACCCGGGATGTCCCTCCGGTCCGGGTCCCCGGCTGGCTCCGCTTGGGGTCTCTCCTCCTCCTCTCGCTTCCGCGTTCGGCCAATGCTGACCAAAACGCAGCTTCTCCCTTCCCTCCGCGCGCCAACTCCATCTAGGAAACCATATTTTAGGAACGCAGAGTGCCAGACCCTGCCGAAAGCCCCTGGCTTGCCCAGTTCCAACGAACGCCTAGCGTGTCTAGAATATCTAGAATTTCTAGAAGACTGTATTATACCACCCAAGGAATGCACAGGACCTGGAGTTCTTGCCATTTGTCTTGACCTCCAAGCGTCCTGTGGAGCCGTCATTCTCGTTCCAAAGAGAAAACAGCCAGGGCACACGCCTGTCATCCCGGCACTCGGGGAAGTTGAGGCGGGGGGATAGCCTTGAGTTCCAGACCAGCCTGGACCACAGGGTGGGACCCCAGCACCATTCCAGGTTCAGATATTTGTGAACAGACGGTCCCAGCGGCCGCAGTCTCTACTTTGCAAAAGCTATTAAGGAAGCGAACGGAAATAAAGAATTTCAGACTTTTTTTTATGTTTAAAAAAAAATTGAAAAACATAACACGTGAGTTGGACGCTGAAAGTGTGGAGAAATTGTCTTATTTTGTATGTGAAGCGTTTAGCCTAGGGCGGCCAACACAAAGAACTCCCAATCTTTCCAAATGTTAAGCTCCAAGAAAACAAGGTCACTGGCTGCTTTCTCATCCACTCACAACCCCTTTAGCACCTGCCGATGGGGGTGGGATGGAGTAATGGGGGATGGAGCCCGACACCTCTTAAGTGCTGAGCAAATGTGGGCTGGACCCAGGAACGAATGCCCTTAAATCACTCGACCCAGTTCTGTGACCCGGACCAGCCCCTGAGACTCTAGAATTCTAGCTATGCGAGTTCCTGGAACACAGACGCAGGTTACAAAGATTATAAAGTCGTGGTCCATCCCGAGCCAGTTGCCTGTGTCCAAATGTGGACCAGCTTCAAGGTCAAACCACTTTTCCAAAGTTTCCCTGCAGATTTGCTTTGTCTCTGCCCCCATTTTGTGAAAAGACCACTTTGTGTAAATGGGACCTTAATACAGCACTAGAAAAGATACTGTAGGCGAGATTAAAACACTGGCTAGGTGCTGTTCTGATAGGACTGCAATAATAGCTACATAAAGAACTGTAACTGTAACCTCCATAATGGGAGTAAATGTGGGGGGCCATGTTGGGACCTTGCAGGCAGGGTAGTGGTAGAGGTGCAGGGACAGGATCCTAAGTCACAACTCAATCCACAGTCCACAGTGAATTGCGGCTGACAATACAAAGAATGCCCTCTCAGGCCGCATCCCTAAGAATCTGATAGCAAGCAAGGTGGGAGGCATGGGGCTGTCCCTTGGTCAGAGCCCAGAAGGCACGCTATCTGCAATTAAGATTTGGCAAACAGAACTGATCTCTGTGCACAAGGAAAGAGACCAGGATGTGAGGAGAGGAGCAAGGATGTCATAGGAGGAAAGATTAAAGGAAACAGAAGTTTTTGCCCCAGGGAGGACGAGGTAACTCTCTTTGTATATTTGAAAAGCAGTCAAATACAAATGAACTTAGTCTTACTCTTTGGGGCCTGAAGGAGGAACTTGTGGGTGGAAACTCTCTGAAACTCATTCACATCAATAGAAAGTTCTCTAATAACTGGAGCCCCCCCCCTTGATAAATTGTGGGGGAGGGGGTATCACAGAAAGGAGCCCATACAAGAAATGGATGGCCTGGGGCTGGAAAGATGGCTCAACAGTTAAGAGCACTGACTGCTCTTGCAGAGGACCGTGGTTCTATTTTCAGCACCCACATGGTGACTAAGAACCGACAGGCTACCACGCCTTTCATTCCAGCACTCAGAAGGCAGAGGCAGGTGAATCCCTGTGAGTTCAAGGCCAGCCTGGTCTACAGAACGAGTTCCAGGCCAGCTGGGACTAAAGGAAGACCCTGTCTCAAAAAAAAAAAAAAAAGAAAAGGGGGGGTGTATATATTATATATATATATATCTATATATTCTTTTTATTTTAGTATACATATATATATTTTGTACAGAATTATGTTAATCAAATCTGGACCCGTGTCCCCCCCTACCCCCCCCCCCACAGCGCTCATGCATTCTGCAAACATGCTTTTCATCTCTTTCTCAGTCTTTCTCAAAATTCTCCATGTGGACGTTGACTATTTTGAGCAGAGTTCACTGTTTCAGTCAGTTCTTTGATGCAGTTCCTTTCTGTTGTTGTTCTCCAATATGCATCACCTCCCAACTAATTGGACAAAAGCTCAAGGGGCCTTGCACAAGAAATACTTACAACTAGGTAATTGGCACTAGCATCCACAGATGAGGGATACCATTCTTCGTTTGTTTTTCTGGGACTGTTTTACTTCACTCAGCATGATCTCTTCTAGCTCCAGCCATTTTCCTGCAAAGCTCATGATGTCATTTTTCTTTACTGCTGCAAAGAACTCCATCATGTAGATGTACCACATTTTCTCTATCCACTCGTTAGTTGAGGGGCATTTAGGTTGGTTCCAGCTCCTTGCTATTGTGAAGAGAGCTGCAATAAACATGGCTGTGCATG
Organism: Rhizomys pruinosus; assembly: GCA_009823505.1. Lineage (NCBI taxonomy): Eukaryota > Metazoa > Chordata > Mammalia > Rodentia > Spalacidae > Rhizomys > Rhizomys pruinosus. Next base: position 146,627 of record VZQC01014625.1, on the reverse strand, counting down.
TATCTCTGCAGTAGGATGAGTCTTGAGGGTACATGCCCAGGAGTGGTATGGCTGGGTCAGTGGCAAGTTCATTCCAAGTCTTCCAGGTTCTCCACACTGCTTCCATAGTGGGCTGTACCAGTTTGCATTCCCACCAGCAGTGGATGAGTGTTCCTCTTTCCCCACAACCTCTCCAGCACTTGGTATCATTTGTTTCTTGATCCTAGCCAGTCTTATTGGAGTAAGATGATATCTTAGAGTGGTTTTGATTTGCATTTCCTTAATGATTAATGATGTTGAACACTTCTTAAGATGTTTCTTCAGCCATCTCTAATTCCTCACTTGTGAAGTCTCTATTCGCTCTTTACTCCATCTATTGAGTGGATAATTTTTTTTTTCTTCTTTGTTTTTGATGTTATATATTCTGGAAATCAATGCTTTGTCGATGTTTCTGTGGTGAGGTTTCTCCCACTCTGTGGGATTTCTCTTCACTTCCTTGATGTTTCTTTGATGTACAGAAGCTTTTGAGTTTAAGGAGGTCCCATTTGTCAGTTGTCAACCTTAATTCTTGCACAGCTGCGTCTGATTTAGGAAGTCTTTTCCTATGCCTATGTCTTGTAGTCTGCTGCCACTTTTTTTCTTCTATCACCTTCAGAGTTTGGGGTTTCACGTTGAGGTCTTTAATCCATCTGGAGTTGACTTTTGTACAGGGCGATATGTATATGTTTTGGTTTTTTCGAGACTGGGTCTCCCTGTAGCCCCAGGTGTCCTGGAACTCACTCTGTAGACCAGGCTGGCCTTGAACTCACAAAGATCTGCCTGCCTCTGCCTCCCAAGTGCTAGGATTAAAGGCGTGCGCCACCACGCCCTGCTCGGTATTTTATATTTTTATAAAGACTTCCCAGGTAACTCTAATGAATCTGCCTCCTGCATTAGATGCCATAGCAGGTTAGATTGTTCATCCTCACTGATGAAATGGGAACAGTGTCTATTTCATAGACGTGTCAGCAGTGATACCTACACATCTAACCTTTAATGCATAGCCAGAACTGTACTCAAGGATTTCTATTATTTCATTTACCTCTGCACGACCCTTTGGAGTAGATGTTTGAACCTCCTCATTCCACACAAGAGGAAATTGAAGAGGTTAAGCAATTTGATTTACATGATCCAGCTAGCCAGTTTCAAGGGCAGGCACGTGAGCTTCTGGGCTTCAGGTGAAGACTGTCTAACTATATTTAAAGAACGTGGTACATTGGGGCTGAGAGATGGCCTAGTGGTTAAGAGCAGCGCGACACCGCTCTTGCAGAGGACCCAGGTTTGATCCCCAGCCCCCACATGGTGGCTGAGAACCGTCGTAACTCCAACTCCAGGAGAACTCCAGTTCCAGGGGAATCTGATGCCTCTTCTGACCTCCTCGGCATTGCACGACACGGGTGCACAGACCTACATGCAGACAAGTAATTCATACACATAAAAAAAAAAAAAAAAAAAAAAGAGAAACGTGGTACATATAGGCGCCCACTAAATACTCTCTTTTCCTTCCTTTATATCTATGTGATTTTATCCAGGTCCAGAAAATTATACATTGAGAACAATATTTCAACTTTAGTTGTACTCTGAGAACTCACAAATAGAGTGTTCTGGAAGGTGGAAAATAAAGGGGAAAGGAGGTGCCAGTAGGAAATGGCCGACAGGATGCGAAGGGATCAAAAACTGAATTTGGAAGACCAGGCCTGGATGAGGCCACTGAACATGGGGAAAGACACAAAGCAAACTCTTTTCCTTTTCTCTCTTTCTCTCTTTCTCTTTTTCTTTTTTCTTTCTTTCTTTCTTTCTTTTCTTTTCTTTCTTTCTTTCTTTTCTTTATTTCTTTCTTCTTTCTTCTTTCTTTCTTTCTTTTTCTCTTTCTTTCTTCTCTCTTTCTTTTTTCTTCTTTTTCTCTTCTCTTTCTCTTTCTTTCTTTCTTTCTTTCTTTCTTTCTTTCTTTCTTTCTTTCTTTCTTTCTTTCTCTCTCGTTCTTCTCTTCCTTCCTTTCTTTCTTTCCTTCTTCTTTCTTTTTCAGCCTCAGCAGCTGGTTTGGAACTCACTGTGTAGACCAGGCTGATTGATCTTCAAGATCCATCACTTGCCTCCTGTCTCCTGAGTGCTGGGATTAGAGGCAGAGGGGCACTATGCCAATTCCAGAAGAGTAAGTCTTGAAGGAGGACAAGCAAGGTGTGAGGGGTCACAGTCCTAATGTCACATAAGTCCATCCATTCTGTTTTTTTTTTTTTTTTTTTTTTTTGAGACAGGGTCTTTCCTTTGTCCCAGCTGGCCTGGAACTCTCGTTCTGTAACACAGGGCTGGCCTTGAAGCTCACAGGGATTCACCTGCCTCTGCCCTTCTGAGTGCTGGAATGAAAGGCGTGGTAGCCTGTCGGTTCTTAGTCACCATGTGGGTGCTGAAAATAGAACCACGGTCCTCTGCAAGAGCAGTCAGTGCTGCTTAACTGTTGAGCCATCTTTCCAGCCCCAGGCCATCCATTTCTTGTATGGGCTCCTTTCTGTGATACCCCCTCCCCCACAATTTATCAAGGGGGGGCTCCAGTTATTAGAGAACTTTCTATTGATGTGAATGAGTTTCAGAGAGTTTCCACCCACAAGTTCCTCCTTCAGGCCCCAAAGAGTAAGACTAAGTTCATTTGTATTTGACTGCTTTTCAAATATACAAAGAGAGTTACCTCGTCCTCCCTGGGGCAAAAAACTCTGTTTCCTTTAATCTTTCCTCCTATGACATCCTTGCTCCTCTCCTCACATCCTGGTCTCTTTCCTTGTGCACAGAGATCAGTTCTGTTTGCCAAATCTTAATTGCAGATAGCGTGCCTTCTGGGCTCTGACCAAGGGACAGCCCCATGCCTCCCACCTTGCTTGCTATCAGATTCTTAGGGATGCGGCCTGAGAGGGCATTCTTTGTATTGTCAGCCGCAATTCACTGTGGACTGTGGATTGAGTTGTGACTTAGGATCCTGTCCCTGCACCTCTACCACTACCCTGCCTGCAAGGTCCCAACATGGCCCCCCACATTTACTCCCATTATGGAGGTTACAGTTACAGTTCTTTATGTAGCTATTATTGCAGTCCTATCAGATCAGCACCTAGCCAGTGTTTTAATCTCGCCTACAGTATCTTTTCTAGTGCTGTATTAAGGTCCCATTTACACAAAGTGGTCTTTTCACAAAATGGGGGCAGAGACAAAGCAAATCTGCAGGGAAACTTTGGAAAAGTGGTTTGACCTTGAAGCTGGTCCACATTTGGACACAGGCAACTGGCTCGGGATGGACCACGACTTTATAATCTTTGTAACCTGCGTCTGTGTTCCAGGAACTCGCATAGCTAGAATTCTAGAGTCTCAGGGGCTGGTCCGGGTCACAGAACTGGGTCGAGTGATTTAAGGGCATTCGTTCCTGGGTCCAGCCCACATTTGCTCAGCACTTAAGAGGTGTCGGGCTCCATCCCCCATTACTCCATCCCACCCCCATCGGCAGGTGCTAAAGGGGTTGTGAGTGGATGAGAAAGCAGCCAGTGACCTTGTTTTCTTGGAGCTTAACATTTGGAAAGATTGGGAGTTCTTTGTGTTGGCCGCCCTAGGCTAAACGCTTCACATACAAAATAAGACAATTTCTCCACACTTTCAGCGTCCAACTCACGTGTTATGTTTTTCAATTTTTTTTTTCTCCTTAAAAAAAGTCTGTAATTCTTTATTTCCGTTCGCTTCCTTAATAGCTTTTGCAAAGTAGAGACTGCGGCCGCTGGGACCGTCTGTTCACAAATATCTGAACCTGGAATGGTGCTGGGGTCCCACCCTGTGGTCCAGGCTGGTCTGGAACTCAAGGCTATCCCCCGCCTCAACTTCCCCGAGTGCCGGGATGACAGGCGTGTGCCCTGGCTGTTTTCTCTTTGGAACGAGAATGACGGCTCCACAGGACGCTTGGAGGTCAAGACAAATGGCAAGAACTCCAGGTCCTGTGCATTCCTTGGGTGGTATAATACAGTCTTCTAGAAATTCTAGATATTCTAGACACGCTAGGCGTTCGTTGGAACTGGGCAAGCCAGGGGCTTTCGGCAGGGTCTGGCACTCTGCGTTCCTAAAATATGGTTTCCTAGATGGAGTTGGCGCGCGGAGGGAAGGGAGAAGCTGCGTTTTGGTCAGCATTGGCCGAACGCGGAAGCGAGAGGAGGAGGAGAGACCCCAAGCGGAGCCAGCCGGGGACCCGGACCGGAGGGACATCCCGGGTGCCCGCGAGAGCGCGGAGCCTGCACCCGGGCTTCCCTGCCAGCCGGGGACCCGAGCGGAGAGGAGAGGGAGAGAGAGAGGGTGAGGGCAGGGCGCGGACTCCTGGAGGCGCGCGGATTGGTCCTCTCCTCGGGGCGTGCGCTCCTGGGCGGCGAACCATTGGTGGCGGGAAAGGACCAGGTAAGCCAGCCCTCGCCGCCCTGCCACTGGCCAGCGGCTTCTCCATCCGGCACGCGATTTGCCGGCAGCTCGCCGAGCCGCGCGAGGATTGGCCCGGGGAGGCCGGCGCTCCGCGCGCTCCGGTTGGCCGGACTGAAGAGGCAGGTATCCGGGCTCCGCGGCTCCCCCATTGGTGGGCGGGGAAGGGGGGTTGGGCAAGGCGATTGGTGGGCGGGGGGCCGGGCCTGGGCCGGCGGGGAGCGGATTGGTCGGAAAGTAGGTTAGTGGTGCGACATTTAGGGAAGGCAGAAAGTAGGTCAGGGACGGAGGTGCCTGTTTACCCGCGCCGGACTCCGCCGCCGCGCCGCCGCCGCCCCGCCGCCGCCCGCGGGACCCGAGTGTGGTGCGGGCGCGGGCGCGGGCGCGGGCGCGGGGGCCAGCCACGGTGAGTGTCGGCCGGCTGCGGCCAGCGGCGGTCCCGGGGCGCCCCGTCGGGAGTCGCCGGCACCCTGGCCCGCTCGGCGCCCCCGCCTCCACTTGGGCGCAGCCCGGCCGCCGGGGAACCCTGCCCGACGTGCCCGCTGCCGGCCTTAAAGGGCCGGTGCCCGCTCCCTGCCCCCACCCGGGCCGCGGGGAGGCTGCGCCCCTTAAAGGCGCCGCGCCCGCCATCCCCATCCTCCCCGCCGGGGCTGCTCGGCTGGCCGGGCCGGGCAGCGTGCGGCTGCGCTCCGGGGACCGGGACGGCGTCGGCGGGCGCCCACCTTCCAGCGCCGGCTGCGCCACCTGGCGCGGGAGGGGGCGGCCGGCGGCCTCTTAAAGTGACAGCTGTGCGCGGCCGGGGCGCCGACTGGAACCTGGGCGAGCCCCGGGATGCAGCCCCGGGAGCCGCGGGGACCCCGAGGGGACCGGCTCGGGCTTGGGCACCACTGTTCGGCCCCTGCCCTTCCTCCCCCCTTAGCACTTCCCCTTCGGGAGCCCGCGGGGCGGGGTGGGGGAGGAGGGCGTCTCCGTCGGGTCGCGCAGTCCTCACCCGCGCGTCCCTTCGGCCTGTGTCGGGGCAGATGCGGCGCCCCCGGGAACCGCTGGCCCGGCTCCGGGCGACCGCAGCCCGAGGACGGTCGTGGGGCCTGTGCGTCCGGTTCCTGGGCGGCCCGGGAGGATGGATCGTCCACCCTGGGTCTGCGAGCAGTGTCCGAAGGCGTGGGGACGGACCGGGTGCCGTCCCGGAGCCCCACGGTGGGCGCGGCTAGGCTGCCTTCAGCTTGACAGATCATCCGGGAAGGAAAAGGTTTCCACTGGCGATTGCCGGACGTTGACAGCTTGGAGAGCTGAGGTTTGCGCCCCGAAGTGGAAGGTAGAATTCTATGCCGACATTGGGGCACGCGTGTCAGTCACCCCTGGTGTCACCGAGCGGGCGCGACCGGGTGTCGGGGAAGGAAGGGCTGCGCTGGACGTGGACATCTCTTTTCAAGTTTGTGCTGGCCGAGCTGACGCCTCTCCCACCCCAAGCCCATTCCCATGCGTCTCCCCTGGCCTCCTCCATTCCCGCCATCACCTAACCTAGTTTTGATCCTTTGGCACTTGCCAAAGGATCTCATCTTAAGTCTTAAAAGGCTACTTTTCAGCGAGAAATAATCAGCCGAATTTCCTCACCCAGCTTCCAAAAATCAGATTGTGTATAGAGGATGAACAATTTTTTGACCGTGCCCATATTTCCAACATTTTCCTTTTCTTTTTGGTTTTTCAAATCCAGAAATGCTGGCCATTAAATGCATCTCTTCTTTGCGTATGTTTGTCATTTGGCCTTCTGACTTCTGCTCCCGTGCCCCTTCAATCTGTTTCTATGTAGCTATTGTTTTTATTCTTGTGGTCCCATTGATACCAGGATCTGTCAATTTGGGTTGGTGGATTTTCTAATTATTATACCAGTTGAATCATGAGCTTAAAATAATCATCGCTGCTACTGAGCAGTTTCAAATACTCTCAAGCTCTCTGTGCCTGCAAGACTGGGGGGGGGGAATCACTGCTGTTAAATTCAATTTCCATATCAGTGAAGTTTCAAAATATTTCTTAAATACAAAATTTGATTTTTCAGATTCTGAAATTGGGTTCACATGATTGATAAATCTCTAAAATGGTTCATTGAACATATTCAGAAGGCTTGGAAATTTCCTAGGTGGATTTGAAATTGGGTGCATTGTGTGAAGCTGGATCTGTAGAGGCATTTTTGGTTCTATTGGAGATGCAGTCAGGGAATAATAATGGCAACGTTAAAACAGTTAGATCCATACTTTATTCCTGCTTATTATTATGCTTCTTAAAATGAAAGAGAGCGGTGCAGATTCAGGTGTGGAGGAGCAGTAACCTGGGAGGTGGAAGGCTGACCCCTCGGGTCTAGCCCAGTAGCTGTGCCACTTGGAGCAAGTTACTGGACCTTTCTGGATTCAGTTCACCTCAGGTGGAAAGCAAGGCAGATGAACTAGGGGATGTCAGAGGTTTCTACTGCTCTTATTTCCAAGCCTCTAAATATTTAATACATTTGAATTCAGTTTGGTATAACCTACCGGAGCCTTCCAAACATTTGACATACGTCCTATTTTCATAGGAAACTTAAGTGGATCAACAGATGGCGTTTTAAAGGATCCATTTCAAATGATTATAAAATGATGTCGACTCACCCGTGTGTCTGCTATTTGCAGAAGAAGCTTGCATGCCACAGGGCAGGAAAAGGAAGTGGCCGTGTTTTCAGATTTATCCCTTCACACCACCAGTCCAGTTGGAATTTACGTACTAGACAGTAAGCAAGCACTACAGAAAGACCTGACTACGTTAACAGCACTGCCTATGGATATGCAGATATGAAGTGTTTAAGCTGTCTTCAGTATAGGGATTGTCTTCTGTGGATGAGCTTTCTTTCTGATTGTGATTCCATCATCAACCCAGTGTGTTGCAGTTTCAGATACTGATTTTAGGGTTACGAGAGCTAAGGTAGGCATTTGCAGTGAGAGAAAAAGAAAAAGGCAATAGCCTTTCTTGATTTTGAGGTTGAGTTGGGGACTCGGGGACACAGGTATGCCTCTGCTCTCTGCCAGTTTTCCTTCTCCTCTTGGCTGTTTCATCACGGGGCTCACACTGACCCCCAGCAGCCACCTGTCTTTCTTCTTCCTTACTGCCTTGCTTTCCAAGCATCTCTAGCCCGGTTCAGAATATCCTGCCCCTTTCCTCTGTCCCCCCCCTCTTCCTGGTTGGGGGAAATCATCCCTCCTCTGTCTCCTCTCAATGCTCTCAAATGGGCAAGAGCCTCTGGGCTCTGTTGGGAGAAGGATCTGGCATCTGGGTATGGGATGTGTGGGCTTTGGACTCCTGCCTGACTCCTCTGACCTCCAGGCACTCCTCTGCTGCATGACAGCGCCTGCCACTGGAAGTCTATTCGAGGATGAGGGGATGTGCTGCATGTCAAATGCCTAGCACACAGGAAGCCTTCCCTTGGCACCAGCTGCCACTCCCTCCCACCTTTGCAGGCTCCTGTCAGCAGTGTGTCCTTTGTGCTGTTGGCCCTCAGCTTCCTGGCCAGTCCCAGGAAAACCGTAGTGTTGATTTAAGAAGCAGACCTGTTGTGAGCATGTTATGCATTGGGCCGGGTGTGGTGGCACACGCCTTTAATCTAGCACTTGGGAGGCAGAGGCAGGCGGATCTTTGTGAGTTCAAGGGCCAGCCTGTCTACAGAGTGAATTCCAGGACAGCTGGAGCTACAGGGAGACCCTGTCTCACAAAGACAAAAAAAAAAAAAAAAGAAGTAGCCCCGTTGTGAGCATGTTATGCATTGGACAGTCTCCGAGTGTCCACACTAGGTGCCACTGAGGCTGGGGTCTCCCCACTGGCTGTCAGCGTCTCCCACAGCTAAACACTCTCTTCTGCCACTTCCTCGTCTCCTTCTCTGTCTTGTCTCCTTCCCTTCTTTATATTTCTTTTCAACTTCTAACAACTTTTGGACTAGAATTCTAAGAGCCTGCTTCCCCAGAAATGCTTGCTCTTGGCCCATTTGCCACTTTGATCTCCCCTGTCTCTTCCTCCCTGAAGACCCTTCCTCCTTCTGCCTTTGGCTCATGCTACTCTCTTGATGCTCATCTTCCCTCTGCTTCAGGTCAGCCACTGTCCTAGCCTCAGCTGGTCACACTCCTCCCCTTGACCTGGTGTCTGAGCTCTAGTTTTGACCTGTCCCTCCTGCTTTAGCTGCTGACAGGTTCAGCGACAACCGACCCCACAGACAGTTCTCCTGGCCTTGGAGTTACATGCTTGCAAACTTTGTTCAAACTCTGTCCCCTCGAATTGGACCCCTTCCCCAGTTGTCCTATGAGGCAGTTTGGTCGGATGGCTCAGAGCGCCGGCTCTTTCTCATCCCAACTCCTGTTCATGGTCTTTACCACTGGCGGCCAGCTTGCTCTTGCTATGTATCCTCACGTCCTCCTGGGGGTCTGCTCCTAGCTCAGGGGTTTTCATGTGGGCTGAGCGAGTGAAAGCTCTGGAGGTGTGCGGCTGGCTCCTCATGACCCTTCCCAGCTGCTCACCGGACGGTGCCTTCCTCTTGCCTGCCACTCTCATGTCCAGCCCACCTGCTGGTCAGCACCTGCATACTCAGGGCTGTCCAGCCAAGCTGAGGGGTGGTCCATCCCATGTCCTATCCCTGGGTCCAATCCTCCCCAGTCCCCCAGTCTTCATGTGTAGAAGTCGTCTTCTGCTGTTGATTCCCAGCCCAGGCTCGGAGACCTTTAGGAACTGTCTCCATCTTTCCTTTCCCCACCCCTGGGAGCAGCGTCTCCAATCCCGGACCCATCTCTCACTCCTGTAGGAGCTCTGTCTGTTCTGCATCATGCTGGGCTGTTGCTGGGGATCTCACCTATTTGCCCAGACTGAACACTTTGGGAAGAGTTCATCTTGGTTCCCCCTACATGACAGGCACAGGGAGCTTTCGGGCCATGCTTGTCCAGTACCCATGTATATATTATATTATATATATTATATATTCTTTTTATTTTAGTATACATATATATATTTTGTACAAGTAATTTGTTAATCAAATCTGGACCCGTGTCCCCCCCTACCCCCCCCCCCACAGCGCTCATGCATTCTGCCAAACATGCTTTTCATCTCTTTCTCAGTCTTTCTCAAAATTCTCCATGTGGAGTTGACTATTTGAGCAGAAGTTCACTGTTTCAGTCAGTTCTTTGATGCAGTTCTTTCTGTTGTTGTTCTCCAATATGCATCACCCCAACTACATTGGACAAAAGCTCAAGGGGCCTTGCACAAGAAATACTTACAACTAGGTATTGGCACTAGCATCCACAGATGAGGGATACCATTCTTCGTTTGTTTTTCTGGGACTGTTTTACTTCACTCAGCATGATCGTCTTCTAGCTCCAGCCATTTTCCTGCAAAGCTCATGATGTCATTTTTCTTTACTGCTGCAAAGAACTCCATCATGTAGATGTACCACATTTTCTCTATCCACTCGTTAGTGAGGGGCATTTAGTTGGTTCCAGCTCCTTGCTATTGTGAAGAGGAGCTGCAATAAACATGGCTGTGCATGTACTCTGCAGTAGGATGAGTCTTGAGGGTAATGCCCAGGAGTGGTATGGCTGGGTCAGTGGCAAGTTCATTCCAAGTCTTCCAGGTTCTCCACACTGCTTCCATAGTGGGCTGTACCAGTTTGCATTCCCACCAGCAGTGGATGAGTGTTCCTCTTTCCCCACAACCTCTCCAGCACTTGGTATCATTTGTTTTCTTGATCCTAGCCAGTCTTATTGGAGTAAGATGATATCTTAGAGTGGTTTTGATTTGCATTTCCTTAATGATTAATGATGTTGAACACTCTTAAGATGTTTCTTCAGCCATCTCTAATTCCTCACTTGTGAAGTCTCTATTCGCTCTTTACTCCATCTATTGAGTGGATAATTTTTTTTTTCTTCTTTGTTTTTTGATGTATATATTCTGGAAATCAATGCTTTGTCGAATGTTTCTGTGGTGAGGTTTCTCTCCCATCTGTGGGATTTCTCTTCACTTCCTTGATGTTTCTTTGATGTACAGAAGCTTTTGATTTAAGGAGGTCCCATTTGTCAGTTGTCAACCTTAATTCTTGCACAGCTGCTGTCTGATTTAGGAAAGTCTTTTCCTATGCCTATGTCTTGTAGTCTGCTGCCAACTTTTTTTCTTCTATCACCTTCAGAGTTTGGGGTTTCACGTTGAGGTCTTTAATCCATCTGGAGTTGACTTTTGTACAGGCGAATGTATATGTTTTTGGTTTTTTTTCGAGACTGGGTCTCCCTGTAGCCCCAGGTGTCCTGGAACTCACTCTGTAGACCAGGCTGGCCTTGAACTCACAAGATCTGCCTGCCTCTGCCTCCCAAGTGCTAGATTAAAGGCGTGCGCCACCACGCCCTGCTCGGTATTTTATATTTTTATAAAGACTTCCCAGGTAACTCTAATGAATCTGCCTCCTGCATTAGATGCCATAGCAGGTTAGATTGTTCATCCTCACTGATGAAATGGGAACAGTGTCTATTTCATAGACGTGTCAGCAGTGATACCTACACATCTAACCTTTAATGCATAGCCAGAACTGTACTCAAGGATTTCTATTATTTCATTTACCTCTGCACGACCCTTTGGAGTAGATGTTTGAACCTCCTCATTCCACACAAGAGGAAATTGAAGAGGTTAAGCAATTTGATTTACATGATCCAGCTAGCCAGTTTCAAGGGCAGGCACGTGAGCTTCTGGGCTTCAGGTGAAGACTGTCTAACTATATTTAAAGAACGTGGTACATTGGGGCTGGAGAGATGGCCTAGTGGTTAAGAGCAGCGACCGCTCTTGCAGAGGACCCAGGTTTGATCCCCAGCCCCCACATGGTGGCTGAGAACCGTCTGTAACTCCAACTCCAGGAGAACTCCAGTTCCAGGGGAATCTGATGCCCTCTTCTGACCTCCTCGGCATTGCACGACACGGGTGCACAGACCTACATGCAGACAAGTACATTCATACACATAAAAAAAAAAAAAAAAAAAAAAGAGAACGTGGTACATATAGGCGCCCACTAAATACTCTCTTTTCCTTCCTTTATATCTATGTGATTTTATCCAGGTCCAGAAAATTATACATTGAGAACAATATTTCAACTTTAGTTGTACTCTGAGAACTCACAAATAGAGTGTTCTGGAAGGTGGAAAATAAAGGGGAAAGGAGGTGCCAGTAGGAAATGGCCGACAGGATGCGAAGGGATCAAAAACTGAATTTGGAAGACCAGGCCTGGATGAGGCCACTGAACATGGGAAAGACACAAAGCAAACATCTTTCCTTTGCTCTCTTTTCTCTCTTTCTCTCTTTTCTTCTTTTTCTTTTTTCTTTCTTTCTTTCTTTCTTTTCTTTTCTTTCTTTCTTTTCTTTTCTTTATTTTCTTTCTTCTTTGCTTCTTTCTTTCTTTCTTTTTCTTCTTTCTTTCTTCTTTCTCTTTCTTTATTTCTTTCTTTTTCTTTCTTCTTTCTTTTCTCTTTCTCTTCTTTCTTTCTTTCTTTCTTTCTTCTTTCTTTCTTTCTTTCTTTCTTTCTTCTTCTTCTTTTCTTCTCTTCTCTTTCGCTTTCTTTCTTTCCTTCTTCTTCTTTTTCAGCTCATGCAGCTGGTTGGACTCGCGGACTGGTGTAGGACCAGAGCTTGCCTTGATCTTCAAATCACTCACTTTGCCTCTGTCTCCTGATGCGGGGGGAGTTGTAGAGGCAGGAGGGGTCACTATGCCAAGTTCCCAGAGAGAGGTAAGTCTTGTAGTGAGGACTAAGCAAGGTGATGAGGGGTCACAGTCCTAAGTGGTCATACAGTAAGTCCATCCATTTTCGTTTGTTTTGTTTTGTTTTGTTTTTTTTTGGAGACATGGCGTGTCTTAGTCTTTGGCCACACTGGCCTGGAAACTGTGTGTCTGTACCACAGGGGCTGGCCTTGTGACAGCACAGGGCATTCCACCTGCGCCTGCGCCGTTTGAGGTGCTGGAATGAAAGGCGTGGTAGCCTGTCGGTTCTTAGTCACCATGTGGGTGCTGAAAGATTAGGAACCACGGTCCTCTGGCAAGAGCGTCAGTGCTCTTAACTGTTGAGCCATCTTTCAGCCCCAGGCCATCCATTCTTGTATGGGCTCCTTTCTGTGATACCACCCTCCCCCACAATTTATCAATGGGGGCTCCAGTTATTAGAGAACTTTCTATTGATGTGAATGAGTTTCAGAGAGTTTCCACCCACAAGTTCCTCCTTCAGGCCCCAAGGGTAAGACACTAAGTTCATTTGTATTTGCTGCTTTTCAATAATATACAAGAGGAGTACCTCGTCCTCCCCTGTTTGGGCAAAAAACTCTTGTTTCCTTTAATCCTTTCCTCCTATGACATCCTTGCTCCTCTCCTCACATCCTGGTCTCTTTCCTTGTGCACAGAGATCAGTTCTGTTTGCCAAATCTTAATTGCAGATAGCGTGCCTTCTGGGCTCTGACCAAGGGACAGCCCCATGCCTCCCACCTTGCTTGCTATCAGATTCTTAGGGATGCGGCCTGAGAGGGCATTCTTTGTATTGTCAGCCGCAATTCACTGTGGACTGTGGATTGAGTTGTGACTTAGGATCCTGTCCCTGCACCTCTACCACTACCCTGCCTGCAAGGTCCCAACATGGCCCCCCACATTTACTCCCATTATGGAGGTTACAGTTACAGTTCTTTATGTAGCTATTATTGCAGTCCTATCAGACCAGCACCTAGCCAGTGTTTTAATCTCGCCTACAGTATCTTTTCTAGTGCTGTATTAAGGTCCCATTTACACAAAGTGGTCTTTTCACAAAATGGGGGCAGAGACAAAGCAAATCTGCAGGGAAACTTTGGAAAAGTGGTTTGACCTTGAAGCTGGTCCACATTTGGACACAGGCAACTGGCTCGGGATGGACCACGACTTTATAATCTTTGTAACCTGCGTCTGTGTTCCAGGAACTCGCATAGCTAGAATTCTAGAGTCTCAGGGGCTGGTCCGGGTCACAGAACTGGGTCGAGTGATTTAAGGGCATTCGTTCCTGGGTCCAGCCCACATTTGCTCAGCACTTAAGAGGTGTCGGGCTCCATCCCCCATTACTCCATCCCACCCCCATCGGCAGGTGCTAAAGGGGTTGTGAGTGGATGAGAAAGCAGCCAGTGACCTTGTTTTCTTGGAGCTTAACATTTGGAAAGATTGGGAGTTCTTTGTGTTGGCCGCCCTAGGCTAAACGCTTCACATACAAAATAAGACAATTTCTCCACACTTGTCAGCGTCCAACTCAGTGTTATGTTTTCAATTTTTTTTTTTCTCCTTAAAAAAAGTCTGTAATTCTTTATTTCCGTTCGCTTCCTTAATAGCTTTTGCAAAGTAGAGACTGCGGCCGCTGGGACCGTCTGTTCACAAATATCTGAACCTGGAATGGTGCTGGGGTCCCACCCTGTGGTCCAGGCTGGTCTGGACTCACAGGCTATCCCCCGCCTCAACTGCCCCGAGTGCCGGATGACAGGCGTGTGCCTGCTGTTTTCTCTTTGGAAACGAGAATGACGGCTCCACAGGACGCTTGGAGGTCAAGACAAATGGCAAGAACTCCAGGTCCTGTGCATTCCTTGGGTGGTATAATACAGTCTTCTAGAAATTCTAGATATTCTAGACACGCTAGGCGTTCGTTGGAACTGGGCAAGCCAGGGGCTTTCGGCAGGGTCTGGCACTCTGCGTTCCTAAAATATGGTTTCCTAGATGGAGTTGGCGCGCGGAGGGAAGGGAGAAGCTGCGTTTTGGTCAGCATTGGCCGAACGCGGAAGCGAGAGGAGGAGGAGAGACCCCAAGCGGAGCCAGCCGGGGACCCGGACCGGAGGGACATCCCGGGTGCCCGCGAGAGCGCGGAGCCTGCACCGGGCTTCCCTGCCAGCCGGGGACCAGCGAGGAGGGAGAGAGACATGGGAGAGAGAGAGGGTGAGGGCAGGGCGCGGACTCCTGGAGGCGCGCGGATTGGTCCTCTCCTCGGGGCGTGCGCTCCTGGGCGGCGAACCATTGGTGGCGGGAAAGGACCAGGTAAGCCAGCCCTCGCCGCCCTGCCACTGGCCAGCGGCTTCTCCATCCGGCACGCGATTTGCCGGCAGCTCGCCGAGCCGCGCGAGGATTGGCCCGGGGAGGCCGGCGCTCCGCGCGCTCCGGTTGGCCGGACTGAAGAGGCAGGTATCCGGGCTCCGCGGCTCCCCCTATTGGTGGGCGGGAGGGGGGGTGGGCAAGGCGATGGTGGGCGGGGGCCGGGCCTGGGCCGGCGGGGAGCGGATTGGTCGGAAAGTAGGTTAGTGGTGCGACATTTAGGGAAGGCAGAAAGTAGGTCAGGGACGGAGGTGCCTGTTTACCCGCGCCGACTACCGCCGCTCGCCGCCCCGCGCCCCGCCGCCGCGCCGCGGGACCCGAGGAGTGTTGGTGCGGGCGCGGGCGGCGGGCGCGGGCGCGGGGGCCAGCCACGGTGAGTGTCGGCCGGCTGCGGCCAGCGGCGGTCCCGGGGCGCCCCGTCGGGAGTCGCCGGCACCCTGGCCCGCTCGGCGCCCCCGCCTCCACTTGGGCGCAGCCCGGCCGCCGGGGAACCCTGCCCGACGTGCCCGCTGCCGGCCTTAAAGGGCCGGTGCCCGCTCCCTGCCCCCACCCGGGCCGCGGGGAGGCTGCGCCCCTTAAAGGCGCCGCGCCCGCCATCCCCATCCTCCCCGCCGGGGCTGCTCGGCTGGCCGGGCCGGGCAGCGTGCGGCTGCGCTCCGGGGACCGGGACGGCGTCGGCGGGCGCCCACCTTCCAGCGCCGGCTGCGCCACCTGGCGCGGGAGGGGGCGGCCGGCGGCCTCTTAAAGTGACAGCTGTGCGCGGCCGGGGCGCCGACTGGAACCTGGGCGAGCCCCGGGATGCAGCCCCGGGAGCCGCGGGGACCCCGAGGGGACCGGCTCGGGCTTGGGCACCACTGTTCGGCCCCTGCCCTTCCTCCCCCCTTAGCACGTTCCCCTTCGGGAGCCCGCGGGGCGGGGTGGGGGAGGAGGGCGTCTCCGTCGGGTCGCGCAGTCCTCACCCGCGCGTCCCTTCGGCCTGTGTCGGGGCAGATGCGGCGCCCCCGGGAACCGCTGGCCCGGCTCCGGGCGACCGCAGCCCGAGGACGGTCGTGGGGCCTGTGCGTCCGGTTCCTGGGCGGCCCGGGAGGATGGATCGTCCACCCTGGGTCTGCGAGCAGTGTCCGAAGGCGTGGGGACGGACCGGGTGCCGTCCCGGAGCCCCACGGTGGGCGCGGCTAGGCTGCCTTCAGCTTGACAGATCATCCGGGAAGGAAAAGGTTTCCACTGGCGATTGCCGGACGTTGACAGCTTGGAGAGCTGAGGTTTGCGCCCCGAAGTGGAAGGTAGAATTCTATGCCGACATTGGGGCACGCGTGTCAGTCACCCCTGGTGTCACCGAGCGGGCGCGACCGGGTGTCGGGGAAGGAAGGGCTGCGCTGGACGTGGACATCTCTTTTCAAGTTTGTGCTGGCCGAGCTGACGCCTCTCCCACCCCAAGCCCATTCCCATGCGTCTCCCCTGGCCTCCTCCATTCCCGCCATCACCTAACCTAGTTTTGATCCTTTGGCACTTGCCAAAGGATCTCATCTTAAGTCTTAAAAGGCTACTTTTCAGCGAGAAATAATCAGCCGAATTTCCTCACCCAGCTTCCAAAAATCAGATTGTGTATAGAGGATGAACAATTTTTTGACCGTGCCCATAATTTCCAACATTTTCTTTTCTTTTTGGTTGTTCAAATCCAGAAATGCTGGCCATTAAATGCATCTCTTCTTTGCGTATGTTTGTCATTTGGCCTTCTGACTTCTGCTCCCGTGCCCCTTCAATCTGTTTCTATGTAGCTATTGTTTTTATTCTTGTGGTCCCATTGATACCAGGATCTGTCAATTTGGGTTGGTGGATTTTCTAATTATTATACCAGTTGAATCATGAGCTTAAAATAATCATCGCTGCTACTGAGCAGTTTCAAATACTCTCAAGCTCTCTGTGCCTGCAAGACTGGGGGGGGGGAATCACTGCTGTTAAATTCAATTTCCATATCAGTGAAGTTTCAAAATATTTCTTAAATACAAAATTTGATTTTTCAGATTCTGAAATTGGGTTCACATGATTGATAAATCTCTAAAATGGTTCATTGAACATATTCAGAAGGCTTGGAAATTTCCTAGGTGGATTTGAAATTGGGTGCATTGTGTGAAGCTGGATCTGTAGAGGCATTTTTGGTTCTATTGGAGATGCAGTCAGGGAATAATAATGGCAACGTTAAAACAGTTAGATCCATACTTTATTCCTGCTTATTATTATGCTTCTTAAAATGAAAGAGAGCGGTGCAGATTCAGGTGTGGAGGAGCAGTAACCTGGGAGGTGGAAGGCTGACCCCTCGGGTCTAGCCCAGTAGCTGTGCCACTTGGAGCAAGTTACTGGACCTTTCTGGATTCAGTTCACCTCAGGTGGAAAGCAAGGCAGATGAACTAGGGGATGTCAGAGGTTTCTACTGCTCTTATTTCCAAGCCTCTAAATATTTAATACATTTGAATTCAGTTTGGTATAACCTACCGGAGCCTTCCAAACATTTGACATACGTCCTATTTTCATAGGAAACTTAAGTGGATCAACAGATGGCGTTTTAAGGATCCATTTCAAATGATTTAAAAATGATGTCGAATCACCCGTGTGTCTGCTATTTGCAGAAGAAGCTTGCATGCCACAGGGCAGGCAAAGGAAGTGGCCGTGTTTCAGATTTATCCCTTCACACCACCAGTCCAGTTGGAATTTACGTACTAGACAGTAAGCAAGCACTACAGAAAGACCTGACTACGTTAACAGCACTGCCTATGGATATGCAGATATGAAGTGTTTAAGCTGTCTTCAGTATAGGGATTGTCTTCTGTGGATGAGCTTTCTTTCTGATTGTGATTCCATCATCAACCCAGTGTGTTGCAGTTTCAGATACTGATTTTAGGGTTACGAGAGCTAAGGTAGGCATTTGCAGTGAGAGAAAAAGAAAAAGGCAATAGCCTTTCTTGATTTTGAGGTTGAGTTGGGGACTCGGGGACACAGGTATGCCTCTGCTCTCTGCCAGTTTTCCTTCTCCTCTTGGCTGTTTCATCACGGGCTCACACTGACCCCCAGCAGCCACCTGTCTTTCTTCTTCCTTACTGCCTTGCTTTCCAAGCATCTCTAGCCCGGTTCAGAATATCCTGCCCCTTTCCTCTCGGTCCCCCCCCTCCTCCTGGTTGGGGGACATATATCCCTCCTCTGTCTCCTCTCAATGCTCTCAAATGGGCAAGGAAGCCCCTTTTTCTGGGCTCTGTTGGGAGAAGGATCTGCATCTGGGTATGGGATGTGTGGGCTTTGGACTCCTGCCTGACTCCTCTGACCTCCAGGCACCCTTGCTGCATGACAGCGCCTGCCACTGGAAGTCTATTCGAGGATGAGGGGATGTGCTGCATGTCAAATGCCTAGCACACAGGAAGCCTTCCCTTGGCACCAGCTGCCACTCCCTCCCACCTTTGCAGGCTCCTGTCAGCAGTGTGTCCTTTGTGCTGTTGGCCCTCAGCTTCCTGGCCAGTCCCAGGAAAACCGTAGTGTTGATTTAAGAAGCAGACCTGTTGTGAGCATGTTATGCATTGGGCCGGGTGTGGTGGCCACACGCTTTAATCATCAGCACTTGGGGCGCAGAGGCAGCGGATCTTTGTGGTTCAAGGGGCAAGGCCTTGTGTACAGAGTGAATTCCAGGACAGCGGAGCTACAGGAGACCCTGTCTCAAAGACAAAAAAAAAAAAAAAAAGAAGTAGCCCGTTGGAGCATGTTATGCATTTGGACAGTCTCCGAGTGTCCACACTAGGTGCCACTGAGGCTGGGGTCTCCCCACTGGCTGTCAGCGTCTCCCACAGCTAAACACTCTCTTCTGCCACTTCCTCGTCTCCTTCTCTGTCTTGTCTCCTTCCCTTCTTTATATTTCTTTTCAACTTCTAACAACTTTTAGGACTATGAATTTCTAAGAGCCTGCTTCCCAGAAATGCTTGCTCTTGGCCCATTTGCCACTTTGATCTCCCCTGTCTCTTCCTCCCTGAAGACCCTTCCTCCTTCTGCCTTTGGCTCATGCTACTCTCTTGATGCTCATCTTCCCTCTGCTTCAGGTCAGCCACTGTCCTAGCCTCAGCTGGTCACACTCCTCCCCTTGACCTGGTGTCTGAGCTCTAGTTTTGACCTGTCCCTCCTGCTTTAGCTGCTGACAGGTTCAGCGACAACCGACCCCACAGACAGTTCTCCTGGCCTTGGAGTTACATGCTTGCAAACTTTGTTCAAACTCTGTCCCCTCGAATTGGACCCCTTCCCCAGTTGTCCTATGAGGCAGTTTGGTCGGATGGCTCAGAGCGCCGGCTCTTTCTCATCCCAACTCCTGTTCATGGTCTTTACCACTGGCGGCCAGCTTGCTCTTGCTATGTATCCTCACGTCCTCCTGGGGGTCTGCTCCTAGCTCAGGGGTTTTCATGTGGGCTGAGCGAGTGAAAGCTCTGGAGGTGTGCGGCTGGCTCCTCATGACCCTTCCCAGCTGCTCACCGGACGGTGCCTTCCTCTTGCCTGCCACTCTCATGTCCAGCCCACCTGCTGGTCAGCACCTGCATACTCAGGGCTGTCCAGCCAAGCTGAGGGGTGGTCCATCCCATGTCCTATCCCTGGGTCCAATCCTCCCCAGTCCCCCAGTCTTCATGTGTAGAAGTCGTCTTCTGCTGTTGATTCCCAGCCCAGGCTCGGAGACCTTTAGGAACTGTCTCCATCTTTCCTTTCCCCACCCCTGGGAGCAGCGTCTCCAATCCCGGACCCATCTCTCACTCCTGTAGGAGCTCTGTCTGTTCTGCATCATGCTGGGCTGTTGCTGGGGATCTCACCTATTTGCCCAGACTGAACACTTTGGGAAGAGTTCATCTTGGTTCCCCCTACATGACAGGCACAGGGAGCTTTCGGGCCATGCTTGTCCAGTACCCANTATATATATATATATATATATATAATACTGAGCCCCCATGTGGGAGCTTCTAACTCAGTATCTTTGGGGTCTGAGATTCAATTGACTTTGGAACTCCTGGTCTAATGGAAGCTTGGGCTCTGAAGTCAAGCACTCAAAGTCAAATTCCAGGTCTGGTGAATTGAATGGAGAAGGCAGTGACAGGGCTCAGAACTTGTACACTCATACTGCCTGTGGATGGAAGTTGGAGAGTCTCAAAATGGGTATATTAAATTGTTTTGGAAAATGTAATAAGATTGTGCCTCTATAAACACCGGCACCAATATGTCAAGTGCCAGTCTAGTACCCTCATATGAATCAATTACTAATACTCACAGCCCCCCCCCCACACACAGAGCAGGCACTTCAGCTATTACCATTTTACAGATGCAGACAGGTCCTGAGATTGCAGGCTCCTTAGATAATCTATCTCAAAGTTCACATTCTACTTTGCTAAATTGTCTCTTCACAGGTCCCTTGGCAATGATCATTTAGGCAGGCACAGAATAGATTAAGGAGCCATCACCTTACAGGTGGCATTATGAGAAATAAAATTTGCACTCAACGGTAGGAGCAAAAGACCAGGCTGAGGCCTTGGGAGTATGATGTCATCTCACACTTTAAAGGGGATGCTTGGACAGGGGAGGCTTCTAGAGAGGGGACTGGGAGCTGAGCTCCAGTGAGAGGCCCATGAAGTCCTCCTAAAGACCTGAGCTTCTCTCTCAAGAGTGCCTTACCCTCCACACCACAGAGCATAGTCCTTATGCATAATCAGGGCTCAGTCAGTTCTCCAGTAGAGAACACAACTGAGCCATGCACCCCGAGGCACCAACAGAAGTGAAAGAAAAAGCAGAACCTGAGAAACAGGGCTTAAAGTAGACTCACACGTGCTGCAGTTAAAGCAGTGTGCCAGCCGGGTGTGGTGGCACACACCTTTAATCCTAGCACTTGGGAGGCAGAGGCAGGCGGATCTTTGTGAGTTCAAGGCCAACCTAGTCTACAGAGTGAGTTCCAGGACAGCTGGGGCTACCGGGAGACCCTGTCTCGAAAAGATCAAATAAATAAATAAATAAATAAATAAATAAATAAATAAATAAAGCAGTGTGCCACCACACCGGGCCTTAAAAATTAGCATTTTAAAAACTCAGGTACTCAGGTTAACTGGTTTCCACCGCTCATTCAGACTGCAATCCTCCCAAGCCCTCCTTCGCTTTGTGGAGTGGGTTAGCAGCAGGGAATGAGACAACAGCAATAGCTCATTTGGAATGTTGCCTAGGCTATGTAATTGGGCTGTAGACCGGATCTTGATGCGGATCTGGTCAAGGCTCCTGGGCTCTTGGTGTTGCAATGTACAAGGGCTCTGCCACATCCCGGAGGAGCTGAAGTTCCCACAGAAACCCTGAACAGACAGACACTGTCTCCAGAACAAAAGTAGAGTTTCTGCCCCGTTTCACTAAACTGAGCAGCACTAAAATGCTCTTTCTACAGGCCATTAAAAAAAAAAAAAAGAAGGAATCTATTCTCATTATCACAGCACAGCAAAGTGTTAAGCCACTTAAGAAATGTAGTAACTCAAACAAAATTACATTTTTGAAGGAATAATAGGTTGGGGGAATTTGACCTAACATAGCAAAGCAAAATATAAAACAGTATTAATTAGGCAGGCCTGGCAGCACTGGCCTGTGATCCAGCTATTAGGAGTCTGATAGAGGAAGACAGAAAATTCAAGGTCTACCTTGGCTACAAAGTGAGTTCAAGTCCAGCCTGGGCAACTTTCCGCATCAAGATCCGGTCTACAGCCCAATTACATAGCCTAGGCAACATTCCAAATGAGCTATTGCTTAGTGAAGCCCTGGATCAAAATAAGAAGTGAAAATAAAAGGGGGGGGGGTGGCTGGGGATATAGATTGATGGTTGAATGTTTGTTTAGCAGGCAGGAGGCCGTAGGTTCAATCCCTAGGGCTACCAGATAATGTCATAAAACAGTGGTGATTAAAATAGTCTTATATTAGCATAAAAAGTCCAGTAGACTGATCCAGAAGTAGACCCAAAGCACATAAAAAGTTAATGTAGAGTAAAATTTAAATTATTAGGGGAAAGATGTGTTTTCCAATATATGCTATTGAAATAACTAGCTATCATATGGAAACACTGAAACTCAGTCCTAACCCTATCTCTATGCTACAGTGTAACCCACAGGAACTTGGGTTTAGGATAAAAAGGAGTACTGGTGAGATGGTTCAGCAGTTAAGAGCACTTGCCACCAAGACTGCTACCCTGAGTTCAATCCCAGAAACACACGGAAGGAGGCTCCTGAAGGTTTTGTTCTGACCTCCATGAGTATACCCATGCCCCATTATCAGAGAAGACTTCTGGGGCTTTCCATCTAAACTAATAGCCCCTCATTTCACCCTACTATGCTCTCCTCCTCTACCCTTCTTGAATTTTCTTTACAGTACATACCACTGCTTGACATCAGTTATGTTTTCACTTACTTATTGTGCCCTCTCCAGCAAGGCCTATTGGGGGCACTTTTACTCCTGAAACTCTTACATCCAGAATAATCAGTATCATAGACAGGTGTATGATTAATAGTAGCTGATGAAATATTAAAGCATAAATGATAAGGAAGAAAGTGAGTGAATGAGATTCTAGCACACAGCACAACTGGGCCTGGATTGCTTAATTTTGTTATTTTATTTTATAACACTATCTCACTATGTAGCTCTAGCTGGCCTAGAACTCACTATGTAGACCAGGCTGGTCTTGAACTCACAGAGACCTGCCTGCCTCTGCCTCCCGAGTGCCGGGAATGAGGGCGTGCACCACCACACCTAGCCTTGGTTTGTTTTGTTTTGACAGGTTCAGGGTCTCAGGTTGGCCCAGAACTTGCGATCCTCAGTCTCGGCCTACAGTGTGCTAGGAAGACAGCCATACACCATCACATCTACCCATTTTGGTTTTCAACATAATATCAGCTTTTAGCAAAAAACAAATTCTATGACCAGAAGTTTCTGTCATATTTAAGCCAACTTTTAGAGTTGCCACTATCAAACACATGTTTAGGGCTGGAGAAATTGGTCAGTGGTGAAGACCACTGGCTCCTCTTGTAGAGGATCAGTTCAGTTCCCAGCATCCACATGGCAGCTAAGGACTGTCCTAACTCCAGTTCCAGGGAAATCTGACACCCTTTTCTGACCTCCTTGGGCATTGCATGACATGGGTGGACTTATATACATGCAGGCAATACATTTATACATATAAAATAGTTTTAAAATGTTATGTTTAATTGCCCAATAGCGTGTTGGAAATATGAATGAAGACTTTTATTTGGTATAAAAAGAAATAAATTTTCAGCGCACACCTTTAATCCTAGCATTTGGGAGGCAGAGGCGGATCTTTGTGAGTTCAATGCCAGCCTGGTCTACAGAGTGAGTTCCAGGACAGCTGGGGCCACAGGGAGACCCTGTCTCGAAAAGACCAAAAAAATAATAAATAAATAAATAAATAAATAAATAAATAAATTTTCCCATATGTTATAACGTGAATGTTCGGAGGGCACAGTCCAGGAAATTCAATAATAAGGAAATCAATATTCCTGTGAGAATCTAAATTTTCATATCATGTGGATAAACTAGTATGCCATCCTTTAAAAAATCTTAAATATGGGGTTGAAGAGATAGCTTGTTGCTCCTCCATAGGACTGAAGTTTGGCTTCCAGAACCTGCATCAGGCAGCTCACAACCCCTTGAAACTGAGTTTCAGGGGATCTGATACCCTCTTCTAGCCTCTGAGGGTACTCATGCACAGATGGCATACACACAAATTTAAAAAATCTTTAAAGTATGAAATATGAAGTGAGACCAAAATATATAGAGTCAAAGAAAATATTATTAAAAAGTTACAAGAAAGTAAGGCCCCCATCATATATACAGGCAAACTAAAGCCATATAAAGAAGTTGTTTATAATAATAAAAATCAAACAGAGAGAGTCAAGTGTCCCAGAACACCCCTTGTGTTTCCTGGCACCACTTCATGTTATTCTGATTTTTCTCTCCTTAAACTCACCAGTTATCCACCCTCAAGTTGTACAGCCTTTGAGAAAAGATTCCCTAGTGTGACTGTGCTCCCTGGAAAATTCCCAGGTGATCTGCTTTTAAGCCTTACAGCCCCTTTTACCTCCACAGACTAACTTGAAAAATACCAAGAGTTGCTTTGTGAATTTCCAGTTCCAAGATAAGTTCAAGGTGACTTAGAGCCTATGATGCCGGCATTATGGTTATGTTCAGGTATTTCTTCGATTGAAGAGCCCTGCTGCCCAGGAACATCCAGAGCTGAGTACACTCCACACTCACACACCACGCTCTGTCCCCTCACTACGTCATTCCTTAACCCAGAGGTCCAGAACCGGTCTGAAGAAAGAAAATAGATCATGGCCATATTGAAATTTTGGAAGGTTAGCCATGATTTCTGTTCTTTATAATGTTTAAGAGTTAATCTTTGTGATTAAGCAAACTAAAATAGGAGGTAACTATTCAAAATATCTTCTCCCCTGTATAAAAGTATAATTGACAGACAACATTTTTATTGTACCAGGGGGAAAGAATACATTAAGACTCTCGATGTGTCAAACACTTGAGTCCAGGTTTTAAGAATCTACTGTCTTCATTCGCAAGGCATCAAATATTTTCATATTCACAAAACGAGGTATGCTAAAGAGTAATGCAACTATTTTTAGTATGGTAATTGTAATTAAAAGACAGTATAAGAATAGTCTTGCCCAAGCATGTCTGAGATCTTTTCATTCCTCTAAACAATGCTTTCTATGTCTGGCTGCAGATACTTGTCATTTGTTTTCCTTCTGGTACAAAATGGGTAACACTTAATATTCCTTCTGAAGCACCCCTGTGGCATGTCTGACGTTGTGGTTTGGGCTAGATCTGATCTTTTCTTCCTCCTCCATGTTTTCATCTACGCAATCTAAGACATGAAATTTATTTTCCATTTATAGGGTCAAATCACTATGGACCAGATCAGTGTACTATGTGCCTAACTTT
This sequence comes from Rhizomys pruinosus, assembly GCA_009823505.1. Taxonomy (NCBI): domain Eukaryota; kingdom Metazoa; phylum Chordata; class Mammalia; order Rodentia; family Spalacidae; genus Rhizomys; species Rhizomys pruinosus. The sequence continues at coordinate 122,053 of VZQC01014625.1, read as the reverse complement.
ACTATCTATCTATCTATCTATCTATTACCTATCATCTACCTATCACCTAACATCTATCATCTATCTACCTATCATCTACCTATCATATGTTTATCGGATCTATCATCTCTCTATCATTTCTCATCTACCATCTAGCTATCTTCTATCATCTATCTATCATCTATAATCTACCTATCATCTATTGTCTACCTATCACCTATTCACCATCTATCTATCTATCTATCTATCTATCTATCTATCATCTATCTATTTATCTACATTTATATGTGTTATCTAGTTAGCTAGCTATGGTGGTTTCAATGGAAGCATCCCCATAGGCTCCAAGTACTTGAACAATTAGTCAGAGTGTTTTGTCACAGCAACTGAAAGACAAATTAGAACAGAAATTGGTACCAGAGAGTGGGCTATTCCTGTGACAGACCCGACCTCAGTGTTTTAGGGAGGATTGTGGAAGTGTTTGGAACTTTGGCCTAGAAAAGTCATTTAGTGCCCAGAGTTTGTGGACATGGAACTTGGAACAGTTATGCTGAAAGAGTAGTAGATAATGGAGGCCTGGCTTATGAAGCTTCAAAGGGAAGCAGAGACCATTAGGACTATTTGTACAATATTTAAAAACATTATTTATTATTGTTTTAAATTTTCTTTTTTTTATTGATGCTTTGTGTATTTCATACATCATTTTCCAATTCAGTTCAGGCATATATCCCCTTCCCTTCCCCCCACCCCACCCCTACCCATCCCAGATCATGCATTCTGCCATAACTTTTCTGCATCTTTCTGGTTTTTTTGTTTTGTTTTGTTTTTTCATTTTTTTTTAACAATAAGTGATAATTTGTGAGTACAAGCATCCTTCATGTAAAACCAATTTGCGAGCAGTTGTGCCCAAACCCACACAGCTCATGGGTCCCACCATCCAGCAGGGGTGAGTGTATAGCCTGCTCGTATATAAGTGCACAATTGTGAAATGCCCAGAGAGTTAAGAAGTGGGTGTCAGATCCCCTGAAACTGGAGATATGGATGGTTGTGAGCCACCATGTGGGTGTGGGGAATCAAACCTGGGTCCTCTGCAAAAGCAGCCTGTGCTTCTTAACCATTGCACCAGCTCTCCAGCTCCCTGTATGATAATTTTTAATTGAGAATCTATGGGTTCTGGTTGGCTGGGGCTGAAAAATCAGCTGTAAGTAACAAGAGACCAGCATCACTGTAGTGAAATCTTCTGGGAAGAATGTCTTCAGGGTCAGCACACAGAAGTTGTGATCCAGAGGGGTCCCGAGCCTTCATCTTGAGCCAGAAGTAGGACTTGGTAATGTGTAAGAGTTTCCTAAATGGGTCTGGTTTTGAAATCTGAGAGCAGCCGAGACTTGGCACTGTCAGAGGCAAGGAAAGACCATTGGTGGAAGTGCACCTTGGTTGCAGTGAAGACCCCAGGATTGCAGGGGTCATGAAGAGAAGCTGAGGCTTTGCACCAGGAGAAGTCAGAAGCACCCATTGGTGAAGCACCCTCAGCTTCAGTGTAGACCCCAGCTTTTTAGGAGATGCCAGGACCATGGGACGACCACCAAGAGCAGCAGCAGGTGTGGAATGGAGCTGGACTGGGCCTGCGAGATGAGCTGTGTGCGCCACGGATGGCGGAGTCAGAGAACGGGAGTTGCCGAAACCCTCTGGGGCCCAGAAGAGTGTGAGTGAATCCCAGATGTCCAGCCTTGAACTACTTTTGCTTAGGTGTGCCTGATTCTTCCCTTTGAAATAAGACAGTACTTGTTTTGAAATTTGCAAGAACACACAGTTAAGAAACTTTTAATGGGAAATTTTAAGTGTTTTGATTTATTTTTTTTAAGGATTGTGGGGCTTTTAAGGTTGTACTGTCTTATTTGTGCTATTAACGTTAACATCATATTTGGGGGATAAGAATTGGAAAGGCGGTGGTTTAATAGCAATGTGTTTTGTGTGTCAAGTTGACAAGGGGTCAATTGTTCTGGAAAGCTTTACTGTCAATTTGACACACCTGGGTTGAGGGAGCCTCAACTGGGGAATTTCCTCCATTGGACTGGCCTGTGGCCATGTCTGTGGAGTATTGTCTTGATTGCTGAGTGATGTGGGAGGGCCCAGCCCACCATGGGCAGTGCCACCCCCTGGGTAGGTGATTCTGTACTGTATAAGAAGGTAGGCTGAGCATGGACCAGGACAGAAAGCCAGTAAGAAGCCTGTGCTTCAGCTCCTGCCTCCAGGTTCCTTCCCCAAGTTCCTATGTTGGGCTCCCTCAGTAATGAACTGTGACCTGGGAGATGGAAGATGAATAAACCCTTTCCTCCCCAAGTTGGTTTTGGTCAGAGTGTTTTGTCACAACAATTGAAAAACAAACTAGAACACTAAGAGTCCCTTTTATTAACAGGAATAAAAAGTGCTACTAATTCCTACTAATAACAGGTTTATCCCCCGTAGCCAGGCTTGGTTGCACACACCTTTAATCTCAGTACTAGGGAGGCAGAGGCAGGCAGATCTCTGTGAGTTCTAGGCCAGCTGGGGCTACAGGGAGACTCTATCTCTAAAAATGACCAAAAATAGTTTTGTTCCTACTGATTTCATTTAATTCCTACCAATTCCCATTAATTTCATTCCTACCTACTTTCTTCCTATGAATGAAAAACAATTAAAAAAAACTTTCCCCATTAGAAATTGTTTTCAAACTTCCAAATGATCACCTTACAAATGATTGTTTGTAATTTATTGTATTTAAAAGTTATGTGTAATCACAATTTAAAAAAAAGATCTAAAGTTGGGCATATTAGCACACTAGGGAGGCTGAGGAAGGGGGATCATGAGTTTGAGGCCAGCCTAGGAGACATAGCGAGACCCTAGTTCGAAAATGACAAAAGATGGGGCTGGAGAGATGGCTCAGTGGTTAAGAGCACTGGTTCTCTTGCAGAGGACGTGGGTTCAGATTCAAGTATCCACATGCCAGTTAACAACCATCCATAACTCCAGCTCCAGGGGACCTGATAGCTCTCCTGGCCTCCACGGGCACTACACACGTGTGGTGCGCTTACATCCATGCACACAAAACACTCACACATATAAAATAAAATAAACAGGATTTACAAAAACAATAAAAGAGAGAGACTCTGGAGATAGAGGCAGGAGGATCAGGAGTTCAAGGCCAGCCTTAGCTACATATCAAGTTCAAGGCCGGCCTGGGAGACTTGAGAACCTGTGAAACCGTTTCTCTGAGTCAAGGTCTGGCTGTGGAGGTTTTGCTGCAACTCTGCCTCTGGTTCTCTGTGCTGGAATTACAGGCAGCCGCCACAATATATACCTGAGTTCAAACTCTCAGCACCCACATGACTGTCCCTACTCCCCAGAGCCTGCTGCCCAGCCAGCCTAGTCGAAACGATGAGTTTCTGGATCAGTGAGAGACCCTGTCTCAAGCAATAAAGCAGTGCGATTGAGGAAACACCTGACATCCTGCTCTGTCCTCCACATTATGTGTGTATTTACATGTACACCACATACACATGCATGCCACATACACACACCATATACACACCACACACATACACGTGTACACACATGTACATGCATATTACATCATTTGCATACACACCATATACATGCACATACCCCACATACACACATACCACACACTATACACATATACATACATATATACCACATGTACCTATATATCACACATACATACCGCACACATATACACATATATACACATACATGCCACAAACATCATATACACATACACACATATCTATCACATACATACACACCACACACACTATAAACACATACCATACGCATACCACACATATACAACACATGCACATATATGTCACACACCATAGACACACATACCATACACATCACACACACACACACACACACACACACACAATCCACCCCAAACAAAAAAAGAACAAAATTAATCTGATTCTAAAATATAATGATGGTCTTTGAAAATGTAGACAAACATTCTATTTGGTGTCTTATAATAGAAGGAGGAAAGGGAACTATCAGGTTGGTTGTGCTTGAAATGTGCATCTTTTTTCTTTAAAAAAAAAAAACCAACAAAAACAACAGAAAATAAAACAAAAGCCAACCATAAATCACACTTTAGCTCCTCTCCTTGCTTAGTCACTGACCCTGCTTCTAAACTTTGTGAATCCTCTGCAAAGCAGAAGGTACTGTTAACTGCACTGCAGAAGCTTTCTCCCTGGCTGAAAAGCTCCTGTCTCTAGTCCCTGCAGGCCAGTCCTCCCAAGCATGCTTGAACTCAGGAGGATCCCGCACAGTGAGCTCAGCTTGGGAACGAATCTGAAGATAAAATGTCCTTGAAAATCAAGCAGCCAACCCTGATCATCATAGAGCGCCACAGAATAACATCACTCATTTTTCTCTACAGATGAAGACCCAGAGGACCTTGTGGGCTTTAGATTTTTTTTTCTGTTTCAGCACATTTTAAGCTGAAATGTGACTTCCAGATTCAGCATTAATGAGGACTTTGTTGTGCTTTGGAATGTGCAGTCCTCCCATTTCCTGTATGTTCCTGTTTTTGAGAGCAATTCTGCTTGCTCTGTCCTGCCTGGGTCATTAGAACGTGACTTATTAACAGTTGTCCTTCCTCTCCTACGGGTGTTGCCTGTTTTAAAATATCTGTCCTTTAAGACTGCTTCAGGTTTAAAATAGATTGTGTGCTTTAAAACACTTGGAAATTTTAAAAGGGGAACAAAATTTTAAAAAGGAATACACTTGGAAGCCTAGCCCCAACAGAACCACCCATGGAATGAGCTATTAAAATGAGCCATATGTATGCATATTTGAATATTCACCCCACAGAACACAGAGAAATGATAGGACTTCAGATTCAAGAACACCTAGTGGTAGCTGCCTGTAATTCCAGCACAGAGAACCAGAGGCATGGTTGCTGCAAGGTCTAGGTCAGCAAAACTCCACAACCAGACCTTGACTTAGAGAGACAAACACAGGGGAGAAGAGAACACCTGGCACCCGCAGTAAATTCATGTCCAACCTGGTAGATTCCGGGAGCATCAGTGGAAGCATTTTTGAAATCCACAGATCAGTAGCAGCATGGATATTGTCTTTCTCACACTTGCTGGGTTCACTTCTCAAAACACGTGCCTATCCTGTCACTCTGAAGTCTTCCCTTACCCTCCACCACCCATTTTCCTGACAAGAGTTTTGGAAAGTCAACAATGTCATACTAAATACCAACCCAAACACCCTTTCCTTAGTTCTTAGTCTCCCTGACTTAAGAGCAACACTGAGTTTAATGTTGGAGATATAACCATCAAAATTAATTTGACATGTATGAAGCGATCTGCAAATAAGATCTACTGCTTAGTCATAGACCATAAATATTAAGCAAGCATTGTAAACAGCTTTAATTGACAATGTTCAATTTACCCAGCCCAATCGATTTCCATTGTCTAACTCATCTTTTCTGCTTTACCCTTATAACTACATAATTTTATTTCATTTAACATTTTCTAGTGTCAAGTACAACATTAAATGGTTTATACTTAAATTCCATTTCATCCTCACAATAGGCACAGATTATTGTCCTTGAACTGGCTTGTCTGGCCTGTGTAGGTTTGACCCCTTAGCACTGAAAAAGAAAGGGGGAAGGGAGTAGTTAGTTGTCTTATTTCATCAGTGGGGAGAGGGAAACTCAAAACAATGGAGCGATTTAATCCAAGATTTTGTGGCCAGTGCAAAGCAAAACGATCAGCTCACCTTTGTCAGATGAGAAATCACTTGCTTTTACACACAGCATCAATTTCAATCGTTCTTCCTGGTACCACATATTTTAATATTCATTAAGCACATTCATTTATCCATTCAGTTATCCTGGCAGTCAATAAACATTTAAGTCTTAAATGAGATCATAAGAGATAGGATACGGTCCCACTGATCAAAACATTCATGGCCCAGTGGGAAATACGTCAATAAATTGATAGTTGAGTGAGATAGTTATAATAAGCCCAGCATTGGGCTCTAGAGGAGAAGGAACAGATGAACTCTGCCTGAATGCAAGGGCAACAACGCTGGAAGAACTGGCTTTGATGGGAATAGAGACTTGAAGGACAAAAGAGATGGCCTGGAATCCAAGGCAGCTGTGTTGGTGATGGATCAGGGAACAGAGAGCAATGAATGCTTGTTAGTGCTCAGCACCCTTTCTCCACTTTACTTAAGGGCAAGATTATCTGCCCACAGTTAAGATGGCCCTTCCCACCTCAATTAACATAATCAAGGTAATCTGCCCATAGTTAAGATGGCCTTTCCCACCTCAATTAACATAATCAAGTTAACCTGCCCAAGGTTAAGATGGCCCTTCCTACCTCAATTAACATAATCAAGATAATCTGCCCACAGTTAAGATAGCTCTTTACACCTCAATTAATTTAATCAAGATAATCCCTCCTGGACATTCTCAGAGACTAATCTTAATCTAGAAAAATCCCTCAAAAGTAATGTCCAGAGGCCTATTTCCTAGATTCTGACAAGTAACCACACCATTGCAGAAATCCTGTCTCAAAACTAACAGGGTGGAGAGATGGCCCAGCAGTTAAGAGCACTGGCTGCTCTTGCAGAGGACCTAGGTTCAAGTCTCAGCACCCACATGGTGGCTAAAAACCATCTGTAACTCCAGTTCCAGGGGAATCTGACAACTTCTGACCTCTGCAGGCATTGCACGACAAGGGAACACTTACATACATGAAGGCCTAACACTCATAAAATACAAATACTACATTAAAATAAAAAAAAATGGAATAAACAAAAAACAAAAATAAAACTGTCTCCCCTTTCTCTTCTAATACTCAGCTTCAGCAATTCCCAAAGTGATGCTTGATCCACAAAGCAGCTGCCACTGAAGAAAAACAAATTCCTAGATTCTACCTCAGGTTTAGAGTCAGAAATTGCGAACAGACCCAGCCAGTCACATATTTCAAACGAACCCTGCAAGAGGTTCTGACCCCGCTGGTGTTGGAAAATTACTTGCTGTTCCCCAGACATTAGATCTGTGAAACTCAGAACAGAAAAGAGAGGTTGAAAGAGAGGATGCAGGATTCACGCACCCTAGGCTCCCAGCAGTTATGGAGTATCTGACACATGGTTGAGTGTTCAACAAATAATTGCAGAAATAGCTTAGCCATTGGGTACCTTACCCCTAATAACTCAGCCTACAGGAGAGGGGCTCCCCAGTGTTGAGAAGGAGCAAGTGGAGCTGGCTCCCTTGGGGGCTGGTGTCCAGGCTTCCCTGGGCCTGTGGAGGGCACAGGAGTCTGCGGCTCCTCCCTGGTCTGTGACTGTCCCCAGCTCTCACACTGTTACAAGCTGTTGGGGGTTTTGTGTATTTTTTGTGGACTTTTTATTTGTATTTTGTGTATATGAGTGTTTTGCCTGCATATATGTTAGTACATCACATGCAGGCAGTGCCCATGGAGGCCAGAACAGGGCTTCAGATCCCTTGAAATTAGAGTTAGCTGCCATATGGGTGGTGGTGTTAGCCACCATGTGGGTGCTGGGAACCAAACCTGGGTCCTTTGCAAGATCAGCAAGTGCTCTTAACTGCTGAGCCATTTCTCTAGCCTGTAAACAGTGGTTTTATATTAGCAAAATGGTCTTTGCTAAACATATTTTAATAGTTGAGAAAATAAACATTTGTAGAAATACTGGATGAATAATTATAAATGAATCCCACAAGCCTTTAGAAAGTTTTACATGCCAATACCCCGAAATAGAGAAATCTCCACCCTCTGATTTCAGTTAAGAGTGGGAGAGAACAAGACTGAGTGGCGGTGGGAGGAAGGAGACTGGCTGCTCAGACACTGACTACACAGCTACAGGGCTTTCATAGACGTCCCAGACCCCTCACCAGGAGCCGCCAGGCTGACAGAGGCCCCATTCCCGGAGTCAGTGGCAGGCAGGTGGCACATCCCCAGGGCCCTCTGGCTTCTTACTCCTGCTCTGAGCCTCTCAGGGAACCCACTAGGAAACTCGAAGAAGCAGAAAGGCCTGAAACAGAGCAGAGCTCCATTCTCCTCACAGCTTTGCCTGTCGTCATCACCAACACCTGTACACATTGCTTCATTAATTTTAATTGGTGGGACACTGTGCTAAGTGCCCTCCATCACCTGCCAGCAGTGCTGTGAGGTGCTGGGTGTCGCCACCTGACCTCTTGCTTGGAGCCCTGTCCTCCTCCGGTTCTGGGTGACCCCACACCATCCCTGCCTGCCTGCTTCCCTCCCCCCGCCATTTTACTTTCTTCCCTTTTCTCCACCCCTTCTTCCTTCTTGTCTTTCTCTTCTCATCCTCTTCCCAAGGATCATGCTTGTCTGCTTTCTCCCGAGCTCTTACAATGTGCTGGCCCAGGGGTGTTCCTGGTCTTCCTGGAGTCTGCCATCTAGTAAGAGAGAGGGAGAGGCTAGCAAGTGCACTGACTTCATCCAGAGTGTTCTAGAAGCCTTTGGAAGGACTCAGGTGGGGAGTGGCCCATCCATCCTGTACTTGGAGGAGGTGTGGGGTGATCTTTTCAGTACTTTCTGGAAAACAGATTGAAAAGACGAGAGCCCTGCATATTTGCCTTTATCTGCCAACATCTCTTATTAGAATGTCCTTCTTTTATTAAAGATCTGTTTGTTCTTTTTATGTGTTTGTGTGTATGCCTGCATGAAATTATATGGAGCACACTCGCATGCAGGAGCATCCAAGTCCCCTGACTATCCTTACAGGCTGCTGTGAGCTGCCATGTTGGTACTGGGAACTGAAGTAACCACTGAGCCATCTCTCCAGCTCCTAGAATGCCCTTCCAATTAGGATCAATATTGACTACCCCTTCCTGGCCAGTCGTGTTTCAGAGACATTTGGCACTGGTACTGAATGGTATCAACAGCACTCGGGCAGCAGCCAGGCTTCCAGAAGGGAACTCTATACACACTCTGTGAGTACTCAAGGCAGGCTTTTATTGCTTCCTCAGCTGATGGCTGTTATCTTTGTTTATAGCTAAGAACAGAGAAGTGAATGAACTTTCCAGAGCTGCTACGGAAAAATAAATAAATATAAAAGGGAGGGAGGCAAAAAAGATGCCAAGTAAACATGATTGATTTTGATTTTTTTTTTTTTTTTGCCCCTTCTTACCACACTCACTGTGGAAAATTCAAACCACAAAATGATGTAAAGCAGAAAACAGCAACCACCCATTATTCTGCCCCTGGAGTGTGACTGGACTTTCACTAGATTTTTCAGTGTTGAAAAGCTGTTGGGTTTCTAGGTCTGGAAACCTGCAGTTCCTCTCTGAAGCTAGAACCGAAGCAGATGGAGCCACTTGAGTCCTGTCTTGAAGCCAGGAAGTGGAAGCAGAATTGTGCTGGTTACAAAGGGAGCCACACCCAGGGGGAGCGAACACTTTCGTTGAGTTCATCGCTGCTTAGGAGGAAAGCCAACAACAACAACAAAACACAAACCTGAAACAGCAGGAAAAGGACAAGACAGGTTGCTGGCACCCACCAACGACCAATCAGGAGGAGAAAGGTCTGGTTGTTCCGCCTTCCACTTGCATGGCTAAGTGGCACCCAATGGCTTCACCAGCACAGCCCATTCCGGCAATGTGACATTGTGGTGTTCTTTTCTAATACCAAATAAAAGTGGGGGACACATTTCTGAACCCTACAGTACAAAAGGCAGTTTTCCAGGCAGGCCTAGGCCACCCTAACTGTTGAATAGACAAAACTAATTAGCCTCCCTAGTGAACTATCTTGTCTTTTTTTAGGACCGGAAATCAAATGGGAAGGGTTCCCTCCAGTTCCAAGCGCGTTCCAGGGGAATTACTCATGCTCTTTAACCTATGAGTCATACAGGAGTCTAGGAGAGTGTTTCCAAAACAGGCTGACAATTAGATAAACAAAGCAACTGATATGTTTAAATAAAAAAGAAGAAGAAGAAGAAAAGCAAGTGATAAATGACAGTCAGCCAAGCCCCGGTTGGTGGAGCCCGTCAGTAGACCTGGATGGCTGAGCGACCACCTGCCATTCTCCATGCTGCCTGATTCTTCTCTGTGGAGGCTCTGGCTGACCCTGCATCTTGACGGCTCACAATACAGGATGTTAATCATTTTGAGACTCTGGGCTTGTTCCCAGGGTCTGTGCTGGTCACTGTCGGATCTTCAACCAGAAAAACAGCTTCTAAATGACAGAGGCGTTCCCTAATTGCAATATAAGACAGTGAGGAAGGAGGCAGAGGCAGGCGGATCTTTGTGAGTTCAAGGCCTGCCTGGTCTACAGAGTGAGTTCCAGGACAGCTGGGCTGCAGGGAGACCCTGTCTCGAAAAGACAAAAAAAAAAAAAAAAAAAAAAAAAAAAAAAAAAAAAAAAAAAAAAAAAAAAAAAAAAAAAAAAAGACAGTGAGGAAATACGGCTTAGGGACTAGGCCAGGCCAGAGCTGGTGGTCTCCTGGGCAGGTGAGTGGTCACCCTCTTCATGGCTCCGCTGGGGAGTCTGAACCAGGTCTCAGATCTGTCTTAACCGAGGGCTATGGGGCTCTTCTTGGCAGGGTTCAGGGGCATGCCAGGGGCAAGTGGGGACCTGCCCTCGTTGCCCCATCTCTCTCATCCAGTGAGAAACAGTAGGGGAAGTGCAGGTCTGCCCTGGCAAGGAGGAAGAGCAAAGTCAGACTATGCTGCTTTCTCTGTCCTCATTAAGCTCATTCATGTAGGGGCCAGGCTCCAGGGGCTCTGATTGGAGGGGAATGGGGGTCCCAAATAAGAATCCTGGATGTTGCTGGCTTGAGCCACGCTATCTGCTGCATCCACACAGAATCACAGGGATCTTCAAAACACAGGTCTCTTCAAAACACAGGTCTCCTGAGGCTGGAGAGATGGCCCAGCAGTTAAGAGTACTGGCTGCTCTTGCAGAGTGCCTAGGTTTGATTCCCAGCACTCACGTGGTGGCTAAAAACTATCACTCCAGTTCCAGGGGAATGAGACTCCTTCTTTTGACCTCTGCAGGCATTGCATGACACCAGTGTACTTACACATATACAGGCATAACACTCATACACATACAATAAAAATAAAAGTAATATATGAAATATATTTTTTAATACAGCTCTGCTGACCTCTCTCTTTTCAAAGTCTTTCGAGGGCACCCTCCTCGCAGATACCCCAATGAAACTAATGTTCTTTCCAACAGGCTGCCCTTAAGCCCTTGAATCTGTCTGACTCTCAGTCTCATCAGCAACCACTCCCTATCCTCTAACCACAGGGACCTGCTGCTTCAGCTCTGCCTCTTTCATTCCTGCTGTCCCTTCCAAAACAATGCCCTCCTGCCTAGGTGGGGGGGGGTCTTACTTTGTAGGTGCCTTCTTCTGCTACCACCAGTCGCTGGGTTTTTATGGATCCCTGGCAGCCTCTCTGACAGCAGAGCTTGACTTGCTCCAGACTGGCTCATGTGAGCAGTCTTGGAGTAGGGGAGTTGGGGACTCCCCAGGACAGGGGCTCTGTTGCTCCATCTTGGGCTTTGGAAAATCATAGTGTTTAATCTAATGAAGGCAAATATCCGCTTCGGCTGAGATGTGCGGCTGAAAGTTTCAAAGAAGCTGGGCTGTGATATGACCAGTCCGAGTGCTCTGCTCCCTTGAACATTTCAGAGCAACTTTCAGTAATATTCAGTGTACATCACAAGACACTCAATTTCAAAAGGGTAATGAAGCCAGGCTTGGTGGCGCATGCCTTTGAGAGGCAGAGGCAGGCAGATCTCTGTGAGATTGAGGCCAGTCTGGTCTACACAGTGAGTTCCAGCCCAGCTGAGCTTCAGGGAGACCCTGTCTCAAAAACGACAAAAAAGGTAATGATATCAGGGTTCATTGATATCAGCATTTATGCTAAAGACACGTAGTGTATTCTATCTCTGTCTCTCTGGCTCATCTTTCTCTGACACATGAATGTGGCTTAGGGAACTAGATTTAGTATGTATGTTAAGTACCACATGTCACAACAAGCCCATTAGTTATGGGTGCATACAGGACACCACTCAGAGTCCTTAGCAGAGCTAAGAGCTATAAATGAGAGCCCTAAGAGGCAGTTAGCTGATCGCTGGGATGTTTGGGGAAGCGGCCACACTCCCTTCACAGTTGTCATGCACGCTCACTCCACACTGAAAGCCTCTGCCCTTCACCCCAACTCTTCAAGCAGCCAGTGCTGGGTCACAGGCTGCGGCTTACAGAGAGCCCCTGTGATTTAAAAATTCCTGTGTGTTGGGGCTCAAGAGTAGTTGAGAGCAGTTAAGAGCAGTTGCTGCTCTTGTAAAGGACCTGGGCTCAGTTCCCACCACCCACAAGGCCACTAACAACCATTTATAACTCTAGTTCCAAGGATCTTCTGCCTTCTTCTTTCCTCTGTGGGTACCAGGCACACTGGTGCACATACATAACATACATAAAATAAATAATTTTTAAAAATTTTTAAAAATTAAAAATCGTGTGTGCATTTGTGCGCACGTGTGTGTGTGTGCGTGTGTGTGTGTGTGTGTGTGTGTGTTCATACAGATGAATGTGGGACTGTGGGTGCCACAGCACACATGTAGGAGTCAGAGGACAACCTCGGGTGTTGCTCCTCGCCTTCCACCTTAAGAAAGAGTCTGTGAGCTTCGGGGATCCACCCGTCTTTCCCTCCACCTCATTGTAGGAGTGCTGGGATTATAGATATGTTATAGTGTCTGATTTTACGTGGGTTCTGAAGTTTTGAGCTCATATCCGCATACTTCTGTGGCAAGTGCTTTACCCACTGAGCTATCTTACCAGCCCATGAGCGGACACACTCATATAAGTCAAGATTCTTCGTGGAACGTGGAAAGTCAGTTCTATCAACATAGTGGCTTTCTCTGCCTAGTCAGTTCCTTGTCCCCAGTCCACATTCTCATCAGAGGTAGGTGTCCTGAACTTGCTTCCAAGTGCCCATCTCCCTTAGCCTGGGAATGCCACCCACCCCTCATCTCCACTTCCTGTCTACCGTGCAGTCCTTTTCATACAGCGCTTTACTGTGCCACCTTCCTTATACTATTAATTTCTGAGCTCCCAAAGTACTTCAGTTCTCTTCTATATTCCCCATGTTTGTTCCTTGTACTCCAAAGATTAGAAAATGCTTCTAGGTAGCCACAAGGACACATCCCAGAGGTATGTGAGTGGGAGGCGAGCTATCCCTTCCTGATCTCAGAGCTCAGGTTCCCATACCATTGCCTGGTGCTCTTCTCTGCATTTACAGTCATATAGCTAATCTCCGCTTTTTAAAAATAGTATTTTATTTTATGTACAGAAGTTTTGCCTGCATGTATGTGAGTATACTACATGTGTGCAATTCCCCACAGAAGTTAGAAATGGGTGTTGATCTCCTGGAACTAGAGTTACTACAGATGATTGTTAGGTGCCATGTGAGTGCTGGGAACTGAACGGAAGTCCTCTGGAAGAGCAGCCAGTGTTCTTAATCGCTGAGTCATCTCTCCAGCCCCCAAATCTCTGCTTTTAGATTAAGGAAGGAATTGTATACTTTCAGAAACTAAAACAAGAACTGATCCGCCCCAGACCATAGGTAATACTGTGGTATAACTCATTTTCCAGTTGCTGGCGCTTTTCTTTTCATATTAGAATAGAAAGTAACATTGAATTTTGTTTGTTTGATTGCTTGTTTTTTAAATTTATTTTATTACATTTATTTACCGCTTTCTGTGTGTGTGTGTGTGTGTGTAGTGTGTGTGTGTGCACGTGCACGCATGCATGTGTGTGTGCTTGTGTCCATAGCCACAATGTGCTTGTGGAAGTCAGCAAACAACTTGTGAGATGATGCTCTCCTTCCAGCATGCGGGTCTTTAGAATCAAGCTCAGCTTGGCAGGCTTGGTGTGGTGCCTTTACCCGCTGAGCCATCTGCCCAGCCCTATTTTGGTTTTCAAGACAAGTTCTCATTTTATAGCCTCGGGTGGCTTAGAATTCACAGTATAGACCAGGCTGGCCTCCAACTCTCAGTGATTCTCCTGCATCAGCTTTCCAGTACTGAGGTTACAGAATGAGCCAGCGTGCCCACTCAAAATTCTGATTTCCCAGTGGCTGATTATTGGTCTGTTGATGTGCTTGTTCCATCATTTAAAAAATCATTTTCTTGATGGGTATTTGGATAGCTTTTAGTTTTCTAGAATTTCACATAATGCTGGGATAAATTCTCTTAGGCATTTGGGTTTCTCTGGGAGATAATACTAAAAGTGAAGTTGTTAGATGCAATGGTGTCCTATCTTGTATTTTGATAGCTCCAGACTCATTTACATTCCTAACCACAGTGCTGAAAGGTGTCTGAAGACATGACAGGGTGTTATTGCTGTTTTTAATTTTTGTTATTTCATTAGTCAAAAGTTTTCCTGTCACTTGGCACAGTGACACATGCTTTTGAGCCCAGCACTCTGGAAGTGGAGGCAGAAAGGTCCTGAATTCCAGGCCAACTTGGGCTACATACATGGTGAAACCCTGTCTCAACAAACTCATGACCCAGTGGGTAAAAGTGTTTGCTGCTAAGCCTGACAACATGACTTTGATCCTCAGGACCCACATGGTGGAAGGATAGAACTGCTGACCAAAAGTTGTCCTCTGACTTCTACACACACACACACACACACACACACACACACACACACATGANGATTGGAGGGGAATGGGGGTCCCAAATAAGAATCCTGGATGTTGCTGGCTTGAGCCACGCTATCTGCTGCATCCTCCACACAGAATCACAGGGATCTTCAAAACACAGGTCTCTTCAAAACACAGGTCTCCTGAGGCTGGAGAGATGGCCCAGCAGTTAAGAGTACTGGCTGCTCTTGCAGAGTGCCTAGGTTTGATTCCCAGCACTCACGTGGTGGCTAAAAACTATCACTCCAGTTCCAGGGGAATGAGACTCCTTCTTTTGACCTCTGCAGGCATTGCATGACACCAGTGTACTTACACATATACAGGCATAACACTCATACACATACAATAAAAATAAAAGTAATATATGAAATATATTTTTTAATACAGCTCTGCTGACCTCTCTCTTTTCAAAGTCTTTCGAGGGCACCCTCCTCGCAGATACCCCAATGAAACTAATGTTCTTTCCAACAGGCTGCCCTTAAGCCCTTGAATCTGTCTGACTCTCAGTCTCATCAGCAACCACTCCCTATCCTCTAACCACAGGGACCTGCTGCTTCAGCTCTGCCTCTTTCATTCCTGCTGTCCCTTCCAAAACAATGCCCTCCTGCCTAGGTGGGGGGGGGGTCTTACTTTGTAGGTGCCTTCTTCTGCTACCACCAGTCGCTGGGTTTTTATGGATCCCTGGCAGCCTCTCTGACAGCAGAGCTTGACTTGCTCCAGACTGGCTCATGTGAGCAGTCTTGGAGTAGGGGAGTTGGGGACTCCCCAGGACAGGGGCTCTGTTGCTCCATCTTGGGCTTTGGAAAATCATAGTGTTTAATCTAATGAAGGCAGATATCCGCTTCGGCTGAGATGTGCGGCTGAAAGTTTCAAAGAAGCTGGGCTGTGACATGACCAGTCCGAGTGCTCTGCTCCCTTGAACATTTCAGAGCAACTTTCAGTAATATTCAGTGTACATCACAAGACACTCAATTTCAAAAGGGTAATGAAGCCAGGCTTGGTGGTGCATGCCTTTGAGAGGCAGAGGCAGGCAGATCTCTGTGAGATTGAGGCCAGTCTGGTCTACACAGTGAGTTCCAGCCCAGCTGAGCTTCAGGGAGACCCTGTCTCAAAAACGACAAAAAAGGTAATGATATCAGGGTTCATTGATATCAGCATTTATGCTAAAGACACGTAGTGTATTCTATCTCTGTCTCTCTGGCTCATCTTTCTCTGACACATGAATGTGGCTTAGGGAACTAGATTTAGTATGTATGTTAAGTACCACATGTCACAACAAGCCCATTAGTTATGGGTGCATACAGGACACCACTCAGAGTCCTTAGCAGAGCTAAGAGCTATAAATGAGAGCCCTAAGAGGCAGTTAGCTGATCGCTGGGATGTTTGGGGAAGCGGCCACACTCCCTTCACAGTTGTCATGCACGCTCACTCCACACTGAAAGCCTCTGCCCTTCACCCCAACTCTTCAAGCAGCCAGTGCTGGGTCACAGGCTGCGGCTTACAGAGAGCCCCTGTGATTTAAAAATTCCTGTGTGTTGGGGCTCAAGAGTAGTTGAGAGCAGTTAAGAGCAGTTGCTGCTCTTGTAAAGGACCTGGGCTCAGTTCCCACCACCCACAAGGCCACTAACAACCATTTATAACTCTAGTTCCAAGGATCTTCTGCCTTCTTCTTTCCTCTGTGGGTACCAGGCACACTGGTGCACATACATAACATACATAAAATAAATAATTTTTAAAAATTTTTAAAAATTAAAAATCGTGTGTGCATTTGTGCGCACGTGTGTGTGTGTGCGTGTGTGTGTGTGTGTGTGTGTGTGTGTGTTCATACAGATGAATGTGGGACTGTGGGTGCCACAGCACACATGTAGGAGTCAGAGGACAACCTCGGGTGTTGCTCCTCGCCTTCCACCTTAAGAAAGAGTCTGTGAGCTTCGGGGATCCACCCGTCTTTCCCTCCACCTCATTGTAGGAGTGCTGGGATTATAGATATGTTATAGTGTCTGATTTTACGTGGGTTCTGAAGTTTTGAGCTCATATCCGCATACTTCTGTGGCAAGTGCTTTACCCACTGAGCTATCTTACCAGCCCATGAGCGGACACACTCATATAAGTCAAGATTCTTCGTGGAACGTGGAAAGTCAGTTCTATCAACATAGTGGCTTTCTCTGCCTAGTCAGTTCCTTGTCCCCAGTCCACATTCTCATCAGAGGTAGGTGTCCTGAACTTGCTTCCAAGTGCCCATCTCCCTTAGCCTGGGAATGCCACCCACCCCTCATCTCCACTTCCTGTCTACCGTGCAGTCCTTTTCATACAGCGCTTTACTGTGCCACCTTCCTTATACTATTAATTTCTGAGCTCCCAAAGTACTTCAGTTCTCTTCTATATTCCCCATGTTTGTTCCTTGTACTCCAAAGATTAGAAAATGCTTCTAGGTAGCCACAAGGACACATCCCAGAGGTATGTGAGTGGGAGGCGAGCTATCCCTTCCTGATCTCAGAGCTCAGGTTCCCATACCATTGCCTGGTGCTCTTCTCTGCATTTACAGTCATATAGCTAATCTCCGCTTTTTAAAAATAGTATTTTATTTTATGTACAGAAGTTTTGCCTGCATGTATGTGAGTATACTACATGTGTGCAATTCCCCACAGAAGTTAGAAATGGGTGTTGATCTCCTGGAACTAGAGTTACTACAGATGATTGTTAGGTGCCATGTGAGTGCTGGGAACTGAACGGAAGTCCTCTGGAAGAGCAGCCAGTGTTCTTAATCGCTGAGTCATCTCTCCAGCCCCCAAATCTCTGCTTTTAGATTAAGGAAGGAATTGTATACTTTCAGAAACTAAAACAAGAACTGATCCGCCCCAGACCATAGGTAATACTGTGGTATAACTCATTTTCCAGTTGCTGGCGCTTTTCTTTTCATATTAGAATAGAAAGTAACATTGAATTTTGTTTGTTTGATTGCTTGTTTTTTAAATTTATTTTATTACATTTATTTACCGCTTTCTGTGTGTGTGTGTGTGTGTGTAGTGTGTGTGTGTGCACGTGCACGCATGCATGTGTGTGTGCTTGTGTCCATAGCCACAATGTGCTTGTGGAAGTCAGCAAACAACTTGTGAGATGATGCTCTCCTTCCAGCATGCGGGTCTTTAGAATCAAGCTCAGCTTGGCAGGCTTGGTGTGGTGCCTTTACCCGCTGAGCCATCTGCCCAGCCCTATTTTGGTTTTCAAGACAAGTTCTCATTTTATAGCCTCGGGTGGCTTAGAATTCACAGTATAGACCAGGCTGGCCTCCAACTCTCAGTGATTCTCCTGCATCAGCTTTCCAGTACTGAGGTTACAGAATGAGCCAGCGTGCCCACTCAAAATTCTGATTTCCCAGTGGCTGATTATTGGTCTGTTGATGTGCTTGTTCCATCATTTAAAAAATCATTTTCTTGATGGGTATTTGGATAGCTTTTAGTTTTCTAGAATTTCACATAATGCTGGGATAAATTCTCTTAGGCATTTGGGTTTCTCTGGGAGATAATACTAAAAGTGAAGTTGTTAGATGCAATGGTGTCCTATCTTGTATTTTGATAGCTCCAGACTCATTTACATTCCTAACCACAGTGCTGAAAGGTGTCTGAAGACATGACAGGGTGTTATTGCTGTTTTTAATTTTTGTTATTTCATTAGTCAAAAGTTTTCCTGTCACTTGGCACAGTGACACATGCTTTTGAGCCCAGCACTCTGGAAGTGGAGGCAGAATGGTCCTGAATTCCAGGCCAACTTGGGCTACATACATGGTGAAACCCTGTCTCAACAAACTCATGACCCAGTGGGTAAAAGTGTTTGCTGCTAAGCCTGACAACATGACTTTGATCCTCAGGACCCACATGGTGGAAGGATAGAACTGCTGACCAAAAGTTGTCCTCTGACTTCTACACACACACACACACACACACACACACACACACACACACACGATAATAAATAACTGTAAGAAAAAAACTAAGGGCTAAGAGTGTAGCTCTCTGGTAGGGGTCTTGCTTAGGATGCACATGGCCCATGGTTCAATACCAAGAACCAGAACAATTAAATAATTTTTTCTGTCTTTAATTCCCGAGATTGAATAGTGTTTCTTACTTAATCATCACTCGTGTCTTTCATCTGTAAACTATTGTTGTATCTTTTGTTTGTTTTTCCATTGCAGTATGCAATTTCAATTTTGCACACTGGTAATGTTTCTTTAAATTGTAATCAAAGACACATGACATAAATTCCACCACCTTAGCCATTTTAAAGCCTATTAAGTACTAAGTGGTAGTAAAAATGTTCACAATATTGGGCACTTACCATGGCCACCCATCTCCAGAACAATTTCCTCTTGCAAAACTGGAATACCACACATATTAAATATTAACTCTCCATCCCTGCTTCCCCAGCCCCTGACTATCAGCATTCTACTGTCCATCTCTGTCAATATGGCCACTTGAATGGCTTTTAAAATAATATACATATGGGGCCTGGAGAGATGGCTTCAGTGGTTAAAGCACTGGGACCCAGTTTTGGTGCCCAGCACTTACATAGTGGCTAATAGCCATCTGTAACTCCAGTTCTAGGGGATCTGATGCCTCCTTCTGACTTCCATGGGCATTGCATGCATGGGTACACACACACACACACACAAACACACACGTGCGCGCACGCACACACACACAAGCAAAACACTGAGACATCAAATAAATAAATAAATAAATAAAATGATATACATATAAACTTTAGTTTGAAAATCTGTTGAGCATGTTTTTGCAAAATTTTAGCTTGCCTTTTTTTACTTAAAAAAATCTCCTGTAGTACTGAAGATCCATATCCATTGAAGATTCACATTTTTATGTCAGTACTTATGAATGTGAATTCTTTTATGACTTTGGAGTTTATATTATATTTTGAAAGATTTCCCCTATCCTAGAGGAAAGGAATTATTGTGCTGCTTTCTTCTAATAATGGGGGTATCTGGTCATACCTGAATTTTAGCACTGCTCAATTCTACTTGATAGCAGCTGAAGGAGTCTGTGCTCCAGACTCTAAGATAATTGTCTTCATCTGCCAGGTCATTTGACCTTCCTCCCCTCCCCCTTCTCTTTCATTTTCTTCAGTCCTTTCTTTTCCTCCTTCCTTTGGCTGAATCTCATGTAGACCCCCTGGTTCAAGAGCTTGCTATGTAGCTGATCTTGAACTCCAGACCCTCCTGCCTGTGATTACAGGTGGGTACCACCACATACAGCTTTGTTTCATCATTTTGTAGGTGGGATGCTCACAGATCCTGTCTGGAAGGGATCACAGAGAGGACTGGATGGATGGCTGTGCAGCCCAAGGCATGAGCCTGGGGTAGCTGAGCTGTCTTCTCCCCATTCCCACCCCACCTTCTCCACTTGAGCCTCTGGCCCCTTCCCTTTCTCAAGCCCTCAGCCTCTTCATTTACCTCCTACATGTTTATGAACATCTGGGTTTTCATTTGGCTACTTTTTCCTTGATTTACAAAAATGTGAAGTCATCCATTCTAAGAACCACCAAAAAAGGGACTTTTGGTGACCCTACCAGAATCCAGAATTATTTCCTTCTCCTCCCCCTCCTCTTCCTCCTCCTCCTCCTCCTTCCTCTTCTTCCTGTTTTTGATTTATTTATTTTTATTTTATGTGTGTGAGTATTATATGCGTGTGTGTGTGTGTGTGTGTGTGTGTAAGTGCACCTATCTTCTGCAAGAATAGCCAGTGCTCTTAACTGCTGAGCCATCTCTCAGCCCCTCTCCTCTCTTCTTTTATTTATTTATTTATTTATTTATTTATTTATTTATTTATTTGGTCTTTTTGAGACAGGGTCTCCCCGTAGCTCCGGCTGTCCTGGAACTCACTCTGTAGACCAGGCTGGCCTCAAACTCACAGAGATCCGCGTGCCTCTGCCTCCCAAGTGCTAGGATTAAAGGCGTGTGCCACCACGCCCGGCATTTATTTATTTCTGTATGTGTATCAATGTACTGTCTGCATGCAAGTTTGTGTACCCGTGTCGTGCAATGCTGCGGAGGTCAGAAGAGAGTGTCGGACTCCCCCAGAACCGGAGTTCTCCTGGAATTGGAGCTTCAGATGGCTCTTGGCCACCATGTGGGTGCTGGGGATCGAACCCGGGTCCTCTGCAAGAGCGGTCAGCACTCCAACCGCTAGGCCATCTCTCCAGCCCCCTCTCCTCTCTTCTTAATCTTCCTGTCAAATCCCTTAACAGATGGTCCACACTGACTGCTTCTGTTTCTCCCCAACCCACTCTCTCCTTTACCCTTGGCCTTCGGGACTCAGTACCTCTTCATCCTCCCTCATCACATATAAGTGGGTTCCCAAGGTGACAGTCTTGTCAGCCTGTGGAGTCCATGCTGTTCATGGAATCTTGCTACACTCAGCTGTACAAATGAATAGCAGTCAGTGCTGTCCTTCTACCGGAGACCCTTTCTTTGACTTTGTGTCACTGTTCATGTTTTGTTCTCCTTCTGCATCTCGTGCTACTGTTTCAGATCATTCAACAAGTGTTCACTGAGCATCTACTATATGCCACAAGTGTACTAGGTGCTAAAGGTACAGTGATGCACCATGTAGGCAATCCTCACTCACCCTCTGGTTCCTTGAGCTTATGATCTAATGCAATAGACATCAAACAGCATGGATATTCTATCAGCTAGCTGCCGTATATGTTTTTACATCTACAGTGTTATCTAAGCATCATAGGACGATGGGGAGGGGAGATCAAGACAAGGAAGGACAGTTTGAAGAAGTGATATTGAAGCTCATATCTGTAAGGTCAATACACATTAGCTGGGTGAGGAGAAAGGAAGAAAACTGGAGGTCTGGAGTGGCCAAGAAAATGCAAGCAAGGAGTGGCTGAAGAGCAGGGAAGGGGTGGGGCGAACAGGTTGGAGCATACAGGGTCCTGGGGGACCGGAGGGCATGGGCTTTGCTTCTAGGAGTAGGGGCGGCTCTTGAAAGCTTTTCTTCCCTGCCTGTTTCCTTATTTCAGATGTGTCCTGGGTCCTTGGCCCATCTGGATGCTCAGTGTTGTGGCTGGATAATCTCAGCGCTGGTTCCTGAACACTAAGACCCTGAATTCTAGACCTTCAGCTTCCTTCTAGGGGCTTCTGTGGGGTATCAGGGTGGCACCTTCTGTGTAAAAATGTTGAAACTGACCTCATGTTCCCTTTTTTTTTTCTTTTTAGTCTTTTTGAAACAGGGTCTTCCTATAGCCCCAGCTGTCCTGGTACTTGCTATATAGACCAGGCTGGCCTTGAAGTCACAGAAATCCGCCTGTCTCTGCTTCCCGAGTGCTGGGATTAAAGGCGTGCGCCACCATGCCCGGCTTCGTGTTCCCTTTCAGAAGCCCCCTGCCAATGCCCCCAGCCATGTATCTGAAATATGCCTGTAATAGTCAGACTCTGGAGGCTGAGACAGGGGATTGAGGGTTCCAGGCCCTCCTGAGCTACAGAGAAAGAACCTGTCTCAAAAAGGAAAAAGTAACCAAAACAGTTTGTGTTTCCTATTATGGTACCTGGGAACTCCACCTGCCTCTCATTCATACAGATTGAAATGTTGGGGTCCCTGTAAGACTGAAGTCAACTTGGACTAGGAAACCCTGAGAAGTGTCCACCCTTGACCATCATCCTACAGTCTGGGAAAAGGTCAGTGTAACCTTGCTTGGCCTCTGTGAGAGAGAAAAGCCCTGTTACCAATCACAGCGCCCATATCCCATTGCCTGCTTCCCTAAAGGGCCCACACCCTATGTCCTCTTCCCCCTGAGCACCCACATCCCTATATCCTCCTTCCCCCATACGCGTGTCCACACCCTGTTGCCTACTTTCCCCTTAAAAGTCTACCAAAGCAGCCATGTGCTTGCCAGCTGCCATGTTCCTGGGACAGAGACGCCAGACCGCTGCTGTGCCCTAAAATAAAACCCAAGTTATCTTTAATGGAGTGTAGGAGCTTCTCTTTTTTTTTTTTTTTTTTTTTTGTTTGTTTGTTTGTTTTTTGATTTTTCTTTTGAGACAGGGTCTCCCTTTAGTCCCAGCTGGCCTGGAGCTCGCTCTGTAGACCAGGCTGGCTTTGAACTCACAGAGATCCACCTGCCTCTGCCTCCCAAGTGCTGGAATTAAAGGCGTGTGCCACCACCCCGGGCAGGGAGCTTATTTTACTACAAGCAGGTACAGGGCAGTCCTGCTAAGGGAAGGGGAGCACAACGGCCACCTGTGGTCACTGTAGGGAGCTGACCCCTTGATGCAGAGGTCAGTTGGATACTTTCGTAACCCAACTTGAGAGGTACATCCAACCCAGGTTGTCAGCCTGGGAAGCGGAACACTTCCTGTTTTGGCTGTTTTCCCACCTGCCCAGAGATTGCTGGTCTGTGGACAGGAATTTCAGGCTGATGGCTGATGGATGGCCTATCTTCAGCCTATACCCACTCAGAATTCACTTCACAGCTGGTGACCTGATAGGTCTCTGTCCACAGACAGAGATCACCAGGCTGGTGATCTGATAGACCTCCATCCAGCCCACTAACCACTGACACTTGAAATCCAGGCCTGCTTCAGCCTGTATATGTGCAAAATAATGGCGAGGAATCCTGTGTAATGATGGTAATGGAGAATTCAATTTATTGCCTGCTGCAAGTCACTTTTATAAGCAAAATGACGTCAGCTGCCAGAGCCAATCACAGACCCCCAGTTCCACACCACTGCCTACTGCTGCTCCACCTAGCATCATGCGCCTGGGCCACGTTGCTTGCTCCCTCAGGGTGGATCTAAGGAGCCCCATGACTCCCACACTGTGCCCTGAGGGGTGCTAGCTGAGAACTAGTCCCTAATTCAAACTGGATTTTCCCACAACGGAGTCCTGAATATTTTTGTGCGGCTGGGGTCTCCCCTTGATACCACCAGTTCATTTACTCGTTCCTTCATTCTGAGACCACAGCTGGAACCAAATCCTATGCAATATAAAGCAGGGGCAACCTAGACTCAACAGAGCAATATATTATAATGCTGTAAATTAAAACAAAGCTCATGTGAGGTGACACTGTGCGCTCACTGTTAAGTTTCATCATGGGCAGTCTCTCTGAGGAGGTTCGTTTGGGCAGAGGCAGAAATGAAAGACAAGTTATGTGGAATTTGGGGAGACAATGCACCAGGCAGAGGGAGCTGCAGGTGCAAAGGCCCTGAGGCAGTTGGATGCTTGAGAAACTATAAGGAGCTTAGCAGCTGGAATGCAGGAGTGACAGGTTAATGACAGAGAGAGGAGCCCAGAGAGGCAGCACCTACAGGGCGTGCTGTGAGGAGCGGACAGGGGCTTGGAACTGAGTTCTGAGTGTTAAGAGAAGCCACCAGCAGCTTTTTCTTTTCCTTCTTTCTCCTTCCCTCCTTTCCTTCCTCCTTCCTTCCCTCCCCTCTCCTTCTTCACCTTCCCTCTCTCCCTCACATCCTCCTTTCTTTCCTCCTCCCCTCCCTTTCTCTTTCTTTCTGTCTTTTCTTCTTCTGACAGGGTCACTAGTCCAGGCTGACCTCAAATTCTCTCCATGGCCAAGGACGACACTGAACTTCTGATCCTCTTGCCTCTACCTCCACCTCCCAAGTGCTGAGATTAAAGGTATGCATCACCACATCCAGTCCATGTGGTGCTGGGGATCCAACCCAGGGCCTCGTGCACTCTAGGCAAGCACTCTACCAACTGAGCTACATCCCCAGCCCACCAAAGAGTTTTGAAGAAAGTGATCCAATAGACAGCTCAGAGGGTCCCTCTGGTTGCCACGTGAAGAGTAGACTAGAAAGTGAAGACTGCACAGTCATCCATGCCCGGTGACGTTCGCAGTGTGTTGGTCATCTCCGTTGATCACAGCTGTTGTCCTGAGCCCACCTCTCCATATACAAGAAAGGCAGCTAGCCAGGTATGGTGGCACATGCCTATAATCCCAGCACTTGGCAGGCAGAGGCAGGTGAGTTCACAGTCAGCCTGGTCTACATAGCAAGTTCCAGGATAGCTGGGGCTACAGGGACACCCTGTCTCAAAAAGACCAAAAGAAAAAAAAAAAGGCAGCTGAAGGTGAGTCTGGGAGCAGGCCAGTAAGCAGTGTTCCTCAGTGGTTTGTGCTTTAGTTTCTGAAGTGGAACCTGGGAATTTTAAGATGAAAAAAAAAAACCCTTCCCTCTCCAATTTGGTCATGGTATGTGTCACAGCAACATAGAAACCGAACTAAGACACACATTATTCCATGAAGATGATTCTGGCCAGCCCTCATCCCTATAAGATCCAGATTTCCTGTGACCACCCTCATAGCCCCACACAAAAGGGATCTTCCTGACTTTGGACTTTTACATCTTTCCAGTGGCACTAACTGGTTTTCCCATGACTCATAGCTCTTTATTGTACATCTCTTATCTTCCTTACCAAACTGTATTCCTGGAGGTCAGGGTCCACACTCCATATATCTATGCACTTCCAGCCCACAGTGCCTAGCCTGGTGTTCAGAGTGAGGATACAGCAGATATTGGTCGAAGGAATGAATCCATTACAAGCCCTGTGGCCATGTGAATGAGAAATCTAAGACAATATGTACTGGACAAGTGTGTGGTTCAACACACAGCCAAGGCACTGAGAACTCAGAGGAAGAGATCAGAAGCAGATGATTGGTCAGGCAAGGGCTAACAGCCCTGGATGTTTCTGGAATATTTGTCACTTTCTGGGCTATGAATATTTTATAGGCATTGTCTCATTCTTGGTGACCGTAGGCCACCAGTACTGACATAAAACTCACCTACAGCTATGGAAACCAAGGTTTAAAAAAAGGAGAAGTAGCTTTCTAGAAGCCGGTGCTATAAAACCTAGAGGCAGGGCTTGGACTCATGCCTACATGGTCACCTAGTCTATACCAGTCTCTGCAGCCTTCTGTCTTTAAGAACAAATGAACAGCACTGCTGAAAGAAGAGACTTGTTTGATCTCCTGTCTCCTCAAGTGGATTTGAAACCCGCTGTGCTAGTGTGAAGGTGAGGCATGCATGTTGCTGTCAGAGGACAGCTGCTTGTGACCATAAGACAGAGCTACTCCCTCAATAGAAACATGAGCTGGCCACATAGAGTAAGCATTGTAGACTCAGCTGTTTAGGTTGAGATGGTGTGGAAGGCATTCATAATGGAGTGTTGGTGCCCTTGCACACTAGATAAGATAGCAGGTTTTTTTTTTTGTTGTTGTTGTTGTTGTTTTAGATAGGGTCTCCTTTAGCCCCAGCTGGCCTGGAACTCACTCCGTAGACCAGGCTGGCCTTGAACTCACAGAGATCCACCTGCTTCTGCCTCCAAGTGCTGGGATTAAAGGTGTGAGCCACCATGTGGGTGCTGGGAATCAAAGCTGGGTCCTCTGTAAGAGCAGTCCGTGCTCTTAACGCTGAGCCATCTCTCCAGCCCCCAGATAGCAGGGTTTATAAGCAGGATTGGGACCTAATTCTATTCAAAGAACTTTCATTTGGAAAGACTTTGCACTAAGCAGTTGAATGGAACTGTAGGATTCCCCGAGCAAGTTGTTGCTCTCTAAGAGCTAATGATCTTTTGGCAAGAACCAGCTGATGAAGTGGGGAAACAAACAAACAAACAACTCGCAGTTGAAACAGCACTGAGGGCTAGGAATTTTTTATTTTATTTTATTTATTTCTGTATGTGTATCAATTTACTGTCTGCATGCAGGTTTGTGCACCCGTGAATTTTAAGGAATGATCAGTGACAACTTCCTAAAGGTTGTGGCATTTGACAAGGGGTGAAGCGAGACAGCTGGTGGAATCCATTCCTGTGGGAAGGTGGTGTTCAGAGAGGCCCACTCTGAAGATCACACAGGATGGGACACTGAACAGTCCCTAGCCACTGAGACTCTGGGAGAGAGATGCACAAAGACCCCAACTCCGTCTGCACAGGCAGCGGCGTGTGAGGAAAGGGCGGGTGGGTGGCGTGCTGCTGCAGCTTGATCTTGGCACTCAGAAGTTGGAGGCTGTTAGGTGTGGTCCTCCAAAGATCTGGAATTCATGGCCAGCATTCCCAGGGCACACAGATTTGACACTCCCTCCAGAAACCGGCAATCAAAGGCCTCATTTCCTTTTTACCTGATGTCCCGCCCAAGACATTTAAAAGGGCCTGCCCAGACGCCATCTTGGCTGCAGGCTGTCGGGCTCCACCAAGCCCACCCCTGGCTATTTCTGAAGTAAACGTCCCCAGAGTGCCTAAGCCTGATGTTTTCCTTTTATTTGGGGTTGCACCAACATAAACCTAGCAGAGGTCAGAGGACTGGGAGTTCAAGGTTATTCTTGGGTCTATAGGAAGTCTGAGGCCAGCCTGGGCAACAAATCCCCTGAAAACAACCAAACACACAAAACAGAAAACAAAGGCCTGCATTCATCAGGTTCCAGGAGAATGGAAGTGTGTAAGTGCCAAAGGACCTAAAGTCGTGTTCAGCTGCCTTACAAGCCATTCTGTGTAGCACACACATCTCTGAGTCTATATCCCCAGAATTTGGCCAGTCATGTAGAGGGGATATCCCAGGCCTTGAAGTCATTCACTACTGGAAACACTTTTGATCCCCAGGGGACATTTGCCAATATCTGCAGACATGGCTGGTGGTCGTGATTGGGTGTCTGTGGTGTGTGTGAGGATGGGTAGATGCTAGTGACACCCATTGGGCAGAAGACAGGGATTTCATTATATAACCTTCAGTGTATGGAGTGACCCCCTCCCCCAACTTTACCAGAAAGAATGATCTAGGCCAAATACCAGTAGTCCCAAGATGATGAAAGCTTGCTCTGCTGGAGGAAGCAAGCAAGTATTGGTTAGTAACTGTTTAAAGCAGTTATGAGGCACCATTGAAGAAGCCAGGATGGCTTATCCTGGAGGTTTGGGGACCTAAAAATATGTTAGAAAAGCAAGAAGGACTGAGGTGATGAGACCTGCTGTTCCAGTTTCCTCATCCTTCACCCTGACCCTTGTGACAGGTCCAGCCAGGCCTGGTGTTCAGAAGATGAAGAATGTCTGTTTCAACCACAATACTTATAGAGCACTCACTGCTCTCTAGGCACTATTTTTATTATTTATTTATTTATTTATTTATTTATTTATTTATTTATTATTTTTTGCATCAATTGGTGTGTGTGTGTGTGTGTGTGTGTGTGTGTGGTGTGCCACTACACACTAGCAGATACAGATGTCTGAGGACCACTTGGGGAGCTGATACCCTCCTTCTACCATGTAGGCTCGGGATCAAGCTCAGATCGCAGGCCTGGTGGCAGCACCTTTACCTGCTGAGCCAGTCCCAGGCACTGTTTTATTTATTTTTAATTTTTTTTATTTAATTTTATTTATTTATGTGTATGAATGTTTGCGTGTAGGTCTGTGCACCCGTGTCGTGCAATGCCACAGAGGTCAGAAGAGGGTCTCGGATTCCCCAGTAACTGGAGTTCTCCTGGAATTGGAGTTACAGACGGTTCTCGGCCGCCATGTGGGTGCTGGGGATCGAACCCAGGTCCTCTGCAAGAGCGGTTGGCGCTCTTAACAGCTAGGCCATCTCTCCAGCCCCCAGGCACTGTTTTAATAGCTGCACCTATACCAACCAGTTAACCGTCATAGCACACATCTCATACCCATTTTCCCAGGGAAAACAGACACACAGATAAGGCACTTGCCAGAGATGGCAAAGCTCAGTGGGTGGCAGATACAGAACTGAAGTCCGGGCAGCTATGCCAGTAGCCAGTGTGCAAAGTTGTTATGATGCACAGGGAAGAGAAGACCTGGGTTCACATCCCAGATGCCCCACCTCCTAGCTGTGCAGCTGTGGGCAAGCTACAACCTCTCTGAGTGTTTCTCCTTCATCCTGCTTCACAGGGAGTGTGGCAACAAGATGATAAGCATTGACTTACCAGGTGCTTCTGCACTCTGACGCAGCTCCACAACTGAAGAAGACACAGCTCGTCCTCACTTGATCCACACAAGGAATTCATGGCTTAGAGAGGTTGAGTAACTTGTCAAGGGTCACATAGCTCGACATGGAGGGTCAGGACTCAAACCCACATCTTTCTGATGACATAACTAGTTTTGGTAGGGTTTTTGTGGGGGGGGAGAGATTGAACCTAGGGCATCACATATATAAGACAAGCATTCATCAGTGAATGTTCAGTGTATATGTGGTGTATGTATGTGTGTTATATGGTGTGTGTGGTATATGTATGTGTGGTGTATGTACATGTGGTATATGTACATGTGGTGTATGTATGCGTGTTATATGGTGTGTGTGGTATATGTATGTGTGGTGTATGTGTGTTATATTGTGTGTGTGGTATATGTATGTGTGGTATATGTACATGTGGTGTATGTATGTGTGTTATATGGTGTGTGTGTATATGTATGTGTGGTATATGTACATGTGGTATATGTATATGTGGTATATGTACATGTGGTATATGTATGCATGTTATATGGTGTGTGTGGTATATGTACATGTGGTGTATGTATGCATGTTTTATGGTGTGTGAGGTATATGTATGTGTGGTGTATGTGCAAGTGCTGTATGTACATTCGGTGTATGTATGTGTGGTGGTATGTGCATATGTGTAGGCAGGTCTGCGCAGAGGCTGGAGAAGGACAATGGGTGTCCCACACTCTATCACTCTCTGCCCTGTTCCCTTCACACAGGGCCTCTCACTGAACCTGGATCTGGGTTGGCAGCCAGTCAAAGCCAGCCATCCCCCTGCCTCTACCTGACACAGGGCTGGGCTTACAGGAGCCTGTTGCAGGAGTGGCTTTTTACATGGGCTCTGCAGATTAAAGCTCAGCTCCTCATGCTTGCTTAGCAAATGCTCTTCCCCGCTAGGCTATCTTCACAGCTCTGCTTGTTTGTTTGAGAAAAAAATTTCATTTTTTAGCACAGGTTGGTCTGAAATTCATTATGTAGCTCAGGGTGGCCTTTTAACTTGCAGCAATCTTCCTGCCTCCTGAGTGCTATGATTATAGATGTGAGCCACTAGGCCTGGCTGGGAACCATTTTTTAACCATAAACCCATTACATTTGCAGGTTCAAGGTCAGGATAATACCATAATGATGAAGCATATAAAATGACCTGGAATATGACAAGCAATTAATTATGACTGTTTGTTACTATATTCATAATCACAGTAATTATCTTCATGGCCAGCTCCATCAAGTGTGCAGAGAACAACGTGCTCTTCTAGCCAAAAGAACAAGATCAACAGAAAACAAACAACATGTTGACATGTGAGTGCTTCACGACCCTCTGCCCAACAGCTGTTCTCCAATCCAGAGCCACAGCCCTCGGGAAAGTGTTGCCATTCCTCCACTGGTCTTGCTGTCTTCATGGCCTACTATTTATAGGTGGGGCTGAGGAGGAGCAGGGTAGTGGGAGGCTAATTTAATGTTAAGATTCTGAAGCCATCCATTTCATAGATTCCACTTAGTCATAGTGTGAAAAATGAAAGTAGCTGCCTTCTACTAAACCATGGAAGAAATCACCTTATCTTCACATGCTGCTCTGTGCAGAGAACCTGAACTCACCTGATCATGGCCCCAGCCAGGAAGGATCTTGTCTTTAAACAACTGCCTGGTTTCATGGTAGGGAACACTGTGTTTTCACAGGGGCGGGGGTGGCATCCGCCTTGAGATGAGGCTTGGGGATGGCAGGACACAGAATTTGACTGCAATGGATTCTTTTTTCTATTTTTTTATTTGTGCCTGTGCGTGTGTGTGTGTGTGTGTGTGTGTGTGTGTGTGTGTGTAGGTGCCTGGTAGGCCAGAGGAGGACATTAGATCCCCCAGAGCTGAAGTTATAAGTGGTCTTCAGCTGCCTGGTGTGAGTGCTGGGAACTGAACTTCAGTCTTCCACAAGAGCAGCAAGCATTCTTAACAGCTGAGCATGTCTCCAGCCCCCTGTAATGGATTCTTAAGTATGGGAGTGAGAACTTCTTGGATCAGCACTAAGGACATTGGGAGCCCTGAGGAGGGTGCCCCTAATTGTCTCATCAGACAGTGATTAGAGAAACTTAGATACAGAAGGGATGTTTGAGCTGGGTGTTGAAGGGCTAACAGAAATGTGTCAGGTGGAGAAAGGGGAAAGGAGAGTAGAGAGAGAACATTCTCGTTTCTCTGACTTGGGCCAACACAGCACACCTGGAAGGCTTTGTGGATGGCTGCAGCAGGGTCCAGGGAGACCGGGCTGCAGTGTGGACTCAAGTAACTCATTCAGGGCCTCTGGTCCCCAAAAGGATCCTGACAGTAGACTGTGCTGCAAAGGATTTCCAGCAGGAACTAAAAAGAAAAATCTCTTGGGAGAGTGGAATGAACCAAAGCTGACCTTGACTCTGAGTTCTGGTGTTAGGTGCTTTCCTAGTGTGCTGGATAGCGTTAGTGTCAACTTGACACACCTGGGTTGAAGGAGCCTCAAATGGGAAATTTCCTCCATTGGACTAGCCTGTGCCCATATCTGTACAGTATTTTCTTGATTATTGAGTGATGTGGGAGGCCCAGCCCACTGTGGGCAGTGCCACCCCTGGGCAGGCGGTCCTGTATTGTATAAGAAAGCAGGCTGAGCATGGGCCAGGAGAGTAAGCCAGTAAGAAGCATTCCTCCATGGCTTGTGCTTCAGCTTCTGCCTCCAGGTTCCTGCCCTGAGTTCCTATGGTGGGCTCTCTAAGTGATAAACTGTGACCCAGGAGATGTGAGCCGAATAAACCCTTTCCTCCCCAAATTGATTTTGGTAAGAGTTTTTGGCACAGCAATTGAAAGACAAACTAGAACAGAAATTGGGACCAGAGAGTGGGCTTTTGCTGTGACAAACCTGACTTGGTATTTTGGAGAAGATTGTGGAAGCATTTGGAACTTTGGGCTGGAAAAGCCATTGAGTGCTTAGTTTGTTGCTGTGGAACTTGGAACAGTTATGCTGAAAAAGTTGTGGGTGATGGAGGCTTGGTTTGTGAAGCTTCAAGGGGAAGCAGAGACCATCAGGGCTGTTTAAATGATATTTTTGAATTGAGAATCTGTGGGTTCTGGTCAGCTGGGGCTGAAGAATCAGCTGTAAGTAACAAGAGACCAGAACCTGAAGTGAAACTTTTGTTTTACAGGGACAATTGATGCTGGTTAGCTGGGGCTGAAAAATCAGCTGTAAGTAACAAGAAATCAGCATCTCTGTGGTGAAATCTGGGAAGAATTTCTTCAGGGTCAGCACACAGAAGCTGTGGTCCAGAGAGGGCCTGAGCCTCCATCTTAAGCCAGAGCTGGACTCGGTATGTGTAAGAGTCTCCTATATGGTTCTGGTGTTGACATGTGAAGAGGTCACAGAGCAGCCGAGGCTTGGCACTGTGAGAGGCCAGGAAAGGTCATTGGTGAAAGTCACCTCGGTTGCAATGAAGACCCCAGGATTGCAGGGGTCATGGAGAGAAGCTGAGGCTTTGCACCAGGAGAGATCAGAAGAGACCATTGGTGAAGGTGCTGCCTCAGTTTCAGTGCAGACCCCAGCTTTCTGGAGATGCCAGGACCATGGGATGACCACCAAGAGCAGCAGCAGGTGTGAAATGGAGCTGGCCTGGACCTGTGAGATGAGGTGTGTGTGCTGTGGACGGCAGAGTCAGAAGTGGAACCCAGAAGATCGTGAGTGAATCTCAGGTGTCCAGCCTTGAGCTACTTTGCTGGACTTAGGTTTTGCTTAGGTGTGCCTGATTCTTCCCTTTGAATAAGACAGTACTTGTTTTGAATTTTTTAGGAGCCCACAGTGAAGAGACTTTTAAAAGAGACTGAACTTTTTTAAGTGTTTGGATTTTTTAAAAGACTGGGGCTTTTAAATTTGTACTGTCTTATGTTGTGATATTAATGTTAACATGTCTTGGGGAGAAATGGAAAGGTTATGGTTTGACAGTGTTTTGTGTGTCAAGTTGACAAGGGGTCAGTTGCTGGATAGCTTTAGTGTCAACTTGACACACCTAGGTTGAGGGATCCTCGATGGGAAATAGCCTCCATTGGACTGGCCTGTGGCCATATCTGTAGGGCATTTTAGTTTTGAGATTTACCTGTCTTTTTCTGCCTAAAATACATATATAAAAAAGGAAAAGGTTAGGGTGAAATACATATATAAAAGGAGAAAGGGTGAAATAGAATTACATTTTGCTGACTTGAAATTCTGAGATAAGACTAATATGTTCAAAGAGAATAACTACAAGAAGTCTGATTATGGCTTAAGTGAGTGGAGTCTCATTACTCACTTCAAAAGCAAATGAAAACAACTTTGGGGAAAAAAACAACAACATGGTATCCGCAGTTGTCGGTACGCCGCCACACATGGTAAGAAGGGTCTCCCACGCCTGCTGTGATGTACAGAAACATCCATTGGCAAGAGGCTATCTGACGCTCACAGCTATGTTTAGCAGTGGAAGTCGAATGGAGAACTTAGGAGACTTGGGCACAGTCAAAAGAGAGTCGCTCTCCTTCACCTCCACTGCTGAGGACTTGTGTATTGGATTCGCCTTGAGCACCAGTTCTTTCCGGAGCTTGGCCAGCTCCTCCTCCTGTTCTTCCTGCTGCCTGACTTCTCCAAATGCTGCCTTTTCCAAGCTTCCATTTCAGCCATCCTTTCCCAACTCCTGCTGCTCCTTGGCTCTTCTCAGTGGCCAGCTTAAGGTTCTCAGCAGCGGATTTTTTTTTTTCCTCCTCCTCGGCATCTTTCTACTGTTTCAGTTCTTCTCTGGCTGGTGCTTCTATATCTCAAACTTCCAGGCACCTCTCTGTCAGTCTCTAAGGAGAAAGCTCAGCTTGAGTCTCGTTCTTTACCTTTTTCTCTGGCAGGCGAATGGTGTCAAAATGGGGTACCGAAGTGCTTTGAACTTGGGCACCTCCCTTTTCTGTATCTTCTTTAACTGCTCTTTTTGTCGTCCTGCCCTGCTGTACTTTTGCAGGTCACAGGCTTTGCCCAATGTCGGCAGTACAGGAGTCTGGGGATCTCTGGAGATCTTGTTCACAGAAGATTTGGAGGCTAACAGGCTATTCTTTTTTCTTCAGGTGACATCTATTAGGGGTTTGTGGAAGGCTTCAACCTGCTGAGCAAGGGACACATATGTAGAAGCTGATTCATCAAATGTTCTTTCCTTTGGACAGGTTGAAAGGCTTAATGATGGTACATCCCTTAGTCACTCAGGCAGAGGATGGGGGATGCTTTCGTGGTTCAGACATGAAGTTTACTTCCTCACACTCCTGATCCTTAGGACGTTGACTTCTCTGGGCTTTCTCTTTCATTCTTTCTGGATGTATCATGAGCGCTGCCTTTATTGTCCTCTGGTTTCTTTTTATGAGACACTTTCATTTTGGGGGGAGGGGGGGAGGTGGAATTTCACTAGTGGTTACAGGAATGCCACATCTCTTTGCTTTCATTTCAACACATTTTGCTTTCTGTTCCAAAACCCTCTGAGCAGAGAATCTAACAGGCTGCCTGGGGCTGTAAACCACAAACAGGTCATGCTCCAATAAGCTGATTCTACCTCTGAGGTTGGACTACAGGAGCTTTCTTATTCTCTTTTTGAGACAGGGTCTCCTGTAGCCCCAGCTGGCCTGGAACTCACTTTGTAGACCAGGCTGGCCTTGAACTCATAGAGCCACCTGCCTCTGCCTCCTGAGTGCTGGGACTAAAGGCGCATGTCACCATGCCTGACAGCATTTCTTTAATGTGGAACTATTTATTGACGAAGTTACCCGTAACACGAAGTTACCCGTAACACGAAGTTACCCGTAACACGAAGTTACCCGTAACACGAAGTTACCCGTAACACGAAGTTACCGCTACCCGTAACACGAAGTTGTTGCTACCCATAATCCAATATAAATTTTTAAAAATCAAAATAGAAGCCATTTTTATATAAAAGCCATTTTATATATATGATCCCATTTTTATATAAAGATACTATGTATACAGATACATACATTGTAATGTTAACAGTAGTACGATTATAGATAACATGAAAGGTTATAAACAATACAATATTTTCTTTATTTTCCTTTTTTTTTTTTTCCAGACAGAATCTCATGTAGCCCAGGCTGGCCTTGAACTCATGACCTCTTGCCTCAGCCTCCCAAACTTTTGGAATTACAGATATAAATGTATCTACACATATGTATCACATGTCTGGCTCTGAATTGTTTTACTTTGTGTGCAAAATAATGGCTTTCATTGTGTGAATTTCCAAGTAAACAGCATTTACTTGATTTACTCAAAGTATTTCCATTTTGTAAACAATGACCCCTTTTTTTGTCATATAACTTCACTTAAACAAGTAACTTTACCATGTAGTATTCAGCTAGATAATTAGAAACAAACTGGATTTCTGAATCCAAATGAAAATGCTGAATGGGATTCATTTTGAGGCTATTTCTGATTAAAGAGAACTTTTAACAAATCATTCTGGTTCCTTGGTTATGTGTAAAGTCAATTTTTTTATGCTCAGAATTTCCCATTGACACTTATCCACATTCCCACTCGAGTAGGACTCCAAATCCTTTGGTTTTTAGCCAAAGATCAATAAAATTGAAAGGCAACAGACTTCTGAGTATCAAAAAAAATCAATAGCTGCTGTGTTTATGGGATTTTACTGCAAAAAGTGAATTTTCAAGGTAAAGTATTTCCAAGGAAAATGCTAAAGAATTACCAAAATTCTAGAAGTATATCCATTTTAAACATAAGTTTAACAGCCTTATCAGGTTTAAAATCAGGTTATCATTTTCCCTTTTAAGATAATTTATATCAATGACATACTTTATACATATCCTTGTTTTATCTTTTATCTTAAAAACATAAGCATAATTACATGTATTTTATGTTACTGTGATGGTTAGTTAATTCTGTTAATCCTGGTTGTCAACTTGACTGGATTTGGGATTAACAAAAATAAGATCTTCAGGTTGGATTATCTCAAGCCGGATGACCCACCCTCAATGTGAGTGTTACCTTCTGTGGCAGCTGGTATAAAAGGCCATGGCAGAAGGGACCTGTCCCCTTTTGGCTGCTTGCCTTCTCACTGGTGAGTTGTCTTGCTGCTGTGATCAACTCATCAGATCCCAGCATAGACTGAAGACTGGCAGATCTACCGGAATCCATCAGGCCTTCAGCACTGGATTGGGACCACTGAGAGACATCCAGCCTCATGGACTGAGCTGAGCAACTACCAGATTCTCAGCCTCCCCGTCATCCCCCCCTTGCGGTGAGACTGTTGTTGGACTACTCGGACTCTATCCCATGAGCAAATACAATAAATCCATATTATCTCATGAGCAAATCCAATAAATCCACATATATTTTTATTGATTCTGTTTAGAGAAACTTGACTACAGTTACCATGATTGCAGAGATATGGCAAATACTTATACTCTGGTGGGGAAAGGAATTTATAATTTAAAAGTTTAATTCAAAAAATTAGTATTTGCTCCATTTTTTATTTATGTGCCTATTGCTATTCGTCTTTTAGTAACACTGATTTTTTTTTTGTTGTTGTTGCCTGTTTTGACTCCTTGACAAAGAGCTCATCACCATGTTAGGAAGTCACCCTCTGACCTAAAAATTTGATGCTCCATCAGAACTGTTACACCGTCATGTTCAGCAAAAATCTAACAGTGATAGCTTGCTTTAGAGCCTTAATCATACCATACAAATCATAAACTGCAACAAGACTATGATCTGGCACAGCTAGGCTTTACATACTCTTTGGAAGCTCAAAAAAGTTCAAAGACATTTATCTTCATTTCAGATTTAGTAGCATAAAAGCTGAATTTTTACTTTTATTTTTAAAGGATTCTACAATATGACAGTTGTTTGCAGATAACATTGATGTTACTCAGTATGTCATACAATTAGGTAATTGGTGCATTTTGCAAGTATCTATGTCCAAATTTTGAACAACCCAAGGTTCCCATAGACCAGTTGGAGAAGCTTGTATGCACAGGCATGATGATCAATCAGGAGTCTAAACTATAGATCCCTGTAGTCTCATGATTTACCCCTATCTCTCCCAGCCACTTACAATCTTACCACGCTCCTCCTTCCGCAGTTTGTTTCCCTGGGGTTTTGGGAAATGGAGCACAGTGGGTGAGAAAAGAAAAGTCTAATTTCTTTGGAGTTGTCATTTTGGACTCCAGTCTGTTAGAGTTGTTTCCTTCTCATTGGATTGACCGCCTTTCCAGTGTACCCCTTTTAGTCTACTAACAAAGCACAAGCTATTGGATTTGTACAGGGCATGTAAGCAGTAACCACTTATTATTCAAGCTACAGCTGTGAGAAGACACAGATGCTTGGATGGTAATGCTAATGGCAAAACTGGTTTCTCTATAAAGGTTGACAAGTTCTTATTGTGTGGCTTTATAATATCTCCAACCTGTAGAGGGAACATAAGCTTGTGGGCATCCCTGTGAGTTATTCCTCCAGAAGAGAGCTAATAGCCAAATAGATTTGGGATATATGTAGACCTTGGCTGCCACTGTTTGCACAGTATCTCCAGGCTGTTGAGGTGTAGCTGATATGGACGGAGGAGTTTGCTGTCTCAGGGAGACCAATATTTTGCTGTTTGCTTTAGTGGCCTTTGGTAACGCTCCCTAGCATTTCAGAGGCCAGTTGTACGCTCAGCAAGTGACGTCTCATAACATTTTTCATCCTCACACCAGGTCCTTCAACAACAGGGACTTACGCCTTTCCCTTGCATATATCCCACTTATTAGAGCAAAGGCCTTTATAATTTGGGGGGGGGTTGAATCCCCTAGCAACATCTCCTAGGCAGAATAATTCATTGCTGATGTCAGAGAGCTTTCCTGTAGTGATATATTTTTGCTTAATTACACAACTTATAAACACTTTACTATTGATTTTGGCTCTAGATAGAGAAAATCCTTTCACAGTTCCTATGCCTATCAATCAGTTAATACGTATGCCTGTTTTATAGGAAATTACCACTGTAACAATTGGCTCTATTTGCAGTTAGGGAGTGGTTTTCATTACCATCATGTTTTTCTTTTTTCCTAAAAAAAGGGAGAGGTAGGAAGGTTTCTCAGCAATCTGGAAGGTAAACTTCATTAGGGCCCATTATAACAGTCAACCCCAATATTATCAGAGAGATGCTCAGTGTCCATGACTCAGAGAGTCTGACGTTCCTCATTCCTTAATGTTCAGATGGGTCAACCTCTCGGCTGGCATTCCCCAGTTCATCTGCACAGCCATAAGTTGTATGTTTCAGGCATTTAGATTGGTGATTTTTACCTGTGGGAACATAAAATTCTCCTCCCATGTTAGTTTCAATCAGAAAAATTGAAATATTATAATAGATGGAAACACGGAGTTTTCATTTGATCCAGAAAGGATAGTACCCCCACTCCCACCATCCCTTTTTTTTTTTTTTTTAGGTTTTTATTTTTGACTATAGATGCCACAAGTTGTATTACACATACACTATAAACAGGGGCCACGGCATAAGCTTTCATTTAATTACCCAAACTGTTTCATTGACTGTATGCTATTTATTTGAGAAGGAAATTTAAGCTTAGTTCTTTAAATTGTCCTACAATAAAAGAAAGTGTTATAATGTGATTTGTTATTCAGAAAAAAATATATGCCATTTGTATACCTTAACCAAACAAATTATAAATAAACCATTAACATTTATATTCCCAATTAGTTCAGTTGTATTACCATTTCCCAAAACCTACACCTAAATTAACTAATCTAAACATTTCCTAGCCTTAAAATATCCTATACTTGGTGGATAAAGTTGGGCAGAGTTGAGTACCTCTAAATAAATTTTACCCAATAAACACTTTGCTCTTTAATGCTATATGATGGACTAAGACTTCTACTTATTTGGGAAGTAAAAATTTAAATCTTAATTCCTTTAAATTGTCCTACAAGTAAAGAAAGTGTTACACTGTGGATTTGTGTATTCAGAAAAATATAGAAGACCAACCCAATACAAACTATAAATAAAACAACTAGCATTTTATATTCCCAGTTAGTTCAAATGTCAGTATCTAGCTCCTTTTTTTTTTTAGAAACAAGAATCCTTCATAGAAAACCAATTTGCAAGCAGTTGTGCCCAAGCCACAGAGCCCAAGGCTCCCCACCATCCAGCTGGAGGGGCTGAATGTTCAATCAAGTTGATCAAATAAGTGTCCAGACTATATTGTCTGTAGTTTTAACCGTTCACCCCTCGCAGCCCCTACAATATACCAACCACCCCCTCTTCCTCAGATTGTTCCTTAGGCTTAGAGATGGGGCACAGGTGGACAAGAAGCACAACAGTCTACTTGGTCTGGAGATGTCGTTTTGGCCTCTAACAGTTCTGGCTGTTTCCTCCTCTTCAGGGGCTGACCGATTGCCTAGGGAAGGCTTTCAATCCTAGATAATGAAAGCATAAGCGTTAGAATTAGTGTATTGTAAACATGCTTAGTTACTATAGTAGGTTACTTTGGTATAGAACAGATGTTTGGATGGGTGTGTTAATCCTGGATTACTTTTTTTTTTCCTGAGAGAGATGACAAGGCCTTATGTGGCATATAAATCTCCTAACACTAGAAGGTATAAGTTTGTGGCGACATCCACACGTTATTCCTCCAAGGAGAGAGCTAATAATCAAATAAAGTTGGGATATAGACAATATGGCTGCCACTGCTGCACAGTATCTCCAGCAATTGGGGTGTAGCTGATGGTTGGTGGAGGATCTTTGCTTGACTCAAGGAGACAAACATTGCTTTTTATTGGTTCAGTGGCCTTTGGTAACACTCTCTGGATTCCAGAGACCAACGTTAACTTGAAGTGCGATCTCATACAATCCTCCCATGTTTCATCAGGTCATTGACAGCAGGGCGGACCTTACCACCTCTTTCTTGCAGATATCCCAGTTTACAGGCAATAAGCCTTAAACTTTTGGGGGGGCTTGGGTCCCTGGCTAGCATCTCCTTGGCAGAATAATCATTGCTGCTATCAGTGCTCTCTTGTATTATATGAACTACTTAAAGAGACTTTAGTATTATATTTGTTTTCTGAATAGACAGTAATCCTTTTTACAGTTCCTATGTATATTAGTCAATAAAGAAAGCAGTTTTTCCAGTTTTATAAGAGATTACTTCTTAACAGTCAGCTAATTTACCATTAAGGATGACTTCATTACCACCCTTTTTTTTTTTTCTATGAAAAGAGGAGTAAACTGGCCGTGCAATTACTTGATGCAACCTAGAAGGTAAAGTTCATTAGGACTCACTGTAAACAGATGTTACACCTATGGTCTCAGAGATGTTTGATGCCTGTAGCATCTGAGGCTTTTCTTCCTTAGTGTTAAGATGGGTAACTTCTCTGCTGGTATTTCTTGGTACAACCTACACGACGGAAGGCTGTATCCTTTCTTTCTCAGCCTTTGAGTTGGTGACGTTTTTGACTGTGGGAACATACATCTTTTCCCATGGTTAGTTTTAAAATTATAAATGAAAGTTTTTGACAAAAGTTTAATATGTAACTGTATCTCCCCTTTTTAAATTTATTTTATTTTTGGACCCATGAGTCCTCAAAAAGCAGTTGTAGTATACATACTATAGGCAGGGATAAGGTGTAATTCATCAAATTTGTCCATTTTTTTTTTTTTTGGGTGGAGTGCATGTTTAATTTGGGAAGCAACTTAATTCCTTAAGTTAATTTATCCTACAGGTAAAAGAGATTTTACAAGATGATACTGCATACAACACAAAAATTATAGACA
Organism: Rhizomys pruinosus; assembly: GCA_009823505.1. Taxonomy (NCBI): domain Eukaryota; kingdom Metazoa; phylum Chordata; class Mammalia; order Rodentia; family Spalacidae; genus Rhizomys; species Rhizomys pruinosus. The sequence goes on along the minus strand of VZQC01014625.1, from coordinate 81,556 downwards.
ACATTTGTATTATGTTTAATCCCAAAGTTATTGTTATATAAATTTGAGTAAAATACCATGTAATTTTAAATAAATATAATAGAATAGAATATAGACCCTGTCCCTCTCCCGCCCCCCCACCCCTCCCGGTTCACCATTTCAGTCAGTTTTTCGATGCAGTCTTTCTGTTGTTGTTCTTTTAATATGCATCCCTCTTCACAAGAAATATTAAACTAATGGGTTATTGATGCTAGCATCCACATATGAGGGATACCATTCATCGTTTGTTTTTCGTGATTGCGTTACTTCACTTAATATAATATCCTACAGCTCCATCCTTTACCTGCAAAGTTATGATCTTCTTCTTTTTATTGGCTAGAACTCCATTGTGTACATGTACCACATTTTTTCTATCCACTCATCAGTTGAGGGGCATTTGGGGTGTTCCAGCTTTTTGCAATTGAACAGAGCTGCAATAATTATAAACTGTGCTTGTTTTCTGCAGTAAGATGAATTCTGTGTGGTAGTATATACCTAGGAGTGGTATGACTGGGTTCAAATGGCAAGCTCATTTTGAGTCTTCCAAGGGTTCTCCACACGCTTTCCCATAGTGGCTGTACAAGTTTACATTCCCACCAGCAATGAATGAGTGTTCCCCTTTCCCACAAACCTCTCCAGCACTTGGTATCATTTGTTTTCTTGATCCTAGCCAGTCTTATCGGGGTGAGGTGATATCTTAGAGTGGTCTTAATTTGCATTTCCCTAATTATTAGTGACGTTGAATAGTTTTTAAGATGTTTCTCAGCCATCTCTAGTTCCTCCTCTGTGAAGTCTCTATTCAGCTCTTTGCTCCATCTTTTGAGTGATTCATTTGTTTTCTTTTTTCTTTGTTTTTTGAGTAGTTTGTATACTCTGGAAATTAATGAAAAGCTGAATTTTCTAAGGATTTCCATAAGTTAGAAAAGCAGGACATTGTAGCTCCATCAATAATTCGTGATCAGCTCATGTTCATTATCTGGGCTTTAAGAGGTCTCCTTTCTGGTTGAACCGGGAAGAGCCTTAATTGCTCCAAGCACTCCAATGGCTACTTCAGGTGGCAATATCACAGCTTTGGCATAAGTTCTAATGATCCAATGTTGGAAAGAGTAAATGCCCACCCAGTGAGGTTGGTGGTACTCTGCTGTCCCAAAGAACCCAGTTTCTGGGGGCAGTTCAGTGCCACGACGATCTCAAACACAGCGGACCTGAACGTTTTTCACATTTTGGACAATCAACCCAAGCTCAGTATCCATGAGCCTTGAATGTGTATTCTGGCTGTTTTCAGCCACAGAGGCATTTAGAATAGGAAACTAATAATCCAAAGCAGCAGCCTTTAAGAAGGGCATAAAGGAGAGTTTGATTCCATGAGCCAAAGCAACAGGTTTTAATTCTTCTCGAAGCTTAACCAGTTCAGCGAGGTCAACCTCACCACAATGGCCAAAATGAGGGATCTTCAGGGCTGCAGACGTGGTCTCGACCATTACTTTTTTTAATTTTTATTTTCTATGTGTATGAATGTACTATCTGCATGTAGGTTTGTGCACCTGTGCCGTGCAGTGCCTCAGGGGGTCAGAAGAGGGCATCGGATTCCCCTGGAATTGGAGTTCTCCTGGAATTGGAGTTACAGACATGTGGGTGCTGGGGATCGAACCTGGGTCCTCTGCAAGAGCAGTTGGCGCTCTTAACCGCTAGGCCATCTCTCCAGCCCGACCACTGCTTTGTGAAAGCTGGTTACAGGCTGTTTTCTTTCCCTGTGAATATTAGAGGCTTTGCTATTGGCATGGAGATAACCCTGTGTGCTGGCTTTGGTGAAGGAGATCCGATTCCAGCTTTTGAAGGAGGCAATCCAAATTGAGCCCTTTAAATCATGAATCTACATTTTCAGTGTCTTCAACATCCAAAGATGAAAAATTGATGGAGTAGGGGCCTCAGGAGTAAGTAGCTGTAACCTGTGACACTGCCCTGCAGGAGTAAGTAGCTGTAACCTGTGACACTGCCCTGCCCGGCTGCAGCGGGACAGGCCTGTCCCAGGATTTGTATGACTTTTCTTAACCAGTTACCTGTAGTTATGTCTATCCAGTCCACCTTCCACAACCTTGACTCAAAACTACAAAATATCTTTTCAAGTCTTCTTCTGAAATCTTCCAGTTTGGCAGGAGCTTTTATTAAGAACCTGGCCTTGCTGTGCCCAGCTCTGCCACCAGTCAGCAGCCCTGAATTTTCTTGCTTGTTGAGTGATGTGGGAGGGCCCAGCCCTCTGTGGGCAGTGCCACCCCTGGGCAGGTGGTCCTGTACTGTATAAGAAAGCAGTTGGAGCGTGGGCCAGGAGAGCGAGCCAGTAAGCAGCATTCCTCTATGGCTTATGCTTCAGCTCCTGCCGCTAGGCTCCTGCCCTGAGTTCCTACCTTGGGTTCCCTCAGTGATGAACTGTGACCTGGGAGATGTGAGCTGAATAAACCCTTTCCTCCCCAAGTTAGTTTTGGCCAGAGTATTTTGTTACAGCAATTGAAAGGAAACTAAAACACCTAGCTTTCCTTAAATATCTGGCAGGGGTTGTGGGGGAGATAGCTCAGCTGCTAAAGTGCTCACTGCATAAGCATGAGGGCCTGAATTTGAGTTCCAGCACCCGTGTAAAAAGCCAAGCATGGAAGTGCACACTGTAAGACTTCCTGCTCCTAGGTTCTTCAGCACTGTGGCGAACGTACTTCTCAGAAGAGTACGAGGGGCAACAGTTTATCGTTCTCACTTTATACATATGGACTGCATTTTGAGACAGATCCTCAGAAAATAAAGTGCATTCCACTGTTTGACTACTCAGAGGCTCTTACTCAAGTCAAGGGAACTTAGAAAACAACTGATGGTTCTCAACACCAACACCACCACAGCCCAAAGTGTCCTTGGTGTCCAAACTGCCACATCTCACTTCTAAGGAGTCTAACTCACTTTGTTCCCCTGTTGGCCTCCTAATGGACACAAGGACACCTCCCCATCCCTCTGCACTGTCTCCTTGGAGTCCTCTCTGTAGGAGGGCCCAGCCTCTCTCTGCTCAAGTCCTTCCCTGCCCCTGAGTCTCCTAGAGCAAATTCTTACTCCTCACTGGGAATCAGCGTTTTGCCAACCCGTCCTGAGTGCTATCTTCTGACAGACTATTTTTTCTCTCAGTTCTTTCTTATTACCCAGCAGGACTGAGCTGGGAAGTGATGCTGTTATTTCACAGGACAGGTTTTTTTTTTCCCTCTTCCAGTTCATTTTTCTTCAGAATCCAGCCCAGTCATCAGTTCTCTCAAACGCCATTCTCTTGACTCACTGTCTAGAAGACCAGCCATCTCCCTACCTGTACCCACTGTTACTTCCTCATGACCTTTATACACACAGGGTCAAAGGCTTTGCCTTGGAGATCTTTGTTTCTCTACTATGTGCACAGAGACTCATGATCCACAACTCTATATGGGAATTTTGTCCTTGTTATAGTTTGGAGTTGGGTTGAATGATGCAGCAAAAGACATTCTGGAACAATCTATAGAAAACAAGACCCGGCAATTTGGTTTGTACAAGGGGCTGCGGATTTGACCCTGAAAACCATCCAGATTTTGCTTTTATATTGGTTAAGAATACGGGCTTCTGGCTCACCTCCACCTGTACCTCCATCTCCAGGGGCTCTGAAACTCTCTTCTTCTGGGCTTGTGGGTACCCATACATACATGGTACATGCACACACACACACACACACACACAAATAAATAAAAATTATTACAAAAATGTTTTTTATAGTGTGGTCTTTGTAGTCCAAAGGACCCAGTCCTAGCAGTGCCTCTTGCTGGGTGATGGTGGACACGCTGCTTTGCCTCAGGGTTTCATCTGTACTGAGGTAATGATGGCCCTTCATCATGAAGTTTTGTCCTGAGAATTAGTGACATGATCTGTGTCCAGCACTTACAGCAGAGCCAGCATAGTAAGCAGGGAATAAATATCACCAGTCACTAAAGGGCTCAGAGTGGAGGTAACCCAAAGGGAGTTCCTACAGAGAAAATACCATTAGGAAAATAACCCATGTAGCGCCTTCAGGAAGGTGCTAGATTCTTTGACAGATGTTCAAGGACGAGGCTTTGATGAGAAGACTAAAATTGAGTTAGGATCTGGTGGCTTACAGCTTCCTGTCTTTCCTGTCTAGGGTGCTAGCACAGATGAGCTGTCCAGCACTAAGCCCACCATCGCTCCAGGAGACCACCGTCATCTCTCATGTCAAAGCCTTGTTGCTTCTCTCATGTCAAACAGCCAATGCTGTTTCAAGCCAGGACAGGTAAGATATTTGACACCTGCTCACACAGTTGCACCAATGACTCTGCGAAACACCAAAGAGGGCAAAGGACATGCTGTTACCAACCACCAGAAGCTTCTATCTTGGATACCACTTCATGGATCAAGCTCTTGGTAGTACCTAGCTCAGAGCTCTAAGCCCAACTCTTGTAGACAATACTGAGTTTGCCCATTTTTAGCTGATGGCTTTGAGTGCTTACTACCCACCAGACACTGAGCTATGTGCTTTGCTTAAACTATTTCCTTTCATCCTCCCCAAGAGCCAAAGCTTAGTACAATCAGCAGCATTATGCTACAGAGGAGGAAAGTGAGGCAGGTTGCGCGCACGTTAACACGGCCTGGCAGGTTGAGCGTACGTTCACATGGCCTGGCAGGGATGGAGCTGGGATGGGAATCCAGCCCTGTCTCCTGGAGACCAGAGACTGAGCTGTTAATAACTTATGTTAATAGATTTGGAAGGAGCCAGAGATAATGCTGTTCAATCAATTGCATATGTAGAGGACACGACTTATAACCAGAAAGTGCCTAAAATAAGAATCTATTCTTTTGTTATGGGTCTCTGCTGTGTGAGACCGAACAAGTCCCTGAGTTTCCCTGAATCCCACTTTACTTTTACAAGAGAAGAAAAGAGTAAACTCTTCCATTTCCCTGATAGAAACAAGTGCACAGAGAAGTCCAGTATAAAATGTAGAATATATAATAAAAAGGGCCAGGCTTGGTGGTGCATCCCAGACCTTGGGAAATAGACTCAAGAAGATCAGAAGTTCAAGTTCTTGCTCAGCAAGTTGGATACCAGACTTTGCTCCATAAGATCCTGTATCAAAAAGCAAAATGGAATGAAAGAAGGAAAGAAGGAAGGAAGGAAGGAAGGAAGGGAGGGAGGGAGGGAGGGAGGGAGGAAGAACAGGATAAAGCCAACCCTTTGTCGTCCTGAACAGGTATGTTCCAGCCTTTTTTATGGGCTACCTAATTTCTGGTATCTCTAGCCAAATGTGATTAGCAAAGAAAAGTTTAATATAGAACCACTCCCTTTCCTGACTCACTAAAAAATGAGATAATCTTGAACATTGTTACTAAAATAATTCCCGAGTTGAGTTTGGTATTTGGCTGCTCTACCCTAAGCTTTTTCATATGCATCTCATCTCTAGTAGAAGAAAGTGAAGCCCCCATATGGTGAAGTGATCTGCCTCTGAACACACAGCACAGCACAGCACAGCACAGCACAGCACAGCACAGCACAGCATAGCACAGGGCTGATTCCCGCACAGCACCTGCAGAGGGGTAGAGGGCTGCTCTCTCCACACACTCCAGGCTTTGTGTGAAGCAGGCCCTGCTTGGCCAGGTCCACTTCACTACAGAAGTTCTTTTTTCCGGACCCCTGTTTCAATGGGGTCACCACAGCACTCTTGAGACCACTGCGGACAGGTCTACACACCCTAAACGTAAGGGCTTCTGTTGTACCCTCTGCCAGGGAAGGGTGGAAATGGTTAGCAACATCCAGCCTCAAAGCGACCAACCTCAGATCCTAAGAAAGAACAGAAAAGGAACAGAACGTTGGAGCTTCCTGATGACATGTTTTGTAGCTTTGATGCAAAGGAGGGATTTAAAAAAAAAAAAACATTTTAAATTAGACACTACAAGGAATGCTAAACTTGTTTAAAATGTTAAATAGTGACATGGAGAAAAAAAGGTAAATAACGCACTGAGAAAATATTTGCACCAAAGATCATTAAAATATATAATATGTGAAGAAATTCAAATTTTTTTTTGTCTTTTCAAGACAGGGTCTCCCTGTAGCCCACCTGTCCTGGAACTCACTCTGTAGACCAGGCTGGCCTTGAACTCACAGAGATCCACCTGCCTCTGCCTCCCAAGTGCTAGGATTAAAGGCGTGCGCCACCACGCCCAGCAGAACTTCAAATTTTAAAAGGAAAACAAAGCATGGGGCTTGTGAGTAAAGACACTGGACACCAAGACTGAGGGCCTGAGTTGATTCTGGGCTCCCATGTAAACACACACATACACACACACACACACACACACACACACACACACACACACAAAGGGTTTTTTAAAAAATTGGTCCTATAGATTGAACCCAGGGCCTTTTCAATGCTAAGCTAGTGCTCAACATTGAGCTATGCCCCAAGCCTGCTAGAGGAGTTCTTGAGAGAGCTACTGCTTTGTAAAGTGGTACAATTCTTTAGAAAAACTACAGTGAGAGCCATAAAAACATACCTTTTGGGGGCTAGAGAGACGACGGCTCAGTGTTAAAGTACACTCAATCCTTTTCCAGAGGACCTGGGTTCAGTTCCCAGCATCCATATGGTGGCTAACAAACATCTGTAACTCCAGTTCTGGGGGAATCCAATGCCCTCTTCTGGCCTTTGTGGACATTGCACCCATGTGGTGCACTTACATACATGGAGGCAAACACATAAAGAATTAAAATAAGCTGAGCATGGTGGCACACCCCTTTAATCCCAGCAGAGGGATTAAAGGGCAGCAGGGCTGCCTTTTAAATTAAAGGGATTAAAGGGATCAGAGGGCAGCAGCAAGTGGATCTCTGTGAATTCAAGGTCAGCCTGGCCCATATAGTGAGTTCAAGGCCAGCTGGAGTTACAGAAAGACCCTGTCTCAAAACAAATAAATAATTTTTAAAAATGAAAACAAAAAAGGAATGAAAAGTAAATGAGCATCACTTTCTCTTTTTAAAAAAAATATTTATTGTATCTATATATTTATATGGGGGTATGTGCACATGAATGTGGGTCTCCTCGGAGGCCAGAAGAGGGTGTTGATCCCTTGGAGCTGGAGTTACAGGTGGTTGTGAGCCTCCCAGTGTGGGTATTGGGAACCAAACACTAGTCCTCTGTAATAGCAGAAAGTGCTCTTAACCCCAAAGCTCCAGCCCCACTTGATTTCTTATACCAAGTTTTAGAAATCTGGGACATATTTTATTCTCAATCCAGACTAGGTCTGTTAGAAGGATTGGAGTAACACATGCACATCTACAGCCACACACAAACACACAATAATATAATAAAATAAGCAATTTTCTTAGAAAAAAAGGGGTCAGAGAAAATGACCTGCCTTCTACTGGCTGGCCAGGTAGGGTTGCACTTAGGTCTCCAGATCTGTGTAGTCAGTGGTCAGCTCCACTTGCTAGACAGTGACAGATAATGGGAATACTTCTCCAAAGAGCTTCGGTGCTCAGAGACCAGGAAGTAGAACCCCTCCTTTCACACATAAAGAGCATCTGTCCAGAGATGTAAGAACAGGCTTGTATCGGCAAGGTCTGCATTGACTTAAGGTCATTTGAGCTCAAAGACCCAGAGCCTCGGGTCTGGGGTCAGATCAGACAACTTGTGACCCAGTGACCTTGAGCCAGTCACACAAATCCTGTCTCCATTTCTACACTTGAAAAGGGGAGGGGCTGGAGAGATAGCCTAGCAGTTAAGAGCACCGACTGCTCTTGCAGAGGACCCGGGTTCGATCCCCAGCACCCACATGGCGGCTAAGAACCGTCTGTAACTCCAGTTCCAGGAGAACTCCAGTTCCAGGGGAATCCGAGACCCTCTTCTGACCTCCGCGGCATTGCACGACATGGGTGCACAAACCTACATGCAGACAGTACAATCATACACATACAAAAAATAATAATAATAAATAAAATAAAAAAGAAAAAAGAAAAGGGGAGAGGCAGTAATGTTGTCTGAGTCAGGCTTGGATGAGGAGTTTCATGCCCACATATGGCAATCTCCTGGCAACCTTACTCTCAGCAACCATCGCTACACTTTTTTAGGGCATTTTCGGTGTCTCCAAACCAAGTCTACCCATCAGCTTTGTTGTACTGGCAACATAGATATTTTATTCAACAGTAAGTTGAATCTTTCCTCTGCAGTTTAGTAGTACATTTTGGTACTTCCTAGGCTGTAAAACAAGGGCTTGTGGGATGTCTCAGTAGGTAAAAAGCACTTGTCACACAAGCCTGAAGGCCAGAGTGTGATCCCCGGATCCTACAGTGGAAGCAGGAACTGACTCCCGAAAGTTGTCCCCTGACTTCCACACCATGTTATGGCATTCGTGCATTCCCACCCACATGTACACATTGTACACATATGTCAGTAATATAACAAAATAATAATATATAAAATAAAAATAAAATACATTTTTTTGGTCTTTTTGATACAGGGTCTCCCTGTAGCCCACCTGTCCTGGAACTCACTCTGTAGACCAGGCTGGCCTTGAACTCACAAAGATCTGCCTGCCTCTGCCTCCCAAGTGCTAGGATTAAAGGCGTGCGCTACCAGGCAAATAAAATAATTTTTAAAGAGAAGGTCTCGCTAATGTAGCCCTAACTGGTCTGGAATTCTCTATGTAGAGCAGGCTGGCCTTGAGCTCACAGAGAGATCCACCTGCCTCTGCCTCCCAAATGCTGCGATTAAAGGACATGCACCATTACACCTGATTTAAATAAAATAATAAAATAAAGGAGTTGAAGAAGTACACGGTGCTACCACCAGAGGGAGTGTTGTCGATGTTGAAAATTTATCTTAGACTCTGGGGTAGGCAGGTTGTCTAGAGCAAGAAAGAAGAAGAGGCAATGTTTCAGAGAGACTCCAGCAGCCCCTACAAGTAGGTATTGTGTTCATGCCTGAGCTATTACAAGAAGAGATACATGGGTAATGACTCTCATGTATTAAGCACCTACTGCGTGCTAGGTCCCCTGCCTCAGCATTATTAGTTTCTGTCACTGAAAATGGGAATCGCAACGTCCCCTTCATGAGAGCTTTTGAGCTCTTTAAGAGATACAGAGTGGTCACTATTATTACTAAATCTATGGTGTTCAGAATCATGGATCTGCTACGTGGCAGATATCCCTTGTTGCCTGACAAGTCACACAGCCTCTTCTCTCCTCTTAAAAAAAAAAAAGGAACCCACATTCCTTTTGCCCTTACACTGGGAGGAATGCAAACTAAAACTAAGCCCTTTCTCTGCCACTCCCAAGTGCTGGAGGCCACAACTCACTTTGCTGCGGAAGCTCAGTTTGCTCATCTGGGAAGTGGGGTGGTAGGTACTTCTCTTATGGTCTTTGTGGAGATCTGTTTGGTTTGTCCACTAGATTATGTAGCCCCTTGCTGGGTACAGAGAACTCGACGGGTCTGAACCTGCTATCACAAAATGGGGCCATGCATTCTTCATGATGACAGCCTGACATTTCCATATATAACCTTCTTTCTGGAACAGTCTATGAAGTGCAGCAGAAACCTAGGCTTTGACAGCCTTCCTTGGGTCTCTCTGCAATAGAGCATTTTCTTAACTTGGTACCATATAAAGCAGTGCGGCTTCTAAATTCATTGATGGTGCAGAAATGTCAGAGCACTTGCTTCCAACTGTCCTTGTTGCCGTCCTCCAGCTTTCCCTGGGTGAACGGTAACATTTTCAAATGGAGAAAAATCTGGCAACGTCACTCTCCTCCCCCAGAGCAGATTTATAGCAGAGTGCCTGGCATTCCCACACGGATTGCATTTGTCAGTGTCAGATTTGTATGTGTCCCTGGGTCTCAATGCGTATGCATACATAAGCATCATTCAAATCTCTAGTGAACAAAGACTATTTTTCTAACTTGGAGAAATTCCAAAAGATCCCTTCATTTTATCTGTTTAAAATATGCTAATATTAAGGGCTGGGAGCTGGCCTTGTGAGTCACATGTTTGCCACACATGTATGAGGACCTGAGTTCAGATCCCCAGCACGCACATGTTGTAACTCCAATGCTGGGCTGGGCTGAGACAGGTGGATCCCAGAGGCTTTCTGGCTAACCTGTATGGCTGAGACCCTCAGAAACTAAAAAGACACATAAGCCAGAGAGTAGCAGAGGAAGACACTTGACAGTAACTTCAGGTCACAGAGGCACTCACAGGCAAGTGCCCCCCCCAACACACACAGGCACACATGCTCACATGCACACACACAGAATGCTATGAAGAGGACCAAATACCCAGTTTCCAATAGCCAATCATGTGCATGTATAAGGAACTTTCTAGACAATATTTTACCTAACTGCAGGATGGATATATATTATATCATTTATTTACAGCAGAAGAAACTGGGGCTCAGCAAATGAGCCTGCTCAAAGTCTCTCTCTCGCTCTCACTCTTGCTCTCTCTCTCTCTCTCTCATACATCTTACTAGCTGAGTGAGCAATGGGGTGAAATAAAAATCATCCTATTTCCTATTTGAAGTTCTTATCCTTTTATTAAGGCTACCTCTGTTGAATGACACCCACTAATTTATTTGAACATTCTTCATTTCATGTGCATCTATGATGTGTCTGCCTGGTCCAAGGCTCTGGTGATCTAGCAGAGGAAAGTACAAGCAAAAAAAAAGAAAAAAAAATTTCCCCAAAGTAACTTACATTCTTTTTTTGGTCTTTTTGAGACAGGGTCTCCCTGTAGCTCTGGCTGTCCTGGAACTCACTCTGTAAACCAGGCTGGCCTCGAACTCACAGAAATCCGCATGCCTCTGCCTCCCAAGTGCTAGGATTAAAGGCGTGCGCCACCACGCTTACATTCTATTGGATGAGTAACACATACGGCTAAGACTCTGTGATAGTGGGTCTTACCTGACAGGGAGGAGGTAGAGGAAGGAGGCAGAATGCAAAGGTGGCTAGAAGCTTGGCTCTTGTCTCTATCTCCTATCTTGCTGGGATTGCAGGTATTTGCCACTACATCGGGCATATAGAGTAGAGTCTGGGAATGGAACTTGGGTGGTCAGGCTTGTGTGGCAAGCACTTCCACCTAGTCACAAGATGGAAGTTGGAGAATTCACCTGGGTTCCTGCAAAATAAAAGCAGAATGGGAGAGCAGCCGTGTGGCCCGAGAAGTGAGCTGACGTTCACAGGAGGCGAGTTTCTGTCTCAAATTCATGTTCCTTAGGCTCCTTTGGGAAGGGACGTTGAGGCTGCTGGACAAGCAAGAAGACCTGAGTTCAGGTCCCCAGTAGCTGTGTGAAAAGCGTGACAGTGCTGGAAGGCAGAGACAGGGGGATCCCAAGAACTCCTGGCCCAGCCAGTCTAACTGAAATGGCAAACAGCAGATTCAGTGACAGAGCCCACCTCAAAAATACGGTAGGGAGGTGCTGGAGAGATGGCCTGGTGGTTAAGAGCACGGACTGCTCTTGCAGAGGACCCAGGTTCAATCCCCAGCACCCGTATGGCGGCTGAGAACCGCCTGTGACTCCAGTTCCAGGAGAACTCCAGTTCCAGGGGAATCCGACACCCTCTTCTGACCTCCGCGGCATTGTACGACACGGGTGCACAAACCTACATGCAGACAATACATTCATACACATAAATAAATAAAAATTTAAAAAACTCCAAAAATACGGAAGGGAGCAACAGTGGAAGACATCCTGACATCAGTAATCAACACCTGCCCTCTACATGAGCACACACAATTGAGTATACCCTCACACAAGCACGTCCTGTGCGTACACACACACACACACACACACACACACACACACACCGGGATGCCCATTATGATGGATTTCTTTGGCCCGTGGGACTATCTTTTCCCAAGGACGTCTTTCTTCCCTTCGGAGTGCAGATCGTCAACCTGGGTGGAGCGCACGGGGTGGGGAACTGGAACCAGTAGTTCAGATTTTCCTGCTGACTCTCTTTCTAGTCTTGGCAGATCATTAAAACTTCCCTTTTTATAGGTGCTGTTGGGCCTGAGAAAAGTCAGCATAATGTTTAATTGTTCTATGCCTTTATAATGATGATAAGGGAAACTTGTTTTTTAAGATAGGATATTAGTAGGTTAAGATTTATGAACCCCCCCAATTCCAAAAGGAATTTATTGAATTGTATTTCTTTTTTTTTTTTTTTTTTTTTTTCGTCTTTTCGAGACAGGGTCTCCCTGTAGCCCCAGCTGTCCTGGAACTCACTCTGTAGACCAGGCTAGCCTTGAACTCACAAAGATCCGCCTGCCTCTGCCTCCCAAGTGCTAGGATTAAAGGCGTGCGCCACCACGCCCGGCCCTGAATTGTATTTCTCTTAGACACAGTCTTCTGTAGCCCCAGCTGATCTCAAGCTTGCTATGTAGACCAGGCTGGCCTTGATCGCACAGATATGCCTGCTGAGTGCTGGGATTAAAGGTGTGTGCCACCACACCTGGAAAATTCACTAGACTGTTTACTAGTCCTTCCATCAGCCAGAGGGGTGTGTGTGTGTGTGTGTGTGTGTGTAGGTCAAAACAGAAGCATGTGTGTATGGGTATGCTTGCCTGTACATGCTCATGTGGAGGCCAGGTCAACCTGAATGTCTTCCTCTATCACTCATCAATGAAACCATTAAAAAGGTATTTACTGGAAAGTTGCCACTGTCTTGGAATACAGAGAGAGTAGTGCTCCTGGGGCGGAAAATAGCAATTATGAATCACGGCCACCCACTCCATCGTCCACAAAACTAGCACAGTACTGTGTGACATAGAGCTGAGATGACAGGATCAGAACAACAGGGATTAGGTGGGTGACAGGAAGGACCTGCCTCTCCCACTTACTTTAAAAAATACTTTATTATTATTTTTATTTTATGTATATGAATGTGTTACCTGTATGATGTAAGGTGTCATGGAGTGTCCTCAGAGGTCAGAAGAAGGTGTTGGATTTACCTGGAAGTGGAGTAACAGATGGTTGTTAGCCACCATATGGGTACTGGGAATGGAACCTGGGTCCTCTGCAAGAGCAGCCAGTGCTCTTAACTGCTGAGCCATCTATCCAGCCCCCTGTTTACTTTTTTAAAAAGATGTATATTTATTTTTATTTTATATGTAAGAGTGTTTGCATGCATGTGTTCTCTCCATGTGTGTGCAGTACCTGTAGAGGTCTGAAGAGGGTGTCAGATCCCTTGGAACTGGAGTCAGAGAAGATTATTAGCCACCATGTGATATGGGTGCTGGGAACTGTACCCAGGTCCTCTGCAAGGGTAGCCAGTGCTCTTCACCTCTGAGCCATCTCTCCAACCCATTGCTTTATTGTTTTTATGACATTTTCAGATTTGCATATCATTGTGTTTACTCTGACTTGTCCCCACACTGCCAATGCTCCCTCTTCTATGTTCTTGTCCTAGGGATGGATGGATGGATGGATGGATGGATAGATAGAGAGATAGATAGATAGATAGATAGATAGATAGATAGATAGATGATAGATAGATGATAGATAGATAGATAGATAATGATAGATGATAGATAGATAGATGATAGATAGATAGATAATGATAGATAGATGATAGATAGATATAGATAGATGATAGATGATAGATAGATGATGGATGATAGATAGATAGAGAGATAGTTAATAGATGATTGATAGATAGATAGATGATAGATGATAGATAGATGATAGATGATAGATAGATAGATGATAGATGATAGATGATAGATAGAGAGATAGATGATAAAAGATAGATAGATAGATGATAGAAAGATAGATAATGATAGATAGGTAGATAGATAGATTGATAGGTAGATAGATATATGATAGATAGATAATGATAGATAGATAGATAGATGATAGATGATAGATAGATAGATAGATAGATAATGATAGATAGATAGTAGATAGATAGATAATAGATGATAAATAATAGATAGATAGATGATAGATGATAGATGATAGATAGATGATAGATAGATAGATAGATGATAGATGATAGATAGATGATAGATGATAGATGATAGATGGTAGATAGATAATGATAGATAGATAATGATAGATAGATAATAGATTATAAATAATAGATGATAGATAGATAGATGATAGATAGATAGATAGATAGATAGATAGATAGATAGATGATAGATAGATAATAGATGATAATAATAGATGTACAGTAGATAGATAGATTAAATCATAGATAGATATGAATAGATGTAGTATGATTGATGACGATAGACAGATACAGATTATAGATTGACAAGATCAATAGATGATAGATAGATATGATAGACGATAGATAGATAGATAGATAGATAGATAGATAGATGATAGATTTAGGAATAAGAGAGGAAACATACTTTGTCTATCTCTTCCCTTCTTTCCTCACAGTCTCTCTTCTGCTTTCACGTCATAGATATCTACATAGAGAGATAGCTAGAAGTGGACAGATGGTAGGTAGACAAGTAGATGGATGACAGATAAATGATAGATTATACATGAGAGACAAATGGTAGATCAGCCAATGATAGATTATACATAAATGAGAGACATAGATGCTAGATAAATTGACCAATGATAGAGTATAGATGGATAGATGATAAATCTAGATGATAGGTAGGTGATAGATTAGTCAAATATTTAGACTATGCATTGTCTCCTATTCATGGGCTCACCCAGGCCTGGCCCCATTGCCTGGCTTCCAGAGCAGAATCTCCAAAGCCTGTGGAACATCCACCCCTGGAACACAGACAAGTTCAGGGTTACACTATGTAGACAGAGTGGAGCACAGACAAGTTCAGGGGCATGCTATGCAGACAGAGAGAGTGGAGCACAGACAAGTTCAGGGGCACGCTATGCAGACAGTGTGGAGCATAGACAAGTTCAGGGGCACGCTATGCAGACAGTGTGGAGCATAGACAAGTTCAGGGGCACGCTATGCAGACAGTGTGGAGCACAGACAAGTTCAGGGGCACGCTATGCAGACAGTGTGGAGCACAGACAAGTTCAGGGGCACGCTATGCAGACAGTGTGGAGCACAGACAAGTTCAGGGGCACGCTATGCAGACAGTGTGGAGCACAGACAAGTTCAGGGGCACGCTATGCAGACAGTGTGGAGCACAGACAAGTTCAGGGGCACGCTATGCAGACAGTGTGGAGCACAGACAAGTTCAGGGGCACGCTATGCAGACAGTGTGGAGCACAGACAAGTTCAGGGGCACGCTATGCAGACAGTGTGGAGCACAGACAAGTTCAGGGGCACGCTATGCAGACAGTGTGGAGCATAGACAAGTTCAGGGGCACGCTATGCAGACAGTGTGGAGCTAAGAACTCCCTTTCTTCTTCCTTGCTTCCACATCTAGCCCCCACCTCCTAACCATGGTACCTGGGTCAAAGCTTTTTTTTTAATTATTTATTTTTATTTGATGTGTATGAGTGTATTGTCTGCATGTGTTTAAGTGCACCCATATCATACAATGTCCATGGAGGTCAGAAGAAGGTGTTGGATCCCCTGGAACTGGAGTTACAGATGGTTATTACCTGCCATGTAGGTGCTGGGAATCAAACCTGGGTCCTCTGCAAAAGCAGTCAGTGATCTTAAGTGCTGAGCATCTCTCCAACCTGGTCAAACCTTTTCTTCCTGCCTCCACATTCCACCCCTCAGCTCAAGGCCTGCTCTTAGACATTCCCAGCAAACAGCAAATCAGGGCCCTCGTTTCCTTAACCATCTTTTAAAAAAAATCTGGTCAGTGGTGCTTGGGTTGAAGCACTAAGGCTCACGCATGTTAGACATGCTAGACACTGCTCTACTTCGGAGCTACCACTGCTTCCCAGCCCTCAGCAGCCTTTAATGGCTCCCTAAGGGCTTCACAAGGAAGTCCCGTCTCCTCAGCCTGGCCCCTCTGTCCTCCATGACTTGACAGTTTCTAGCGTCTTATTTTACTTTGCTCTTCTCTTCCCAATCTCCAGTCACAGCAGGGAGTCATCATTCTGGAGAGGCAGTCCCTTCTCCACACTTTCCACCGACAATGGCTTCCTTATCCCTCTAGTGGGATTCGACTCGGAAGTTCGGGAAGATCTACAATCCAGCATGAATTCCCTAATTTCTACTTTTTTGCTTGTCTGCGTCTATCTGGCAATATGGCTTATCAAATTTCTTTCCTCTGTGGGGCTGTGGGTCCCCTGAGGATACTCGTCATATCTTGATGATCTCTGTGTCCTCAGAGGCCAGTCCAGTCTGTCGATTGAAGAAAACTGCTGAGCCAGTTTTCTTCAATCGACAGACCCCTTGCTGTGGTGCTGTGCATGGCACAGAGTGGCTATAGGGTCTCTTCACAGTGAGGCAGTATGGGGCTGTGACTCTGTGGTATGAGATGGACTCTCATTTCCTTGTCAAAATGAGACTAATCATAATATCTGCTTGACTGGGATATTGGAAGAATGTCGGTGAGTATATAATAAGCTCAGGAACCTGTGGGTCCCTAGGCCTGAACATCACATCCATGGCACTGACCTGTCCAGTCCTCACAGTGACCTTAGGGCGTTAAGTTTTATTATGGCTGCTCTCGTGCTATAGAGGAGGCAGAACAGCATAGATTTAGGAAACTGTCCAAGACGGCCCAGCTAGTGAGCTTGTGGATAGAGATTCACACTCCAGCTCTGCTTATTCCTGGGCTCACTTCTCACTTGTCTTTTTGTTTTTCCTTATTTTTTTTTGGGGGGGGGCGTGTCTTTTGATGTAGCCCTGGCTGGCCTGGTATTTGCTATGGAGCCCAGTTGGGCTCTAACTCACAGGGTCCTCCTGCTTCAGACTCCTGAGTTCCTGGGATCATAGGCCTGTGTCATGACACCTGGATTCACATCCCCCAAATCAGCACATAGCTGTGATGATCTAGAACAGGGAAACATACAACACACACACACACACACACTCACACACACACACACACACACACACGCATGCACATACACACAGCACACACATATACACACATACACCTGCAAACCCTAACTAAGAAGCCCTCTTTCCTTTGTCCCTTGGGCACAGGGGAGAGAAGTTTCCTCATTCCTGGTCTGCATCATGATTTGGCCTGGAAAACTCCTGCTGTTGTTAAGAGAGCTCATTAGAAACCCACGGGAGTGAATTATAGCAACATGGCTTGTGCCAGCCTACCTAGCCACATTTTCAGTTCCTGGGACATATGGGCACCAGCTCATTTAAGAAACATTTTTAACAAAAGCACACAAAAGAAATACTCAGCATATGTGAGAGTAGGTAGGATGCATGGGCCGTAGCTCAACTTGCTTTTTATAGGCACTTGCAGGGGAGCAAGCTAGTGTGAGCCCTTTTCTCTTTAGCACACACCAAGGAGAGGCCAGGCCAGGGGTAGGTAGAATTGACCCCTCTCCATGTTGAAGATGGAGGTCGCCGGCCCCTTGGACCCTCTTCCTCCCCACCTCCATACTGTTGGAAGTACGCATTGACTCGATCCTTCCTTCCAAGGCCAGGCCAACTCTATGCACCCAATCTTTTAAAAATAATGATGTATATGCCTGCATATCCCAAATCTAATTGGCTATTGGCTCTCTCCTTGGAGGAATAACCCACAGCTGATGCCACAAACTTACATCCTCTAATGGTTAGGAGATGTTATAAGCCACAGTAAGACCCTGTCATATTTAACAGAAAAAAATGTAATTCATGGATTAACATACCATCCAAACATCTGTGTCTATACCAAAGTAACCTACCATAACTATTAGTGCTGTTTAAATACCTATATATCTAATTGCTTGTGCTTTATTAGTAGGATCGAAAGGTGATTCCTGGACAAACTGTCAGCCCATGAAAGAAAACAGCCAGAATTGAGCAGAGTCCAAGACAACAGCTCCAGAGAAAGTGGACTGTTTTGCTTCTCATCCACCTTTCTAAGCTTAGGGAACAATCTGTGGAAGAGGGGGCGTGGTAGAATGTAAGGGCTGCGATTGGAGTGAATGGTGAAACTACAGCAATATAGTCTGGACATTCATTTGATTAACTTGATTGAAAATACAAGTCCCCCCCCTCCCCCCGCTGGACGGTGGGAGCCACGAGCTGTGTGGGTTGGGGCACAACTGCCTGCAAATTGGTTTTACATGAAGGATGCTCGTATGCATAAATTATCACTTATTGCTAAAAAATGGAAAAAAAAACCAGAGAGATGCAGGACAGTTATGGCAGAATGCATGATCTGGGATGGGGTGGGGTTGGTGGGGGGAAGGGAAAGGGAAATATGCCTGAACTGAATTGGAAAGTGATGTATGAAATACACAAAGCATCAATAAAAAAATAATAATAAAAAATAATTATGTAATTTATGAAAATTAAGAAATTGAGGGGGGAGGAAACCATCTTTACACACATTTTCCTACAGAAAACATTTTGGTATCAATCTTTCTAGCTCGCTCTTTTTTTTCTTTCTTTTTGTTTTTGGTTGTTGATATTTTACACGCCCTTAACACACATACTCTCATATATACATGCATGTATACACACACACATATATATATATATACTTGTATATATTCTATATTATTCAATTATGATCTTGTTAATTGGTTGCCTCACTGATGTAATACAAATCTTTCAAGCTAAGAAGTGTATTATTTCACCATAATTTTCCATTCTATGGTGTTCCACTGCATAGATTATTGCAATTTAACCATCAATGCTGTTGAACATCTGGGCTTCTTTCCCACTGCTTCCTGTCAATACCACCTTCAGAAGCATCCTTGTACATACCATTCTGAGTGCTTGCTCCATTATTCCTTAGGACAAATCCCCAGGAACCCTATACTAAAAGGAAGTTATAGCACACTCCTCAATAGCTTGAGAGAATCAGTCTCTCCTCTGTAATAATTATGAGCATCGCTTAGTGACAACAAAAGTGGGTGGGTGTTTGGGAAAAGACAGAACAGATACAGAGGAATGTAGACTGAGTACCATGGAATGAATCTGGTCTTCTTGAGTTAGATGGAAGGTATTAGATTTGAATAGAAACCAAGTTGGCTGCAGAGATAGTTCAGTGATTAAGAGCACCAGCTGCTCTTGCAGAGGACCCAAGTTCAAGTCGCATAATCCACATGGCAGCTAACAACCATCCATAACACTAGTTTCACTAGTTTGAGGAGCTCTGACGCCTTCTTCTGATGTCCACGGGCATTGCATGACACAGGCGCATTCACATACATGTAGGAAATACACTGATACACATAAAATAATAAATAAAATATTTTAAAAAGAAAGAAAATTATTAACATTTTAAGTAAATCCTGGTACATATCTCCATGACAGAATTGTATGTAGCTATCTCATGTTTACCAGCTATATGATTCTTGGGAAAGTACTTAACACCTCCCACTGGGTGCTCCTGAGAAGGATTTTCTTGATCAGATTATTTAAAATGGGAAGAATAACCCTACATGTGGATGGTCCCTTCTGGTACCAGCTCAGATCAGAGGAAAGGGGAGAAGGAAGCTTTGCTTTTCGCCTGCTTGCCTTATCTCTCACTGGCAAGTTCATCTATCCTGTTGCTGCTGCTGCTGCCACATACTTCACTAACATTAGAAGTAGCCTCTCCAAGCTTTCAACATAGATTGTAGGGACCTAGAATGAATCCTCCAGGAATACTGTGATGATTAATCTTGATGTCAACTTGACAGTATCTGGAACCAACTAGAAATCATCTCTGGGAATGTCTGTGAGAGTATTTCCAGAGAGGGTCCATCAAGGAGGAAGATGCTCCCCTCATGTGAGTGACACCTTCCAAAGGATGCCCAGAAACAAAGGTGTCAAGGAAAGCCAGCATGTACCTGCCTGCCTCTAAGACAGTGCATCTGTGGCTACCACTGCCACTTCTACCACCTCTGCCCTCCACTGACATCAGACTCCAGCTTCTTTGGTCTGTGAAGACCACCACTTCTCCAAGAATCTCCTCAGCCTTCAGCACTAGGCAGGGCCACGGGAGGATCCGGTTTCATGGGTTGAGCAGCTACTGGTGGGTTCTCAGCCTTTCCCAAGGACAGCCAGCCATTGTTGGACCACCCAGTCCCTTTGTGTAAGCCAACCTAAGAGGTCTCCTTTTATAATGTTCCTCTAGAGAATCCTGCCAAATACAGATGCAGAGGAAGGACTACATTTGAAACATGCCTAGCATGGCCCTTGACATATAACATGTTCAATAAATAGCAGGTAACTATACAAGGGCCATATTGCATGCATGGGAATGAATGTGGTAGAAAGAAAAAGCTGCTTGCAGGAGCATGTGCTTACCTGCCAGTCCTGGGGAACGTGCTTCAAGAACTGGATTTCTTTTTTGCTTACCAATTTTAAGGCCTAGAACCTCAGTTTTGCCAATGCCCATGGGAGTCTGGCCCTGACAGTCTCACTTTATTCTAAATAAAATTATCGAAAGCCCAGAACACTAGAGTGCCACTGTAAAGAATTACTAAGAGAAATGCAAGTGTTGTATTAAACAGAATTGCCCTTCCCAGGACCATAATGCTTTCTCTCAGCAGAGGCCAGGGAAAAAGAGGGATTGGTGAGATGTCAGCAGTTAAGAGCACTGGCTGCTCTTTCAGGTTCGAATCCCAGCACCCACATGGTAGCTAACCACCATCCTAACTCCAGTTCCAGGGGATCCAAACTCTCTAGATTCCAGTGGATGAACTTTCACTGAGGAGCCTCCAGGGACACTAACTTGACACACTAGGTCTTAACACAAATGATAGAGTGTATGAATTCCGGTGTGTGGAGGGTATGCTGTGGAAGGGTGCAGATGGGGAAGGGGTATAGAAGTGACTATAAGATTGACTGAGATGTTTTAGATGAAATACACAAAAATTCACTAATTTTTTAAAAGATAGAAAAAAAATAAAAATAAAATATTTTTAAAGGGAAAAGAAAAATAAATGAGTATATCTATGCAAAGCATTTGGTCTTACGACAGTGTTGGACTCATAGTGACTCCTATATTAGTTTTGGCCATATATGAGCACTCACTACAGAAGTATGAGACCTGAGTTCGATTCCCCAGTATTAGCATTAAAGCCAGGCATGGTCACACATGTCTGTAACTGCAGCATTGGGAGATGGAGATAGATGACTCCTAGCTGAAACAGTGAGCCTCCAGTTCAGTGAGTCCCTGTCTCAGGGGAATAAGGCCGAGAACTAAGACCCTTGACACATCTCTCTGGCCTCCACATGTATGTGATAAGCCTATATACTGTACAGCCATGCATACACCCCACAATACACACACTTGACTTCCTTGGTTTTCCTTAAGATATTGTTCCATTGGAAATTAGACATGGCGAGTGGACTGGGTCATTGTCTTTTTGTAGGCAGATCTACCAGGAGCTGACAGCTGCTGGCAGACATGGAACTGGAGCAAAGCTGCTGGACACATGATGTGTCTAACAGCGTGGAGCTAGGACAACATATCACAGCACAGCATTGACCTTGCCAAGTATTGTTGGAAACTTTCAAAAGCCATTGACTAGAGCTCCTGCCTCCCTGAGTCAGCCTTAGGCAGCCAAGGTCTGCTCTGCAAACCTCTCTCCTTCACTGGCCTGGCTAACTCCTGTCCCAAATCTCTGAACAGCCGGTCTCCTCTGGGTGACTCGCCTCTCTCTATCCCATTCTAACATGTGTTGTCTGACTGTTCAGATCCACAAGAGTCTTTTTCTCTCTGGAAGGAAGCGTGGAAAAACGACTGTAGCCTGATTTATTGGTAACTGCAGAATTGTGGGCGAAATGTTTTCATTTCAGCTACTGGAGCTGTAATGGCTGTAAAAATTTTAAAACAGATTCTAAATAATCAACGCTGCCCAGTGTTTTCCCATTTGTAAGCTATTTTCTGCTCGATGCATCTAATGGCTCACAGCCCTGAGGCAGAGCTGATAATGAGCTGGGAAAGGGCGCTGTATCATGTCGCTGGTCCCACGTCCACTGCTGATGGCTACCCACCTCCAGAATGCCTTCAAACCCCGAGCCAGAGCAAGAGGGTTTACACACCAGTACACAGCTGCCTCCGGTCCTCAGAGTGGTTTATTCATAAGCTTGTGTGGCTCCCGGGGATAAATTCAAGAACAGCAGTTCTGGGAGCAGGTATCATCTGCAGGTTTCCACCCCTCATGTCGTGGTCAGCTGCTGTGGCTGCTCTGAGGGTATGATCGTAGATATGGTTCCACAACGTGGAGGGGTTCATGCCTCAAAAAGGCACCTGGAAACCTTTCCTCATCCTGCGCAGTGGCCAGTTTGGGAGTGTGAGACAATCTTTATTTCTTGTGCTTAGCTAGCAAGAAGAAAAGCCGCCAAGGCTTGGTTCCCCTAAATCTGGGAACCACAGACCAGTCAGAGTGCAAGTCGCATCTGTCAGACCTCACTGAGCCACGATGCCCGGGGCCAATGTGTCTTTGGGTCTAAGGACTTTTGGTGCAGCAGGAAAGTATGGTTCTTGGTGACTGGAGCATAAATGTTCCTGCTCCCAGGCCCCTTGGGAGCAATAATTATGAGGCGTGCATTTCATACTGTTTCCCGGGGATTGTGCTCTGGATGCCCAATGTGGTAAGTGACTCACTGCGCCTCCTGCTCAGGCACTTCCTGCTCCCTCAGTTATCAGTCCCTACCTTCCCAGATAAGCTCAGTGTGTTTGGACCCGTCTTAAGCAGACTCCTAGGAGAACTCACACGAAGACACATACACCCAGAAAAGAACACAAGGAACACATCAGAAGACCTGGGTTTGGTCCTGGTTCTGTTAGTTACGTGTCATGTGACTTTGGGTAACTGGCTTCGATCACTATGGATAACTGTCTCTACGCCAACAAGAGTGAGGTAACAACTTTCCTCTCTCAGAGGCTCTTGGAAAAGGCTGTGTGGGGATATGAAAGAGAAGGAGTCGAATGGGGTGAAGTCCTTCCATGTCTGTCCTATTGTCACGTGTCTCTGCCTCTCTGCCTCCGCCATCTCCCCCATTTCTCCCCATGGTCGGTATTCATGCTAATAATCTGTATGCAGATATAGAAAGTTAACAATGCTATGAGATGTTCAGCTTTTTAGTATTTTGTGACTAATTATTCAGTTTTCTTTTCCCTTCTATTTCTTTCTTTCTTTCTTTCTTTCTTTCTTTCTTTCTTTCTTTCTTTCTTTCTTTCTTTCTTTTGTTGTTGTTGTTGTTTGTTTGGTCTTTTTGAGACAGGGTCTCCCTATAGCCCCAGCAGTCCTGGAACTCACTATGTAGACCAAGCTGGCCTTGAACCCACAAAGATCCGCCTGCCTCTGCTTCCTGGGTGCTGAGATTAAAGGTGTGTGCCACCATGCCCAGCTCCTTTCTATTTCTTATGAAAAATTCCAAATATAAGAAGGTTAAAAGAATAGGTCAGTAGGGGCTGGAGAGATGGCCTAGCGGTTAAGAGCCCTGTATTAGTCACTTTTCTGTTGCTGTGATAAAACATGACCAAGGAACTTATAAAAGGAAGAGTTTATTTGAGCTTATGATTGACGGTTCCAGGGAATTAGAGTCCATTGTGGTGGGAGGCGTGGCGGCTGGAGAGGCATGGTGCTGGAGCAGCAAGCCGATGGTCACATCTCACAATGAGCACAGGAAGCAGAAAGAGCAACTGTAGACCACAAGGCTTGTTAAAACTCACTAAGCGTGCCCCCAGTGACATACTTCCTCCAGCATGGCCACACATCCCCAGACCTCCAAAAACAGCGCCACCAACTGGAGACAAACGTCTGCATACCTAGAGCCTATGGGGGACACTCATTCAAACCACCACAAGCACTGACTGCTCTTGCAGAGAACCCGGGTTCGATCCCCAGAATCCACATGGCAGCTGAGAACCGTCTTCAACTCCAGTTCCAGGGGAATCCGACACCCTCTTCTGACCTCCGCAGCATTGCACGACAGGGGTGCACAAACCTACATGCAGACAGTACATTCATACACATACAAAATAAAATTTTTAAAAAAGCTAAGAATAAGTTAGTAAATGCTTGATTTGAATCCAACAATTATAAGCCTCCTGCCCTATTTGCATTATCTGTCTATCATCTATCGATTAGCTATCATTGACCTACTATCTATCATCCATCATCTAGGTTCATTATTTACCAATCATCTATTTACCATCTATTATTTATCTATATATGTGTATATTGTATATCTACCAATTATCTATTTATCTATCTTTCCATCTATTGTTTATCATCTACCATCTATCATCTATCTACTTATCTCACTATCATCTATCTGTTGTCTATCATTTGCTTGTGTATAATCTATCTATTATCTATCTATCTATCTGGGTATCATCTGTCTGTCCATTTTCCATGTTTTATCCATCCATCATATATCATTAATCTGTTACCTATCATGTATCTGTGTATTATTGACCTACCCATCATCTATCTATCTATCAATCATCTATTTATCATCTATTTATCTGTCAGCTATCCATCATCTATCTGCATATTGTCTATTGTGTATCTATCAATCATTTATCATCTATCATCTATCTACCTATCATCTATCCTGTTCCACCATTTGAAGCTAATTTCTTTTTTGGAGGGGGGGATCTTTTTGAGACAGGGTCTCCCTATAGCTCTGGCTGTCCTGGAACTCACTATGTAGACCAGACTGGCCTTGAACTCACAGAGACACACCTCTGCCTCTGCCTCCCAAGTGCTAGGATTAAAGGCGTGCGCCACCATGCCCTGCGAAAGCTAATTTCTATGCACTACAATGCTTTACTCCTAAGTACTTCTTGTGTGCAGCTTCCAACTAGGCCACCCTCCCATTTGTTTTGTGCTTTTCTCACACATAACAAAATTAACCTTGGCTCAGTAGTATCATCTAACATTCTACATATATTCAAATGTGTAGCTTGTACCAATAATGGGTTTGGAACTTATTTAGCCAGGGCCTACTTGAAGCTCACTATAAAATGGCTTTGCTTAGAAGCAGCAATCCTGGTTCTGACTATGTGTGCATGCATGAGCGTACATGTGTGTGTGCACATCCTTGCAGTGTGGGTTAGGTTGTGCATGTGCATCCATGCATGTGTGTGCACATACCTGCAGTATATGGCTAGGTTGTGCATGTGCATCCATGCATGTGTGTGCACATACCTGCAGTATATGGCTAGGTTGTGCATGTGCACCCATGCATGTGTGTGCACATACCTGCAGTATATGGCTAGGTTGTCTCTTGAACAGTTGTTCTTTCTTTTTTATTATTTATTTTTTTATGTGTATGAGTGTACTGTCTGCATGTACGTAGGTAAACCCGTGTTGTGCAATGCAGCAGAAGTCAGAAGAGGGCTTCAGATTCCCCTGGAACTAGAGTTAAAGATGGTTCTCAGCCACCATGTGGGTGCTGGGAATCGAACCTGGGTCCTCTGCAAGAGCAGTTGGTGCTCTTAACTGCTGAGCCATCTCTCCAGCCCCGAGAGTTTGTTCTTCTAAAGTCAGGGGAGAGACAGGGTTCCCCAAGCTTTGAGTGACAGCGGGACCCATCCGAGCCTGTCCGGACATGTGGCTGTTCCGACATGTGGCTGTCCCGACATGTGGTCTTGGCTGGGCGGGTAGATTGCCAGCAGTAAAGCGTTCCATACCGGTGACGTGGGCCACATCCATGCCACCTCTGTGCTGCCCCTGGTGGTGCTCTGCCCATCGATAACAGAGAGGAACCACCAACAGTGTCAGGTGCCTGCTGTCAGGGTGCTGTCAGAGCACCCTGTCCTCTGATTTAATGAGATGGATTTTTTTTTTTCCTTTTGGGCAGGTAGAATGCTGCCTATTTACGCAACTCAGTAAATGCTGTTAGTTAAAGTTGATGGGTGGTCTTCTGTGCCTTACCGTCTTCAGAGACATTGAGAAATGGAGACAGGACTGTGGAACAGGTTTAGAAGGAGCAGCAGTTAATAGAGTCCTCCATGAATACTTACGGAACAAGGACACAAAGCAGTAACAAAAGCAAGCATGTGACAAGGCCTCCCGTGTGTCGAAGCAACATCCCGAGGAGTCCTTGGAGCTGTGATTTGTACTCCTATCTGTCAGATGGCCACATCCACCTCTTTCAACCTGAGCCCTGAGTGAAAAGCACGGCTCATACAAGTTAGAGAGAACAGCAACGACAAAAGAACTGGGGGAAAAAAAAACTCCGGAAAGACTCAGAAAAAGATGCAAGACATGTAGGGCAGAGTGCAGGAACTCAGGTGGGGTGTGGGGCTTGGAAAGGGAAGCGACTCTAAATTCGATTGAGAAATGATGTATGATGTATGGAAAAAGTTTAATAACAATAAAAAAATAAAAAAAGAAAAGCACTGCTCAATCTCAATAGTAACTGTCTCCACCAGTACTGCTGCTGCTGTCTACTGATTCACACCAAAACCAGGGTCATTGATTGTACTTGTTCTGGGAGCGTCTGTTGAATGACTACGTAACACATACAGAAGGCATCTGTCAGGGTCGTAAGACCCCATGGGTTTTGGTGACTCATAGTATTCCCCGGGTTCATCTTTTTTGGCTCCCATGCCATTGTCTCAATAAACCCTTCTACCCTCCCTGTTTCCTCTCTTATTACCTTCCCCCCCCTCCCCCGCAGCCCAAAGCAGTGTTTTAGGTGTCAAGGTTCACAAAGTGTTGTCAGTCCGGGGTCTCAGGGCTCCTCTCCTTCAGGAAGCCCTTCTTAGAGAAATGTCTCCCTGCGGAAGCAGAGGATGTTCTCTGAAGTTCTAGAAGCTGTGCTCCTTGGTCATCTAGTCTCTCAGTAGACCTCCCACAGGGACTTGGCCAAGGACAAAAATCTAAAGGGCCAACTGTCACCAATCAGATCACAGCTTTGGGCTCCAGACCACGAGCACATGCTTATTTCCACTGGAGAGGTGTCAGCCCCGGCAAGCACGGAGAGTGGGAAGGTCAATTCTTTACTCCCCCCTCATCCTGTATCAGCTACTTTGTTGTTGTTATGGTGAAAGACCATGAACAAGGGAACTTTTTTTTTAAATTTTTTATTTTTTAAATTTTATTTATTTCTGTATGTGTATCAATGTACTGTCTGCATGCAGGTCTGTGCACCCGTGTCGTGCAATGCCGCGGAGGTCAGAAGAGTGTCTCGGATTCCCCTGGAACTGGAGTTCTCCTGGAATTGAAGTTTCAGATGGTTCTAGGCTGCCATGTGGGTGCTGAGGATCGAACCCAGGTCCTCTGTAAGAGCGGTCGGCGCTCTTAACCGCTAGGCCATCTCTCCAGGAACTTTTTTTTTTCTGGTCTTTTCAAGACAGGGTCTCCCTGTAGCCCCAGCTGTCCTGGAACTCACTCTGTAGACCAGGCTGGCCTTGAACTCACAAAGATCTGCCTGCCTCTGCCTCTCAAGTGCTAGGTTTAAAGGTGTGCACCACCATGCCTGGCTAAGGGAACTTTTGAAGGAGGAGTTGATTCAGTTATGGTTTCAAACAGGGAGGAGTCCATCACAGTGGGAGGCCTGGCAGCAGAGGTGGCCAGAGCAGAAAGCTGAACGTTCACAAGAAGCAGGGAGTGACTAGAAATCTGGCAAGGCTTAATCTTAAAGCCACCCCCAGTGATGTGCTTCCTCCAGCAAGGCTGCACCTCCTAAAACTTCCCAAAACAGAGCCACCAACTGGGGACAAAATGTCCTAATACTTGGAGCCTATGGGGACATTATCATTCAAACCTTCACAATCCTCTTCCATCTGGATTCAGGCTGGGAGAAGAGGGACGAAAAGGTTCCCAGTAGAGATGCAGGCTGATAGAAACAAATCTGTGGTTACATGGGGGTGGCATCAAGGTGGGAAGCAGGGACTGAGTTGGCCCAGAACATGAAACAGGAAGTGATGGTTATCTGTAGGACTGCCACATTCGTGGGTCACAGACTACTATAGGAGGAGACAGACAAATCTCCAGGAGAAGACAGCACATGAGAGGAGGCTGAGCAGCTGCAACTGTGAGGAGGAAGCCAGGAGAGCTGTGAGAAGTGACATCCAACAATGGAAGGTGAAGGACAAACAGCGTTCAACCAGCTTGAGAGTGGAGAACGGGGAGAGAGGGAAGAGGTGGGGCTTCAGTGGCCAACTTGACACTCCTGGGAACAGGGAGCCTTGACTGAGGAATTGTCTTTATAGGATTGACTGGTGGCCATGTCTGTGGGGCATTTTCTAGATTGTTCAGTGTTGTGGGAGGGCCCAGCCCACTGTGGGTAGTGCCACCACTGGGAAGGTGGTCCTGGGCTGTGTAAGAGAGCAGGCCGAACACAGCCCAGGGCATCAAGCTAGCAAGTGGCGTTCCTCCACAGTCTGTGCTTCAGTTCCTGGCTCCTGTTTCCTACCCTGCTTAAGTTCCCATGTTGTGTTCCTTCAAGAATGGACAGTCCCTTGGAAGTGCAAGATAAAAGAAACCATTCCCCCCTAGTTGTTTTTGGTCAGAATGTTTTTCTCACAGCAATAGAAAGCTAATTAGGACAGATCAAGAACTCAAAAAAGTGCCAGGAATATATAGATCATGACATATTGAAGAACATAGATTAGAGAGAGGAGGGGGAGCCTTCCTTAGTTCATTTTCTGTTGCTTATAGCACAATACTACAGACTGGATACATTATAGATAAACCAGGTTTGTTTTGGCTCACAGTTCTGGTCTAAAGTCAAGGCTGCATCTTCTGACAACCTAATGGGGCAGTGCTGTCTCATCCTCCTGTTTCCACCTCCTCAGTGCTGAGCTTACAGACATGCGCCACCGCACAATGAGTATGCAGCGCTGGGATTCGAACCCAGGGCTTTGTACACACTAGACAGGATCTGCCAACTGAGCTATAGCCCCAGCCCTTCTCTCTCTCTCTCTCTCTCTCTCTCTCTCTCTCTCTCTCTCTCTCTCTTTCTCTCTCTCTCTCTCCCTCTCTCTCTCTCCATAAAGTCACTAGGATTCAGTCACAGGAGCTCAACCCTGACAAACTTAATATACCCTAATCATCTCCCAAAGCCCACATCCAAACACCACAGGGTTGGATTAAGTTTCTACCCTCTTCTCATGGGATTACATCTTCATTTGAGATTCAGAGGGGACCAACCATCTTGGAACCATGAATGGCCTCATGGACCCAAGGCTGAAGTTTGGGGCTAGTGTGGAGGAGGGAGAGTGAGGGGCTTGTGGGGCTCCTAAGTCAGAGCCCTGTGGGGCCGTTTAGCTGTCCTCTTACCTGGCCTCCTCCAGGGTGAGTATCTCCATCTGTTTTTGTTTGTTGCAGTGCTGACATAGAATCTGGGGCCTTGAAGATGGTAGGAAAAGCTTCCCACTGAGCTGTCGTCTCCCTGTCCTTTGCCTTCCCACAAGCACTGGTCTACACGGCCAAACCGAGCTCACACCTTCCCTACTGGCACCTTCGTCTTTTTCTCTGCCATCTATTTCAACTCATGAGGGTACCACTCTGTCACTCAGTCTACCAGCCTTCTGCTGGGAGTGACGAATGACTAAGGCTGAGGAATACAGTTTGGTGTTAGAGTGTTTTAAAATTAATTTTTATTGAATGTTCGTGAATTGTATGTAATATATTGATCATATTTAGAGTCCCTCCCATAGCTACAACCCAAATTTCTGCACTCTCTATATACACTAAGGCTTATTAAGTCTGGTTTGTGCCCTCAAATGCCCTTTGGTGTGGTTACATTGTCAACCTACTGAGTCTCACTCACCCTTAAGCCAGACTGAGTCTCTTCCCTTCCCAGCAGTCATCAGTTGACAATAGTGCTTCAGGTTGGGTTGGGATTTCTAATCCACTTCCTTGCGTCTATGCTGAGAGTTTGGCTTGAGATTGTGCATGGTCTGTGCATGTCCTCGCCATTGCTGTGAGTTCATATGAGTAACTTCCCGGCTGTCTGAAAGACTCTGGTTGTGATCACCCACCTCTGGCTCTTGCAGTCTTCTGGGCCCTTCATCCACAATGATCCCCGAGCCTTGGGAGGTAGAGCTTTGATACAGGAGTCGTAATCTGACACAAGCAGGCTGAAGTCTGTTATTCAGTGCTAGAATATTTGACCATTGTGCGCAAGGCCCTGAGATCTATTCGAGCATACACAGTAACCAATTACTTAGAAATAGCAACCTGCACCACCACATGGAGGCTTCTGGGTCTCAGAGGAAAGAAGCACAAGGGCTAAGGACACTTGTCATGGTCATTAAAGGGAGTGGGACACGAGGGCTCGGAGTCTGTCAGCTGAGCCTTGGTGCTTTCATCTCTCATGTGCGTGGGGCCCCTGTTCCCGTTGTTCTGATTTCTTTCTTTCCGTTCCTGTGGCCCTTTCCCAGTTCTTGCTTTCCGCTCTGTCCTCTAAGCTGTACAACCGGGCTCCTGCCTTGGGGGCGGGGGGCTACCTTACAACTGGGATTCTGCTTGGGGGGGGCAGCTACCTTACAACTGGGCTCCTGCCCGGGGTGGTGGTGGGGGGCGGCTACCTCTGAGCTACTCCAACCTCCCATGGGCACATCTTACCATGGCTGGCCCGCTTCCTTTTTCCTTGTGCAACCCACCCCCATCCCCTTGAAGGTCAGGTTAGCCTCAGACTTGTGGCAATCCTCCTCCCCCCTCAGCCTCCTTAGTGCTGGTCCTTCCTCCCTCCCTTCTTTCCTTCCTTCCTTCCTTCAATTTTATTTTTTTATTTTTTGGGGTATTTTTAAGACAGGGTCTCCCTTTAGTCCCAGCTGGCCTGGAGCTCACTCTGTAGACCAGCTGGCCTTGAACTACAGAGATACGCCTGCCTCTGCCTCCTGAGTGCTGGGATTAAAGGCGTGCACTGCCACACCCACCAAGATTTTATTTTATTTTAATTTTATTTATTATTCTTTATGTGTGTGGGTGTACTGTCTGCATGTAGGTTGGTGGACTCATGTCATGCAATGCCGTGGAGGTCAGAAGAGGGTGTTGGATTCCCCTGGAACTGGAGTTAAAGATGGTTCTTAGCCACCGTGTGGGTGCTGGGAATCGAACTCCGGTCCTCTGCAAGAGCAGTTGGTACTCTTAACCACTGAGCCATCTCTCCAGCCCAAGATTTTATTTTTTAATGTTGCATGTGTAAGGAGTATGTGTCTCTTTGTGTCTGTGCACAGGAATGCAGATGCCCTTGGAGACCAGAAGAAGGCACTGTATCCCCGGGAGCTGGAGTCACCGGTGGGTGTAAGCTGCTGGATGTAGGTTATAGGAACCAACTTGGGCAGATTGTCTAAGTACACTCCCACCCTGCTGAAAGTCTTCCCTTGGTTCCCATCACTTGGCCCCACCCACCCGTCTCATTCTCTACACTCTCTAACTTACTGTAAATACTCTGGCAACACTCAGGTACTTGCAGTTCCCGACAGTTTGCGTTTGCTTTTGTCTTTAAAGCCCATGTGCTATCCTGTACCTGGTACAGCTCTCTCTATAGCTCTGCTCCCCAGCCTCAGGGTCTTTTTTTTTATATATTTTGTACAAGATTATCAAATCTAGACCCGTGTCCCCCACCCTATCCCCCACCCCACCAGCGCTCATGCATTCTGCCAAACATGCTTTTCATCTCTCAGTCTTTCTCAAAATTCTCCATGTGGAAGCTGACTGTTTTGAGCAGAAGTTCACTGTTTCAGTCAGTTCTTTGATGCAGTCCCTTCTGTTGTTGTTGTTTCCAATATGCATCACTCCCAACTACTTGGACAAAAGCTCAAGGGACCGTGCACAAAAAATACTTACAACTAGGTAATTGGCACTAGCATCCACAGATTAGGAATACTGTTCATCATTTGTTTTTCTGGGACTGTGTTACTTCACTCAGCACGATGTCCTCTACCTCCAGCCATTTTCCTGCAAAGTTCATGATGTCATCTTTCTTTACTGCTGCATAGAACTCCATTGTGTAGATGTACCACATTTTCTCTATCCACTCATCAGTTGAGGGGCATTTGGGTTAGTTCCAGCTCCTCACTATTGTGAAGAGAGCTGAAATAAACATGGCTGTGCATGTATCTCTGCAGTGGGGTGGGTCTTGAGGGTACATGCCCAGGAGTGGTATGGCTGGGTCGGGTGGCAAGTTCATTCCAAGTCTTCCAAGGGTTCTCCACACTGCTTTCCATAGTGGCTGCACGAGTTTACATTCCCACCAGCAGTGGATGAGTGTTCCCCTCAGCCTCAGGTTTTAACATGATGGCATGGCGTGGGTTCCCTGCCTTCCCCTTACATTCCTAAATCCGAGTCGGAGGCTTTGTCCTCGGTATACCTCAGCAGTGTTTTGTAGATAACGCTACCCATTAGTTATGTCTCTGCACTGCATTTAATGTGTGGTTTGTTCATTTAGTCATTTGCCAGAGGTTTATTGAACAAATACATGCCAGGCACTGCTGTGTTAACCCAAGTCCCTGCTTACATTCTGTGTGTGATAATATGAAAACAAACTAATGTATAGATTAATGTCAGCAGAATAAAAGAGGACCTGAGTTCAGTTCCCAGCATCCACACAACTGCTGCAACTCCAGTTCCAGGGGACCCAACGCCCCTTCTGGACTCCGTAGGCACCCGCATTTACGCGTAAATGTGGGAAACTCAATTACATAATTTCCAGCAGCGGGGGACTGTGTTCATTCTCTCCCCTTTAATAAAAAAAGGAAGGAACAGAGCAGCTGAGCATGGTGGTGCTTGCCTGCAAGTCTAGCATTTGGGGGTCTGAAACAAGAGGACTGCCAGGCCAGCTTGGGCCATGTAATGACCAGACAGGAGGAGATAGCAAGACCACTTCTGAAAGAGACAAAAACAAATACAAATAAAAAGCACACAAAGCAACAGAGGTCTGGATGAGTTAAGGCAGGGTGCTGTTTCAGCTGGAATGGGCAAGAAAGATTTTTAGTTAAATGACATTTGGACGGAGGTTTGAATGGAACAAGGCAGTGCACTGAGCTGCCATGGGGTTGGAGGGGAAGAAGGTGGAAGTTCTAGGTAGTGTGTGCAAATGTCCTGAGGCACTTGTGAGGACTATACAGGGAATAGCAGGAAGTGAAGGGGCTGGGAAGAGTCTGGGCAGAGCTGCGTTGACAAGGTCAGAGAAGAAACAGATGAGACACGCCCTGTCGGGCTTCCTGGAGCATCATAAGGCCTTTGGGGTTAATTGTGCAGGAGCAGGGAGGTGCAGTACATTCCCAGTAGAGGAGTGGAATCTACCTCTCTGTAAAAGGCTCAGGCTGGGACTTGGGTGTGGTAGAGCCAGGCTTGCCTGGCATGAACACTGCCTTAGGTTTGAATCTCATTTCTATGGGTCAGAACTGAGTTCGGGTTCCAGGGGGGATGGCATACTCCAGCAGGGATGGCCCAGAGGACCAGGTGGAGGCCACGATTACAGCGAGGAGAGGATGGGTTGGCGATCTATTTTCAAGGGAGAGCTTGGCTGACAGATCAGATTGGGCGAGGGAGGAAATCAGTCAATCAAGAGTGACCGCGCCTGATTCATCTGCTAGTCGGCACCTCCCTGGTGACCAGCTCCTGCCCCTGTTTCTATTAAATTCTGGATGCCCGGGGGGTGGGGGGATCTGATCAGAGCACTCACTGCTTTCTGCTCCGGCAGGAGTCCCTGCGCTCCTGCGTGATAACATCCTGTCTATCACTTCTGGAGGTGGGGAGAGGGGTCACAGATGCTCTGAAGCCCACCCTTGGAGGGTGGCAGCATCCCCCAAACTCACCCTGGAGCCCCAGAGCCAGCCAAGCCCTCCCATATCTTGGCCTCCTGTGCAAGAGTGCACTACAAACACGCTACTCAGAAACCAGCGCCCCTCAGCACAGGGAGTAAGAAGCAGCTGCTTCCCTATTTTAACAGTTTATTTGTCCTGGCAACAAAGAAGCATGTCCCATCTACACCCCCACTGATAGTGGAGACAGTTAAGTCTCATAGGAAGAACCGAACCAAACCAAACCAAACCAAACGGGTTTTCCAGAAGCCAGGACAATGCGGCAAAGGCAAAAAAAAAAGCATTTAACAAAAACCCCCCTGCTCTTTTAAAAATGGATTAGTGGGAATTCACCAGGGAGGAAGA
Source organism: Rhizomys pruinosus (assembly GCA_009823505.1). Taxonomy (NCBI): domain Eukaryota; kingdom Metazoa; phylum Chordata; class Mammalia; order Rodentia; family Spalacidae; genus Rhizomys; species Rhizomys pruinosus. Next base: position 47,399 of record VZQC01014625.1, on the reverse strand, counting down.
CATTTGAGTAAAAATGTAATCATCCTACTGGACATGGAGACATTTGCCACTGCAGCCTGAGGGTGAGAGGAAATGGTCCTCCTTCCAAAGGTCTTCCAGTCAACAGAGCACCCTACCCTCAGAACCTCTGTGGGTGTGACCGAGAGGCTGACAGAGAGATGTCCAAGCCACTCGGCTGAATCCTGACGGGGCGACTTGATACGTTCACCCTGACTCTCTGGAGGCAGGAAGTGAATTTACTTGTGAGGGCAGAAGTAGCTTTCTGAAGGGTGTCAAGAGGATGTTTCTAGGTAGTGGCCTTTCTTGGTCATGGGGCGTGTGTGTGTGTGTGTGTGTGTGTGTGTGTGTGTTTGTGTGTGTGTATGTTTGTGTGTGTGTGTGTGTGTGTGTGTCCCTATTAAGAAGATGAAAACATCCGGGGGTGGTGAGGTTATTAAATCTCCTCTAAACTCCAAGGAATGAGTTAGAAAGTCTAAGAATGAAAATGAAAGCAGACCTGAACTGTGCAAACTGGGTTCCATGTCGCCAACTCTGCCCTTTTAACACGGATGACGATTCAAACCTAGAAGACATCCATTGACTCGGCCCTGCCCTCTACCATATTTGCTTTAGACTTGAAAACCCCTTAAGTCGGCATCGTGCTGCTTCTCCTTTGCAGGCAGAGGCCATCGGGCTTGCCGTGCCCACCACCGGAAGAGCTGGTGAGAGGAGCTGGATGTGGCCGAAGGGAGCATGTACTCTGGTTCGCTCATTCAGCCAAGAGAAAAACAATGAGTCTTCTTTTGTGTGTGAGTCAGAGGGAGGCTGGAACAGCCTGTCTACTCGCCCTTCCTCCCCAATTACGTGTCTCCCAAAGGAATAAGATGGGAGGCTCAGCCCTGGGGGGGAGCCAGGCTTGGGACCGTGCTGCGGAGCTGGCTGCTGTCTCTTTGCACCTTGTTTGATGGCTGTCTCCTGTCTGAGAAGCCAGCTTGGAACTCAGCTGACACTTAAGGAAACAAAGATCCCCCGTCTTGCCTTCTCCTGGCACAAGGGGGACAGGGGAGATGTGTTATCGATGCCAATTAAATTCAGATTTCAATCACTTTACACCTGAGCCTAAAGCCTGACAGTTATAATTTTGGTCTTCGTCTTCTGGACTTTTGTTTGTTTGTTTTTTCCTCAAAGTATAAAAAGTCTCTTTTTGTTTGTTTGTTTGTTTGTTTTAATGATGTTCGACAAATAGCAATACAAAGCAGCCTGAGCACCCAGGAGGGACGAGGCCTGCATCTCTAATGTGTCTCCCCTGAGCGTCTTACAGGAAAGAGAGCAGAACTCCCAGACAGGGGGAAAGTCTTAAGAGGCTCTGGAACAGGAAAGTTGTGGCTGCTTGTCATCCACCAGTGGCTCTTAATCCTTTTTCATAGCTGAAATCCCCTCGAATTGGATTATAACATTCCTTGGTAGAAGGCAAAGCCTTTGACTGAGAAAGAAAACAAACACTAATTTGAAATTCTTGCCTTAGGAAAGAGGATGTGGGTGGAAGTTTCTAGAGGGCCCATAATCCCAAGGCACTGCCTACTGAGATGTGAAGACAGGCTGGCTTCCGAAAATGGTGGTGTCAGTCAAAAGTTCCAAGGTGGCCGCCACGTCCACTTATTGAAAGAAAGTTACCTTGAGCATTCAACAACGAGGAAAAATAGGAGCCAGAGACCTTTCTAGAAACCCTTGGATTGGGTAAGCCTTCCTCTGCACAGGGATCATTGCTTGTAACTGGCTGAAATTTGTGAGCTGGAATTAGGTTGACAAATGTCAGGTGGCAACTCAAAGAAGAGAGGGGAGATTAACCAACTGTTGCAAAAACCTGGCAGGTGAAGGCAAGTGGAGGGTAGGGGTGCCCGGGGAGATGGAGTAGTATCCAGGAGTGTATTTTCTTGTTGGTTTCAGCATGGGCTCCTCTCTTCTGAACCTCAGGGTCTTTTCCCTAGACCCATGTCTGTGGTCTATTTTTCCCAAGACAGGAACAAATGACTGTGTGCTCCTCCCTAAGTAAATCTACCTTGGTGAACCAATGAATTTATCTAGGTTGCTTACAGGAGCATGGGTGACTCAGACGCAGCTGTACCACTGACAGACCCCTCCCCACGTGGACAGCACTCTTGAAGGCTACATGCTTGGAGCTCCTGGAATAACCTATAGGCAGCTGCCTTAGAGAGTGTCTCGCCTCTGGCTTGGGGCGCTTGCCTCCGCTTACCACATCCTGCTCCAGAAACATGAAGTGGTCCCTTAGTCCCCAAATCAGAACCAAGCCACAAAATGTGGGATTCTAGTTATCTGTCAGTGCTCAGCAGCACTAAGTAAGATGCACTCCTGTGTAAAGGATTTGTGTTTAACATCATACAGGGCTTACGGAGATCTGGTGATGAAATCAGCCGAAGCCTATGACCCATGAATTCCTCCACACTCCTGAGAGCCTTTGGGCAGGACATAAAGAAGGAGGGACTGTGATACCAAGGGGCAGACCAACCAAAGGGACTCCCTGCTTCCTATCAGAGGTGATGCCAACAGTGACCCAGCCTGACCCTCATACTTCCTACCTTATCTGGCACCTCAGTCCTGAGAGAGTGAAGAGCTAAAATCACAAACTCATGGCAATACAAATGTATTTTGCCTTAACTAGCTTGGATTGAAAGTCTTCCTATTTCTCAAGAATTTAAGAACAGGGCCGGGCGTGGTGGCACACGCCTTTAATCCTAGCACTCGGGAGGCAGAGGCAGGTGGATCTTTGTGAGTTCAAGGCCAGCCTGGTCTACAGAGTGAGTTCCAGGACAGCTGGGGCTACAGGGAGACCCTGTCTTGAAAAGGCCAAAAAAAAAAAAAAGAAAAAAGAATTTAAGAACAAAGAGAGACTTCCATCAGAACACTTGCTGTCACTCAGGCTTCTCTTTCTTCAGAGTGCCCCAGTCTGCCAAGCAGCTGGGGCCACGGCAGGGTGTTAACATCATGCCTGAATCACGGAGGAAGACAGCAAAGGCCCTGGTCCATGTTCTCAGCGCCTGCAAGACCATCCTGCCCTCTGGTCCATGGAATGTGCTCATCACACACATACAGAAGAAAGATCAATAAAAGGAGGAGGGGCGGGACAAGCGAAGAGGAAGAAGAGGAAGAAGGAAATAGAGGAGGGAGAGAAAGAAACAGACACTCACAGGTATTTAGCTCCCCCAAACACCACCATGCTAGCCACAAAGATAGGACAATATGGGAATATTTTGGGCAAGGACTCCAGGAGGGAACCTTTATGTCCAAAAGGAACCTCACTATAGCGACTCATCAGAGCACCCGAGCTGAGGACGCGCTTATTAGAGAACTCGTTCTCAGAGCCAGGTCTATTCCCCAGAGGTGGACTCACTCACCTAAGACCGATGGACTTTCCTGGAAGAGCAAGTGATAGTGAACCGTGATTGTTTCTGATCTGCCACAGCCAAGAGACACCTCCTTGGTGTCGCCGCTATCCCAAGGGACACCATCAATCTCCTATGTTAGTTTGTGGTCTAATTGGTCGAGATGAATGGAAGCTTGAATGGTTCCCTTTCCTTGGGGGAACGTTACTTGGTTCTATAGATGATGTGTGTAGTGTGTGTTTGTGTGTGTATGCCTGTGTGTGTCTGCATCTGTGTGCATGCTTATATGTGTCTGTAGATGTGTGTATGTGTATGTGTTGTGTGTGTATGTGTATATGTGTGTGTTTGTGTGTATGTGTGTGTATATATGTGTATGTGTGTGTATGTGTGTGTTTGTGTGTTTGTGTCTCTATGTGAATGCTTTCCTTTATTTTTTCTTCTTTCCTTATTTTTTGAATCAGGATTTCGGTGTGTAGATCAGGCTAGCCTGGAACTCATTATGCAGCCAAGTTGTCCTTCAGCTTTTGATCCTCCTGTCACAGCTTCCCAGGTACTGGGCTTACATGTGTGTACCACTGCCTCTGGCTTTGTATGTGTGTGTTCTGGTTGTCTGCTGATGTCTATAGAATTTCTACCAAGCAGACAGTTTAGCTAGAAGTTCTTTTCTGAGCTCTGTCAGTCTGTGCCTGTGCCTGGTGGCTCTCTGGACCACAGACAGGAAGGTTTCAGTCTGGCTTACTGACAGCAGCCATATTTTCCAAACCCCAAATGGGGGCCAATGTCTGGCCAAGGCTGAGCCCTGCTTCATGAGTGTGGTCATGTGTACTTCTCACCAACACACAGAATGATGTCACCTGTCATCAGTCAGTTTATGACGAATGAAGATGGCAGGATGTTGGGACTACTAGAGAGATTCGATGTCAACTGGCCTTCGGATTGCCCTCACTGGAGATGGTGATTTTTAAGGCTAGTGGGGTCCTGTCTTGGGGACAGGATCTCTGTCTCACAGGCAGAGCTGGCCCGGGTGACACAGCACTGCTTAGGGTCCCTGTGGTTAATGAGCTCACCCTTGGGCCGACGGCTGGTCTGCTAAAAGTTGCCAACCTCTTAGGTGATGAGTCAGAGTGGGCTGCCACTTCATCCAGCCAGCCACAGAGCCTTGGGAGCCTCCCTAAACCTGGACACTACATCCCAGAGATAGAGAGTCAGAGGGAAGCCTGCCCAGCCCAGCACCACTCTGCCTCCCAGCTTCTTTGCCTGCTGATGGGGGTGGAGTGTAAGGCACAGGGATTAGAATTCAGAGCACTGTTAGGAAGCCCTTTGTCCACCCACAGCGGCCCCACCCTGTGGAGGAGGCTGCGGAACTCTGGAAGGGGACTCAGGCACGCGCACACACACACACACACACACACACACACACACGCACACACACATTTTCTTTGAAACACTCCACAGAGATTCCACTGAATTAAACTTCTTTGTCCTTCATATAATTCCAGTGGAATTAGTCAGCTTTAATGGATAGCATCTCATCCCACTTCCCTTTCTGCCTGAAGTACACCCACTAGGTTCTCCAAACCCTTTCGTTTTCAGCTCTTGCTTGGAGGCTCTAGTGCTGTGAGTTAACTCTTCGAGGAAGGGACTAAGCACTGAAGGTGCTACATCAGGGCCATTGACTCTTTACCATGGGGGTCCCAGGCCCCAACCCCTCAGGTCGGCATCAGGCTGATCAGCCAGTGCCTTGCCTGTACCTGCCGAGTCATCTTGCAGCCCTAGATCTTTTAAAGTGTTCTCTCAAAGCCATTCATTTTAGGAAACCCCAGTGACCCTGTCCTCAGGCATGGAGTGACATTTGAAACATGATGACACAACATTACAAACTGCAGGCAGGGTGTGGTCACCCATGCGGCCGAGCCACATGCCATCCTGGATAGCACCGGAATCCTACAGAAAGCTGCAGGTCGAGCCTTTGCCTCTTCGTTTGGTCCTCGGATTTGGAGCACAGCCATGCCCACGGTGCTGCTGCTCTCCCAGAATGCTCTCTGATATCTCTGCTCTGTTCTCTTTTCCCCAAACCCTACTAGAACTTCCAAACCTAGGTGTCCTCAGATGGCGAAGTCTGCTTCAAAGCCTTCCCAGGCTCCCAAACACATGAGAGACAGTCACAAACCTTTCAGTGTGTCCCCCAGGGTCTCCTGAGGGGACAGCATCTGTGGACTTTTCCTCTGTATGTCAAGTTTAAGCCTCTCTAGAATGACACTAGGCCCGGATGGGTGGTACCTTTGCAGTCCCCCAACCCCCTCTACCTGGACAGCATTCAGTCTTGTCTTGAGCAGCAACCTCTCTCAAGAGGCACGTCTGCTGCCACTGTGGCTGAGATGTGTGTCCGCCATAGCCTGCTGTGTCCCGACTATGCTGCTTCCTGAATCCGCCTTCCCCAGTAGCCTGCAGCCCCCAGCAACTGCAGCAAGATTTGCTGGCGTGTACTTGGACCTGAACTGGATAGTTCACCATTTGCATTCTGAAGAGTAAACATACCAGAGTGTTTTCAAATGAGCTGCTTTTGTTATAAACTAGAGTCGATTCAAGGTTATTCTTACAATAGCACCAATTTCACTTCCATGTTTCCCTGAGTGGGTGAGACAGGGACAGCGTTACAGCTAGCTTGTCGATGACTGTCCTAAGTGGTAAAACAGGGAGATGAAGAAGGGAAGAGCAGACCCTGAGCTACGCTGCTGAGCTGTGACACAGGCAGGAGAGCATGTCTGCAGAAATTGTGTGTGTGTGTGTGGTGTGTGTGCGTGCGTGTGTGTATGTGTGCGTGTGCGTGTGTGTGTATGCGTGTGTGTGTGCGTGTGTGTATGTGTGCGTGTGCATGTGTGTATGCGTGTGTGTGTGGTGTGTGTGTGCGTGTGTGTGTGTGCGTGTGTGTGTGTGCGTGTGTGTATGCGTGTGTGTGTGCGTGTGGTGTGTTTGTGTGCGTGTGTGTGTGCGTGTGTGTGGTGTGTGTGCACGTGTGTGTGTGCATGTGTGTGTATGCGTGTGTGTGTGTATGCGTGCGTGTGTGCGTGTGTGTATGTGTATGCTTGCTTGGTTGTGGCAGATATTCATGCTACCAAAAAAAATACCTCCAAGTGAGAGCAGAAATTATTCATACCACTCTGAAGGTTAACTATGATCAGGAGGAAACAACATAGAAAATACTTGGTGTGCTATGCCAACAAGGAGAAAGGCGGAGTCTCAAACTATGCGCTCATCTGAGTATCTGAGAGAATCTGGAAAGAAGGCAAGTGAGGAAGCATAACAGCTCTGATCGTCAAGCTTGGGAGCTCGAGGTGACTTTTAAAAAGTGCATGGGCTTGAGCAGTATCTCTAGTTTACAGACTCAGTTCCCCGGGCCTACCATCCCCAGCCTGGACACTGTGATCAGAGTTCTAAGCCTGTCTTTCTTTTAAAATTTAATTCAGTTAGCTATTATAATTGTGTGTTTGTGTGAGCACAGGCACAGATATACCACAGCTTGCTTGTGGTGGTCAGAGGACAACTTTCAGGAGCTTGTTCCCTGCTTCCACCCTGGATCTGGGGATTGAACTCACGTCACTGCAAGCTACCTTCTGGGCTGAGCCATCTTACCACTGTCTATGGCTGTTTTCAGTCCACCTGTCTTGTGTGATGTTCCCAGAACTTCAGAGGAGAACAGATTCCTGACTTGCAGCTACTGGACCGGGTGCTCGCCCCCTCAAAGAGAGAGCGGACACAGAAACTTCTGTGCTGGGGAGAATCAGATGTGAATCCTCTTAGACTTCATATCCCTTGAGGTCCACCCTGTCAGCTCACCCTCTGTGTCCTTCATCTAGACCTGCCTGCCCAAAAAAGGGGCAGCTCACAGCAGAGACCCTGGGAGTACTTGCTCTATAACTCATTAGATGTTCTTCTGTCTGCCTCTCCTGGCTGAGAGCTCTGAGGACCCACTCAGCTCTGGGTTCTCTCTCGTGTTGGACACAGTCTGAGGACTGGGAGGGGTTGCTGTGCCTCTTGCTCCCAAAGGCTACTCTGACAGTATAGTTTCTGGATTCCCTTCCCTACCCTGCCCTGCCCTGCCCTGCCCTGCCCTTCTCCCTTCCCTTCCCTTTTCCCTTCCCTTTTCCCTTCCCTTCCCTTCCCTTCCCTTTTCCCTTCCCTTTTCCCTTCCCTTCCCTTCCCTTCCCTTCCCTTCCCTTCCCTTCCCTTTCCCCTTCCCTTCCCTTCCCTTCCCTTCCCTTTTCCCTTCCCTTTCCTTGCCTTCCTTCCCACTCCTTCCCTTCCTTCTCCCTTCCTACCTCTTTTCTTCCCTTCCCACCCCTCCCCTCCCCTCCCTTCCTCTCTTCTCCCCTTCCTTTCCACCCCTCCCCTCCCTTCCTCACTTCTCCTCTTCCCTTCCTGCCCCTCCCCTCTCTTCTCTTCCCTTCTTCCACTTTTTTCTCAGTAAAGCTCCTTCAGAGACTTGTCTCTAATGACTGCTTCCATTTTCTTCTGCCCTGCCCCTGCCCCTGCTATACAGGGTGCTGGTCCCACATTCCACCAACATAGCTCTGGGTTGAGTTGTTAAGGACACAAGGGAAAAAATAATTGCTTTGGAGACAGGGTCTCATGTAGCCCAGGCTGGCCTCAAATTCACTATGTAGTTGAGGGTGACCCTGGATTCCTAATCCCACCCTTACCTCTGAAGTGCTGGGGTTGTAGCGTGTGCCAGCACATCTGGTTTGCCTGATGCTGGAGACTGAACCCAGGACTTCACGTGTGACAGGCCAGGACTCTACAACTAAGCCAGTCCTGTGTGTGTGTGTGTGTGTGTGTGTGTGTGTGTGTGTGGCATACACATGCCACAGCATGTGGCATGTGGAAGTCAGAGGACAATTTTAGGGAATCAGTTCTCTCCTTCCACCATGGACTCTGGGGATCAAACTCAAATCTTCAGGTTCATACAGCAAGTGCTCTTACCTGCTGAGCCCTCTCACCAGCCCTTGAGTCAACTCTTTCCATTGGGAAGTCTCAAAGGGAGTTCAAACTGAGCAGCCCCACAGCAGGCCCACAGTCTTGCCTTTTCTGTGGTTAGAGGGTGGACCTTCTGCCCTTCCAGCTGCACAGGCCAGAGCTGTGGGAGTCACTGCAACTCCTCAGACTGCACATCCCACCCTCAGTGCATCGCTAAGAGCTGTTTCTTTTCCTTCCTAAAAGTTTCTACAATCCTAGCTTGTATCTTTCTCCCTTCTATCTCCTTCCCTCTCAGACGGTCTCTCTCTCTCTCTCTCTCTCTCTCTCTCTCTCTCTCTCTCTCTCTCCATAGCTTGCCTAGGCTGACCTGAATTCTCAGTTCTCCAGCCTCCCCAGTGCTAGGATTCTAGGCGCATGCCACCTCACCCACCCTCATCTACTTCTCTTGATCTCTCGGGGTCTCCATTTGCTAGCAGCCCTAGTTCGAGGCAAATTACCATTGCTGGGATCATGCTCCAGCTCTCTAACTGAGCCACCCATGTCTCCTGTGAAGCCTGGAAGCTGGTTTCTCCACCAGCACCTGCTGTTACCTCTTTGAAGCTATCATCTAGTTTCTTAAGCACCACTCAATTAAAAAGAAGAATCTCTACCGCTCAGATTTTTTACATTATTCTTTATATCATAACCACTCAAGTTTATATCTCCTTCATTATATTGAAAGTTCCACGAACACAGAGAATTTATTACTAATGCATTTTACTCCCAGCACCTAAAACAGCGCCTTCCTGGCACTCGCTAGCCCCATGAGTGGTTTTTGTATAATTAAAGTTTAACAAGTATTTAGTGAAAGAATACATTTTCTTATGTAATGGTAACAACAATCTTCCCCAGCAACAGGATAGTATTTAAGTGGGCATGTAACCAAGTTGTATGCTTCTACTCACCATAAATAAATGTTACATAAAACCATAACAGTAACTACCCAATTTACCAAACTAACCACTTTAATATAAAAAGTAGAACCCTTCCCATCCAACTGGTCAAGGTAACCCATTAATTTAGCTATACTTAAAAATAATTTGTCAATCTATTGGCTCCTGAGAAGGAAACTTAAACAACAATAAGAAATAAATATCCAATCTGTAATTGCAGTACTGTTAATTTTTTTTCATATTTTATTTTATGTATCTGTGTGCATCTCAGGTCCACTTGAGCTGGAGTTACAGGTTTGTGAGCCTCTTGATGTGGGTTCTGGGAACAGCGTTCTGGTTCTCTGCAAGAGCTGAGCCAGCTCTGCAGCCCTGCTGAAATTGACTTTTGAGCAATCCTCTTGAAGCTGTACTCTCCTTTTAAATTTTTTAAATTGAATTTTTGAGATTTTCATATAATATAATTGGATGGTATTTAGATCTCCTCCCATGCTCACCTTTCCTAGGTGTCAGAACCCTCCAGAAACTTGTACTAATACCCACTGTCACTGAGGAAAATGGGTTTTCAAAGCGCAATGCTGACCCACCCAGAGAGGATGAGAATGAGGGTGGAAGGCAGAGGCGAGGACTTCACCCTGGGCCAGACCCATCAGCCTTTACATCTTGTAGCTCTGCAGGACCAGAAAAAGGCACCCAGGACGACATCCCCACCTTCCCTCACCTAAACGTGCTTCTCTCTGCGGAATGGCCTAAGAAACGTGGGTCACTTGCGCCACCTGCTGCCCAGGTTGTGAACTGCTTGTCAACATGGGTGCCTCTTTTGGGGTTTGTCTCAAGCAGTTTCTAACCCCGCCCTTCCCCCAACGCTCCCCCCCCCCCCCCCCACCCCACACAACCATGAATGGACATGAATCCACAACAGTGGAAGGTGGCTCCACCTGTTCTTTTAAAAAAATTTTTTTATTTATTATTTTTTATGTGTATGAGTGTACTGTCTGCATGTAGGTTTGTGCACCTGTGTCCTGCAATGCCGTGCTCGTCAGAAGAGGGCGTCGGATTCCCCCGGAACTGGAGTTAAAGACGGTTCTTAGCTGCCATGTGGGTGCTGGGAATCGAACCCAGGTCCTCTGCAAGAGCAGTCGGTGCTCTTAACCGCTGAGCCATCTTTCCAGCCCCTCCACCTGTTCTTATTGCTACCAAGGTTTTAATGAATGTCTGAGGGAGGTCAGGGATACCTTGGTGTAAGAAAGACGGAGGTGATTCTGCAACCCAGGAGTTCACAGTCTCGCCAGCAACTAATTAAAATGTCAACGTTGTGATGGAGACAATGTGGGCACAGAGGAAGACATGAAGTCCACTGTGGGAGCAGGGAACAGACAGAAAGGCCGGGTGCTCACCTGTGCTGTGAGGAAGGGGCAGGCTTTCACATGGTGGGAGGGAAGGATTTTAGGCATTTTAGGCAGACATATACAAGAAATTAAGGACACTCTGCGCTGGAGAGATAGCTTAGCTCTGGCTGCTTTTGCCGATGACCTGGGTTCGATTCCCAGCACCCACGTGACCACTAACTATGGTCCATAACTCCAGATCCAGGGATCCAACGCCCTCTTCTGACCTCTGTGGGCATTACATGACGTGGGTGCACTTACATACGTGTAGGCAATACACTCATACACATAAAATAAAGTAGAATAAATAAAATAAAAAGAAGTAAGGCCAGTCAAACATCTGCCACCTCTTCTAGGAACAGCAAAAAGCAACCTGGGAACAACTGTCATCATTCTGTGACAGAAGGCCTTCCCACTTCTTTGTTAAACATTTTATTTATTTTTATTCTCTCTCTCTCTCTGTGTGTGTGTGTGTGTGTGTGTGTGTATTGCCTGCACATGTGCAAGTGCATCTGTGTCGTACAATGCCTGTGGAGATCAGAAGAGGGCGTGGGATTCCCTTGGAAGTGAAGTTATGGACAGTTGTTAGCTGCCATGTGGGTGCTGGGAATTGAACCTGGGTCCTCTGCAAGAGCACCCAGTGCTCTTAACTGCTGAGCCATCTCTCCAGCCCCTTTCCCAGCTTCCTTATATGTGTTTCTAGGCACGTACTTACAAAAGGGTAGGTCTGTCCATGTCTTATCTCCTGTTTTAGAGACCCTGACTTCAGTGTTGGTGAATAAAGCACTCCTTCATTTGTTCTTTTTATTTTATAGGACAGTCATTTTACTTTTTATTATTCTGCTGTTCCACAGGGCATAAAATTTTCACAAGCCTGTTTTTGGACCATAGTTAGTGATGATCAACATGCAATATAGTGGTCTAACTTCCTAGAGACAGTCACTGGGGGCTGGAGATTTTGCTCAAGTGGTAGAGTAGTTGCCTATCATGCACAAGAACCTGGATTGGATCCTCAGCACTGCATTAAACTGGGCATGGTAGTACATGCCTATAATCCCAGAACCCAGGAGGTTCTAAGAAGGGGGGTAGTCCAGAAGTCCAAGATCATCCTCAGCTACATAGTAATTTTTTTCATTTAAAATTTTAAGTGTATTTCTATTTTATGTGTATGAATATTTTACCAACATCCATGTTAAGTGCATTCATGGGTAAAACATCTGAAGAGCCCAGAAGGCAGTGTCGAATCCCCTGGAACTGCAGTTACAGATAGTTGTTAGCTGTCATGAGGATGCTGGGAACTGAACCTGGGTAGGTCAAGTAGGTCAAGCAGCCAGTGCTCTTAACCACTGAACTATCTCTCCAGTGCCTACATAGCAATTTTGGAGGCCAGCCTGGGCTACATGAAATGTCTAGACAGCTGTAGAGAAGCGACTCCTCCCGCATTCTGTTGTATTGATCTGCTATGTCCTTCAACCGTAGTTCAGCTCCACCTTGAAAACATTTTAAGGTATGTCTATACAAAGATTCCTAGAGCTAAAATTGCTGAGCCAAACGACACATATATTTGAATTTTAGCTGATGTACCTAATGACGCTTTCAAAGAGACATTACCAAAAGAGATGGTACCAGAGAGGCAGTCTCAGGGAGACCGGCAAAGAGACTATGCTTTCCCAAGGGGGTAGCCCAGCCGCGCGTCAAAAAGGCCTGTTCTTTTACACCACTTCCTTCCTGGCTACCTCCGTGTGAGCGGGGCGTTCCTCTCCCTAGACAGTAACCTCCCCTGCTGCTTTTTTCTTTGCCTTTACAACAGTCCTCTGAGACTGTTGTTACCTCCTTCATTTTACAAATAGCAAAACAAAACCCCAAAATAACCAAAGCTCAGAGGAGTTGGGCCTTTATCTTCCATGTCCAAGGTAGTTGGAACCAGAATTGGAGCTAGGGTCTCCAAGATCCTCAAACACATCCTAGTACTCTGTTGCTAGGCAACCTTTATCCCTTTTGATTCTTGTACCAATGCTACTTGTTGCCATGGTATCGCTGGGACAAGGAGCAGTAAGTTGTAATTAAGCAGTGAGCTAGAACCTGTGCTCCTAGGAGAAAGGGACCTTTATGTCCTTGTGGAGGGGGGACAGGAAAAAAGAGCGAGCAGTACCTCAGGCATGGTGCAGTGGGACACTCCAAAGAGCAGGGTGATGACTCCGTGGCCAGCACCACTGGGAGCAGATGCTCAGCATAATCTTTGCTGGAAACTGTATTTCTCCGGGAATGCTTGGGCTGGGCGTGGTACTCCCGCCCACATGCTGTTATGAAGAATCAGTGTCCAGGGCTGGGAGGTAGTTCCGTCGGCTAAGTGCTTTTTACACAAGCAGGAGACCCTCCCTGGGTTCAGATCCTCAGAACCCATGTAAAAGCTACATGTGGCTGCAAACACCTACAACCCCAGCAGAAGGAGGAGGGGGGAGGCAGCTGATGGAGACAGGAAATCCCAGAGTTTACTGACCAGCCATTCTAGCTGAACTGATGAATGCCAGGCTCAATGGGAGACAGTCTCAAAACAAAATAAGCTGGTGCTGGGTGTGGTACCACACACCTTTAATCCCAACACTGGGGAGGCAGTGGCTTGTGAATCTCTGACTTCAAACCCATCCTGGTCTACACAGAGAGTTCCAGGCCAGCAGGGCTACAGGGAGGCCCTGTCTCAAAAAGCTGGTGTGTGGTGGTGAATGCCTGTCACTCAGGAGGCCAAAACAGGAGATCAGGAGTTCGAGACCAGCCTCAGCTACATAACAGTTTAGGCCAGCCTTAGCTACATAGCAGTTCAAGGCTAGAGGGCTATATGAGACCCTGTCTCAAAAAAATAAAAGTTATAATAATAGTAATAGTAATAATAAATAAGGTGGAGGATGATTAAGGAAGACACTCTCTGCTTGCAAGCACGCACGTGTGTGCACATGGACCTGACACACACATCCACATGAACATGTACAAAAGAACCAGTGTCCAATTACAGTGGATTACTTCTTTGTATTCAGCCTAGAACAAAGGTCATTGCTTCGATACCATTGTGGAGTCAGACCTGAGCTCAGATTCTCTCTCCCACCTTCCGGCAGGTTTTCTGTGTTCTGGTCTTCAGTCCCTCATCTGAATGCACACATTAAGGTGCTGTGTGCATTGACCAAAGATGGCACAGATGCCAGTGAGCTCCAGAGATCCACTGTTTATTAAGCGAGCTGTGCATGGCAGAGGTGAACAGCTTATTTTCATGATTCACCCGCCCGTTCTTTTTTGGGTGCTTTGCAGCGATGAAGAAGTTCCAAACATCTTTCGTATTCCATCAGTCAACACTGAAGTGAGAGATTCCAAACCCTCCCCGTGTTTTTGTCTTTAGAGGAGAACAGTCAAAAACAGATTTTGAAAAGATTTGATAAAGTGAAGTTCTGTAATTCAGAAATGTGTTATCTGCCCCAGGAATGAGTCACAGGCAGTGGGAGGAAAAGAAATTGTTTTTCAAGACAGCACAAAGGAGCTCACACGATTCAAACGACTGCAGTTGCCTTTGCGACTGAATCCAAGGAAAGGCTTTTCTTTAATTCATTCAGTTGACTTTTTGAACAACTTTTATGTCAAACCCCACGCAAAGGGTGAAAAGATGAATAGAGAGTGGTCCTCGCCCTAGGGGAGCTCACCGATTAGTAGGGGGAAATCATTCAAGATCATTCCTGAAATGTGGTAGCCCTGAAGGAAGGCTATAGTCGTGGGGACCCTCCGCCAGGCTGGGATGAGGGAGGGAGCTGGAGCCTTAAAAGTTGGGGGTGGTGGGCAGGCAGACAAGAAGGGCAGCAGGAGAGAATACAGTGTCTCAGGGCACTGGCTACTGCGGGAGGGACAGGTGGGCTGTGGGGACGGAGGCTCAAGGGTGGGGCAGAGGCTGCAACACGAGTGTCTGCATCCAAAGGCCTCTCTAGTTGCAAGTCTGGCTGCACCAGAGGACTCGCCCTTCCTAGAAGCACCCCAGTGTCCTCTTATTCTTATCGTTTACATCCTGCCCCCTGTGCTTCTCCATCCACCTTGCCCCTCGCCTGTTCCTGAAAGTTCCCACCGTCTTCTACATTCCAGATGAGCTGTTCTTCTTCTGACGGCTTCTGTGATACTGGGAACTCAAACCCTTTCTTTCTGTCTTTTTGCATGTGTGTGTGTGTGAGAGAGAGAGAGAGAGAGAGAGTCATCCGTGCATGTGTATGCATGTTTGTATGTGTGTGTGCAGATATGCATCCGTGTACATGTGGGGAGGTGCATATGAAGGTCCAGAGCTGATGTTGAGAGTCTTCCTTGATAGTACTCCATCTTATTCATCGAGGTTCTTGAACCCAGGACTCAAGTTGGGTCCTCTTCCTTCCTGTCCCTGGGTTTATTGCAAGGCCCTGTCTCAAGAGGATAAGGCAGAGAATGATAGAAAAGAATACATGATATCCTCTTCTGCCCTCTGCACATGTACACACATCCTCACAAACGTACATATACATCACACATGCATGTACACACACACATGTAAATTTATATTTAGTTTAAAAATAAAAATGGAGGTTCAAAAGAATAACCAATTCTCCCAGGTCAAGCTGGGAGTGGAACTATTGTGGTTGGCATCTTTTTTTTTTTTTTGGTCTTTTCTAGACAGGGTCTCCTTGTAGCCCCAGCTGTCCTGGAACTCGCTCTGTAGACCAGGCTGGCCTTGAACTCACAAAGATCCACCTGCCTCTGCCTCCCGAGTGCTAGGATTAAAGGCGTGCGCCACCGCGCCGGGCCTGTGGTTGGCATCTTACAACTGCCAAAGACACATGGTCAGCCAAAACACTGGTTTTCCATTCAAGTCTTGAGATGGAATGAGAACCCGCCATGCCCAGTGAGCCAGTAACTAGTCCGGAGAACAACCTGGTTAGCATCTGCTCTTTGATGTATGGGAAGACCCAGGAGTGCATGGAGATGCCGAGCAGGAAGACTTGCATCAGTAGAAGGGAGGCCACAGCGCCTGCTCAGAACTGGATCCAAGCCATTGGTGCTCATCTTAGTCCTGAGTGTCCAGAACGGTTACTCTGAGCCACTCGTGGCCGGTGGAGATTAGCTCTGCCTTGCCAGGACAGTTGTGCTAGATATCCCAGTGGCAGTGGGCAGCTTTCCCTTCTCCTTAGGTGCTGACGGCTGGACGTCCAAAGACCACGTGTTCTAGGATTCCTCGCCAGGACCCTGGGAT
This sequence comes from Rhizomys pruinosus, assembly GCA_009823505.1. Classification (NCBI taxonomy): domain Eukaryota; kingdom Metazoa; phylum Chordata; class Mammalia; order Rodentia; family Spalacidae; genus Rhizomys; species Rhizomys pruinosus. The sequence continues at coordinate 31,480 of VZQC01014625.1, read as the reverse complement.
GGACTCCGCTAGTCAGAGGAGACTGTGCCAAATCTAGAATGTGGAAGAGCATGGGAACTGTCATGTCGCTCCCCTGGGGAAGGCAGACGGCTTCAGCAGACGCGAAGTATTTAAGAGCTGGCTTCCTCCGTGGCTGGCCATCCCTGGCACTGCGCCAGCTGAGTGCCTTTTCAGTTTCTTCTGAGCCCTGTGGCTCCTGTGTCTGGGCCCCCAGAGTCGGTCGGAGAACCAGACATGGCTTTCCCTGGCTCTGGCTCCTTTAGTTCTAATCAGTTGTTTAGTAAGCATCAAATTCCCTTGATTAAATCTCTTCCTGCTTAAAATACCTGGAAAAGTATTTCTGCTTTTGTGATCTCCAGAAAAGCTGGTTACAGAGAGAACTTAGAACTTTGCTATTCTCCTTTATCGCTGAATGTTCACTGAATTAGGCCAGGCAATTTATGATCTTTGAGTGTTTTTTTTATTTTTTTTTTTTTTATTTTATCTGTATGAGTGTTTTACTTGCATGCATATAAGTGCACCTATGTCGTACAATGCCTTCTAAGGCCAGAGGAGGGTGTTGGATACCCTGGAACTGGAGTTAGGAACAGTTGTTAAGCACTATGTGGGCTTTTGGAACTGAACCCAGGTCCTCTTGAAGAGCAGCCAATGCTCTTAACGACTGAGCCATACCTCCAGTCCCAATATTTGAGTGTTTCAAAAAAAGATGTTCAGGGGCTGAAAAGATGGCTCAGTGGTTAAGAACAGTGGCTGCTCTTGTAGAGGATTTAGTTCCCAGCACCCACATGGTAGCTAACAACCATATGAAACTCCAGTTCAAGGGAAACCAATGCCCTCTTTGGCTTCCGTAGGCACTAGGCACACACGTGCTACATACACATACATTCAGGTAACCACACATACATATAAAATGAAAAAATGTCTTTAGAAAAGTTTTTAAGTGTTTTTATCTTTGTGTTACAAAAAGTAACGTTTCAGGGGCTAGAGAGATGGCTCAGCAGGTAAGAGGACTAGCTGTCTTAGCACCCACATGGTGGCTAACAACTCTCTGTAACTCCTGTGTGTCTTGTGAATGTGTCCCAGGTGTGTGCAGGTACCTGTGGAGGCCAGAAGAGTGCATCAAAGTTCTTGGAACTGGAGTTACAGGAGGTTGTGTGTTGCTTGATATGGGTGCTGAGAACTGAACTTGGGTTCTCTGAAGAGCAGCAAGAACTCCAGCCGGGCGTGGTGGCCACGCCTTTAATCCCGGCACTTGGGAGGCAGAGGCAGGCAGATTTCTCTGAGTTCAAGGCCAGCCTGGTCTACAGAGTGAGTTCCAGGCCAGCTGGGGCTATAGGGAGACCCTGTCTCGAAAAGACAAAAAAAAAAAAAAAAAAAAAAACAAAGAATCTCTTAATCACTGAACCATCGTCGTTAGGCCCAACCCTTGAATCTTATTCCTATCCCCAAACACTCAAAATTGTCCTTTAAGGAAATAGAAAGTGTAGCTATCCCTGCCTAGAGATCTGTGCTCATGTTTTTTTAAGCAATTTTACATATCAGAATTTCTAAACTTCTCTTTTCTTTCAAAATGTAAAATAGCTTGAGCAAACAAATTTTCAGAAATTACAGTTGATTTGAAAACATATTTTAAAGATTTTCAAACGTATTATTATTATTATTATTATTAGTATTGTCTGAATGTCTGGCTACAAAATGGCTGCAATGGAGGTTGGTGCCAACCTGTGGTCGTCATGCGGCAGAGGTCAGAAGAGGGTGTCGGATTCCCCTGGAACTGGAGTTAAAGACGGTTCTTCACTTCCATGTGGGGCTGGGAATTGAACCCTGATCCTCTGCAAGAGCAGTCGGTGCTTTTAATCGCTAAGCCATCTCTCCGGCCCTGGAAAGCTACCTTTAAAATTTTTCATTTATTATTTTTATTTTATATATATTGCTTGCATGTGTATCATTCCACCTGTGTCATACAATGCCCTTGGAGGTCAGAAGAGGGTGTTGGATCCCCTGGAACTGGAGTTACAGAGAGTTGTTAGCCACCATGTGGGTGCTAAGGCAGCCAGGCCTTTTAACTGCTGAGCCATCTCTCTAGCCCTTGAAAAGTTACTTTTTGCAACACAAAGGTAATATCCTTCTAGAAAAAGTTTAATTTGATGCTTACAGAACATACATACATTCATTAATAGCTCCCAAAACAAAAGAAAAAACACATTTTAAGAAAGCTGTTTTGATGTTTTTTTGCTGCTGATTTGTCTTGTTCACTTTGTGTAGTTTTATGTAGTGCTAATTAATGTGAAACATTTTTATACTCTCCTTTTTATACTCAACAACATGTTAATTACATTTCCACCTTGTTACATAGGCTTTCTAATTGTCACATTTAATTGCCTCATAATATTTAGTTGAGTGAGTTGATTAGAATGCATTAACCTTTTCCCCCATGGTTGAATATTTAAGCAAGTTCTAATTATTTTGTTAGTATGATTAATGCTTCATTGAGCATCTTCCTGCTCCTGTTGCTTAATTCCCTCAGGATAAATTCCTATGAGTGGAATTTCTGGTCCAACAAGCCTCATCCACACTTGTAAATGGCTTTCCTTTCATCTGACCTGACCCCTCTAGTTAATGCTTGATTCATTACTGGAGTGGGGTTGAAGGAAGAGGGGAGTAGTAGTCAGAGATCCTGGGGTCCTTTAAGTCAAGCTGACTTAAATTTGGGAGACTTTGGTCACCTTGAACCTGTGTGAAGATGAGGAGACGTGGGGAGGGAGCTACCACTAGCTAGGATGAAGCAGATAACTTTTGTCTAAAGCCTAGAAAGACAATAGAAATCTAGGAAGAGGGGAGGTGGGGGAACCATCTGTGTTAGGTAGGGTCAATTCTCAGTGGACTTGTTTGGATGTACAAGTGGAGGGTTCCCTGAACATAACCGAACAAAAAGAGGTTTAGCAAGGGATAATAGGATTAGTAAAAGAATTAGAAAGGAAAAAAGGGGAAAGGGGGAGAGGAGAGAGAAACGAGAGAAAGAGAAAGAAAGGAGAGAGATGGAGAAAGGAGAGGAGAGAGAAATGAGAGAAAGAGAGAGGAGAGGAGAGAGAAATGAGAGAAAGAGAGAGAAAGGAGAGAGATGGAGAAAGGAGAGGAGAAAAAGAAGAGAGACAGACAGAGGAGAGAGAGAAACAAGAGAGGAGGGGGTAAAAAGAAGAGAAGAGAGAAGGAGGGGGAGAGAGGGGGAAGGAGGATTCATGTGACAGACTGGAACAGAAGTAACTTTAACGTTGGAACTGCCTCTGCTCAGTCCTCAAGAAGGGACTAGTGGTGTAGAAAAGAAGGTGCAGGTTTCCACACTGGCATTAAAATTACTGGAAGGGGGGGCTATGATTCTAATATAAGACCTTTTACTTATTTGATAAGTTCATACATGCTTACGATGTGTTTTGATCATATTTATACCCCCCCCAACCAGCTCTGCCTGGATCAACCTCCATATGCCCCTCCCAACTCCCCTCCTTTTTTTTTTAATAATAACCCATTGAGTCTAGTTACTGATGCCCACGCACTGAGGTGTGGGAAGATCTGTTGGAGCACGGACGACCTTCCAGGGAACACATGCTCAAAGAAAACTGGTGGTTCTTCCCCCTAGCACAACCACCAACTGTCCATGGCTGCTAAGCCAGGGACCAGCTCCTGAGTCCTCTCGGCTCTGTGCTGGAATGCTGACTGGCTTGATCTCAGGCAGGTCTCGGGCAGGCACCCACAGCGGCCCTGAGTTCATGGTGCGACAGTCCTGTCAGGAAGACACTGTTTGGTCCCAGTCCTCCCAGACCTCTGGGTCTTCTCATCTTTCTGCCCCTTCTCCCATGCATGATGTTCCTTGAGTCTTGAGGGTAGGAGGTGTGACACAAATGTCTCATTTGTGGATGAGCACTCTGCAGACACGTTTGCTGTGTGTTTTGACCAGTTGTGAAGTTTTGTGTTATTGGTAGTGCACTACGTAAAGAGACCTCTGATGAGGGCTGAGAGCTGCACAGACCTCTGGGGATAGAGTTGGGAATTTAGACGGAAGTTTGATACTACATCCATTTACCAAAACCATAGCACTAGGTTCATCCCTAGGGCCTGTAAGCTCCCAGCCATGGAAGCCTGGACAAATTTCCAAGCCTTTCCTCTTGTGGAATGGGCTTAAATCCAAACAGAAAATAGTTGGTCACCCTCACCACATCGTTACACTACTGCACCCATGAACATATCTTGTCAGGTTGTTACTGCTGCTTACAGGGTTCACAGCTGGCTAAGACAGGCAATGATCCCCCACCCCCACCCCCCAGCAGTCTGCACAGCACCTTCCAGCACTGTGGAAGCCAGCAGGATGGATGGCTCCAGGTCAAGACCAGCTTGATTCCTCCGCCCTGTGACCAACTGTACAGGGTCTTCGGCAATAGGATCTTTTTTATTTTTTATTTTTTGTCTTTTCAAGACAGGGTCTCCCTGTAGTCCCAGCTGGCCTGGAACTCATTCTGTAGACCAGGCTGGCCTTGAACTCACAAAGATCTGCCTGCCTATGCCTCCCAAGTGCTAGGATTAAAGGCATGCGCCACCTTGCCCAGCCAGCAATAGGATCTTAAAAAAATTTTATTTCGTTTTTCATTTTATGTGTATGAGTGTATTGGTGCATGTGTTGCAAGGGAGGCCCACACTGATCTCCACCCTGTCAGGCCCCATCACTATTCCGTTGTTATTGCTAACCCTAGGACTATGTATACTGAGTAGGTTAGTAGCCTTTATGAGAGAAAGATTGGGGGCAATTCAGCTGATGACATTAAGAACACGCCAAGCCCTACTTGATCCACACCACTTAAATGGCCAATATAATGATGTAAACCAGGACACATGTCTAAGTTAGACAGGAGAGACCAAGATTGGCCTCTCAAGTAACAAGAGAAATGGGGGCATGAAGTGCAACGAGTTAAAAACCTATTTTGCTGACCATACCAAGGCCTCCATCCTAGACAAAAGGGAGAACTGCCACCTATACCATAAAAATTAAAAATAAAAGCTGAAGGAAGACTGTGTAAGGATCAGGATAAACATGTTTTTGAAATAACTGTTGCAGGAAAGCAACTGTTGCAGGTGGGCAGTGCAAAGGCCAGATAAGCATGTTTTTGACATAACCCAGCAATCCCAGGAACTATATGTTTTTGACAACCCAACAATTCCAGGAACTATACCATGAATCCTGTACCCCTTCACCCCTTGCCCTCAGGGCTCTTACAAGCCTGCCAAACCCACAGCCTCCCCCCCGCTGAGTTATACAAGCCCACCAATCCTGTAATGTCAAGGCTTGGAAACCCCCCTGCTTGCAATTTTTTTTCCCTTTAAAAAGAGTTCCTGTGAGGAGTCCGGGGCTCTTCCCAGTCCTGCTGCACCAGATGTGGGAACAGCCCGGGCTCGACCTTGCTGATAAAATGATTCTCTGCCTTTGCATCAGTGTCGCGTCCCCTGGTGGTCTGCGAGGGTCTTAGATTCAGGGCAAGATGGTGTGTGAGTACACACATGTCATGCAGTGCTTGCGGAGGTCAGAAGAGGGGGTAAGATCCACTGGAACCGGAATTACAGATGGCTGTTAGCCACCATGTGGGTGCTGGGAACTGAATCCAGGTCCTCTACCAGAGCAACCAGTGCTCTTAACTGGTGAGCCGCCTCTCCAGCCCAGCAATAGGATCTTATTCTCAAGTTCTGGTAGGCAATCAAAAGTAATAGCAATAGTCTGTACTGTTTGGGGGGTCTTTGCCCCCAGACAACAGCTCAAGGAAAGGTATTCCACACATGGAAATGGACTTTTTACTTGGCTTCTGGGAGGAGTGGTGTTATTCACTGTGTATGGTAGCTCCAATAAAACTCTTGTGTTTGTGTGTGTGTGTGTGTGTGTGTGTGTGTGTGTGTATACACATATATGTGTGTATGTTATAGCTTGAATGAGAACTGTTCCCCAATAGATTCATGTATCTAAACACTTGATCCCCAGTTGGTGGTGGTGTTTAGGGAGGTTATGGAACCTCTAGGGAGGAGCAGTGTTGCTACAGGACGTGCGTCACTGGGGAAGTGCGTACAGTCACTGGGGGTGGCTTCACCTTTCTTCCAGTTCACACTCTGCTTCCTGTGTGCAGTTGTGGCATGATCTCTCAACTTTTTGCTTCCACCCCATGTTCTCCTCACCATTGTGGGCGTCCCACACTCCAGAACGAGAACCCAAAATAAACTCCAAAATTTCTGCTGGATAGCTATAGTGTCTACTTGACACTCTTAGGTAGAGGGAGCCTCAACTGGGGAATTGGCTCTATTGAACTGGCCTGTGGCCATGTCTATGGAGTATTTTCTTGATTGTTGAGTGATGTGGGAGGGCCCGGCCCACTGTGGGCGGTACCGCCCCTGGGCAGGTAGTCCTGTGTTGCATAAGAAAGCAGGCTGAGCGTGGGCCAGGGGAGCAAGCCAGTAAGCAGCATTCCTTCATGGTCTGTGCTTCAGCTCCTGCCTCCAGATTTCTGTCCTGAATTCCTGCCTTGGGCTCCCTCAGTGATGAACTGTGACCCAGGAGATGTAAGCTGAATAAACCCTTTCCTCCCCAAGTTGGTATGGGCCACAGTGTTTTGTCACAGCAATTGAAAAGAAACTAGAACAAAGTTGTTTATGGTTATGATATTTCATCACAGCAACAGAAAAGTAACTACAAAAGTATATATTTCATGATTTCAAGAGTTAAAAAAATAAATGAGATTGGGGATGGTGACCCATGCCTGTATTTCCAGCACCCAGGGATGTGAGGCAGTAGGATTGCAAGTTTGAGGCCATCCTCTCGTATCCCCTCCCATGCATTATCTTCCTTCTTTAAAGCCACACAACATATCTGAGCTCTGTAAGAAATTGCTATTTTCCATGAAGCTAATGTGCACTGAGGGCCCTCATCCATTTGTCTATTTATCGGTTACATCCTGACTTAGTTCTGCCTTCATTGCCATTTAATTGAAGTTTTGTTGTTGCTGATGCTGGCTGGTTGGTTGATTGGTTGGTTGGTGCACTTACATATATGCAGACCAAAAAAAATTGTGTGTCTATGTGTGTGTGTGTGTGTGTGTGTGTGTGTGTATGTATGTACGTATGTGTGGTTTGTGGGGTACATGCGTAGTCCAGAGGTTGACATTGGAGTCTCCACTCCCCCACGGCTTCCCCCAGCACTAGGGTTACAGACATGGGTCACTTCACTCAGCTTTTACATGGGTGCTGGAGATCCAAGCTCAGGCCCTTTAGCTTGCATCACAATCACTTTACCCACTGAGCCATCTCTCCAGTCCCGCAGGTGGTCAGCATCCTGACCGTTCCCTGCTCACGCATCAGAACATGAAGCCAGTAGGAAGCACCGTGCTCCCCGAGAGCACTGGACTTAGATGTTTTGGCCCTGAAGCCCTGGCAGCATTGCTGGCTCAGGTCTCAGTGCCATCCCATAATGTCTAAAACAAAACCAATAAAGCAAAGGCACCGACAAAACTGTTAAGTTGCTTAGAGATGTAAGGTTAGTCTGCTTAGAGCTGGTGCGTCCTATTCAGCACGGGAAGGTGTAATTTTTGTGTGTGTGTGTGTGTGTGTGTGTGTGTGTGTGTGTGTGTGTGTCTTTTCGAGACAGGGTCTCCCTGTAGCCCCAGCTGACCTGGAACTCACTCTGTAGACCAGGCTGGCCTTGAACTCACAAAGATCCGCCTGCCTCTGCCTCCCAAGTGCTAGGATTAAAGGCGTGCGCCACCACGCCTGGCTAGGAAGGTATAATTTTAACAAATATTTGGGGCTGGAGAGATGGCCTAGCAGTTAAGAGCACCAACCACTCTTGCAGAGGACCCGGGTTCAATCCCCAGCACCCACATGGTGGCTGAAAACCATCTGAAACTCCAATTCCAGGAGAACTACAGTTCCAGGGGAATCCGACACCCTCTTCTGACCTCCGTGGCATTGCACGACACGGGTGCACAGACTTGCATGCAGATAGTACATTCATATGCATACAGAAATAAATAAAATTAATTAAAAACATTAAAAAAAGAAATATTTTTTTGGGGGGGGGTTTCTTTTTGAGACAGAGTCTCTCTTTAGTCCTAGCCTTCCTGGAACTCACTATGTAGACCAGGCTGGCCTTGAACTCACAAAGATCCACCTGCTTCTGCTTCCCGAGTGCTGGGATCAAAGATGATCATTGTGGTTTGAATGGGAAATGCCCCCTGTAGGCTCAGGTATTAGAACACTGGGTTCCCTGCTGGTGGCGCTACTTGGGAAAGTTGTAGATCTTTAGGAAGTGGAGGCTTGCTGAAGGAAGTCAGTCACAGTGCAGGGGGCTGCCCCACTCGCTGTTCACTGCAGATGAGGCGTGACCAGCCAGCCTCCCTCTCTTGTCACCATGCATTCCCCACCCTGATGGACTGTATCCCCTGCAACGGTAAGCCAGAATAAACCATTCCTTCTTAAAATGACTTCTCAGGTACTTTGTTCCAGCAATGAGAAAAGCAACTAAATACCAGTAACTAATTCATGGGTAGTTTACAGTGGAGCCCAAGTGTTTATACTTTGAAAAACAAAACTCCCAGGATGGAGGCTAAAACACTGACCAGCAGCAACTTGGGGGTGCTTATAGCCTATTGTCAAGGGAAGCCAAGGCAGAAACTCAAGGCAGGAGCCTAGAAACAAGATCTGAAGCAGAGACCATGGAGGAACAAAGCTTGGTGCCTTGCTTCCCTGGCTTGCTCAGCCACCTGCCTGGCTAGCATGACACTGCCATAGCAATTGGCAGTCAAGAAAATGTCCCTCCGATCTGCCCACAGGCCACTCTGATGGAGGAAGTCCCGTGACCTCACTGGCCTTCATCTTAATGGACATTCCCATGATCCTCACAGTCTCTTCAAAACAGAAGGTGGGTCTCTTGACATGAAGAGTGGTTATAGTATCAAAAACTTGCTGACATTTGTGCTTAGGTGGAATGAGACAACAAGGCACCACGTTCTATTATATAGATGAAGAAATAGGCTTCAGGGCTTAAGTGGTGTGTCCAAGGTCACAGAAGCAGGAAGTTTTAGAGCTGGTGTTTGGATATGGCCACTTGTAGTGTAAGACTCACGTCTTTAGTCAATCCACGACCACCACACGTGCCATTACTGCAGGTGGGGAGAGGTGCTTATAGTATATGCTTTTACACGGTCACGTAGTCTTCCGAAATCCATCTCCACCCTGCCCTGTGCTTTCAAGGCTGGCTTCAGTGGCCCTTCCCTCCTCCGTCCTTAGGCTTCTAGCTGGGTTTGGTTAATGGGAAGTAGAGGGAGGAAGAGAGAGCGGGTGGGTACTGATTTTCCCAGGTTCTCTGCCAAGCAGCGGATTGACCACATCCTTCAAGTGATGGCCACTGCTCTATCTCAAGGTCCCTTCCTTGCAAACATTCTCTTTTGATTCTGGTAATCGGCCCCTTCCTTTGTTCCTTCAAGCAAGAAAGAAAAACTTTCAGATACAAGACCAGGAAATAGATTACCATTATGGGGATCTCTACTGCCCAATCACTCATTCTCAGTGTGGGGATCTTATGTCCACAGGCCTGGCTTCTGGTTCCACAGTGCTCATTCCCAGCCCACTCACCTGCTCCTTAGACTGCACCCAGCTGCTTCTACCCCGTGCCCATTCCTACCTCATGTCAGGAAAGTCCCTCAGAGCTGGGAAAGTCCCTCTATCCTGACCAGCAGATGTGTTTGAAGGATGACTGACATGGGAAGGTCTGCCATCACTCACTGGAGGTTCAACTACATTCTCTTGAGATCTGGGTGGGAATTCTGAGTGAAGTTTCCTGGGAAATATTTTTTCACCTGCTGTGGTTCCATCATAACAGTGTGATATTTAAGAAACATGAAGCAAGCATGGCTGGAGAGATGGTTCAGTGGTTAAGAGCACTGACTGTTCTTGCAAAGGACCTGAGTTTGGTTCCCAGCACCCATATGGCGGATAACAACCATCTGTAATTCCAGTTCCAGGGGATCTGATACCTTCTTCTGACCTCCCAGGGCATTGCACGACATGGGTGCCCTTACATGCATCCAGGCAATACACTCATACACGTAAAATAAAAATAAATAAAATATTAAAAAAAGAAACATGGGGCAAAGACTGACATCTGCTGATAAATGAGTTTGTGCATCCACTATGGCCTAACATTCTGTGGTTAAATGTTTCAAACACATAGCAAACAAAGACCAAAAAGGCAATGAACACAGGACCCTTGACCCACACCTCCATGAGTCACAGTGATGCGAAATGGGACCTTTGTCATTACTAGAGCTCATGAGCACTGCCCTTGGACATCAAATCTGCTTTCCATGGTAGCCAGCTGGAAATGACTCATTTAGGGAATCTATGGCTTTCGCAAGAACACAGACACATCAGTCAATCAATCAGTCCCTGGTGGATACCAACCACTTGGGGAAGTGTTCCGTCAGGCTGCTTTGTGTTTCCTCTGTTAAGTTTGCAGTTTTTGGAAGCAACCGAAGGTTTCTATGAGGCCCTGCTGAGTTCTATAGAAACCATCACATACTATTTAAAAACTCCCTCCCTAGGGCATCAGATGATAACTTAGAGATGGTCCCGTCAGTGGGGCATAGTGGTGTAATTCCAGTATTTGGAAGACTGAGGCTGCAAAAAGCACAAGTTCGAGGCCAGCCTGGGCTACATAGTGAGAACTTCTCTTAAGAAAAAGAAGAGAAAAAGAGATGGCTCGGTGGTAAAGGTGCTTGGCAGTAAGCCCAACAACCTGAGTTTGACCCCTGGAATCCATGTAAGGGGTATGTGCTGAATAGCTTTAGTGTCAACTTGACACACCTGGGTTGAGGGAGCCTCAACTGGGAAATTGGCTCCTTTGGACTGGCCTGTGGCCATGTCTGTGGAGTATTGTCTTGATTGTCAGGCAATGTGGGAGGGCCCAGCCCACTATGGGTGGTGCCACCCTGGGCAGGTTGTTGTGTACCGTATAAGAAGGCAGGCTGGGCATGAGCCAGGGGAGCAAGCCAGTGAACAACATTCCTCCATGGCCTGTGCTTCAGCTCCTGCCTCCAGGTTCCTGTCCTGAGTTCCTGTCTTGGGTTCCCTAAGTGATGAACTGTGACCCAGGAGATGTGAGCTGAATAAACCCTTTTCCTCCCCAAGTTGGTGTTAGTCAGAGTGTTTTTTCACAGCAATGGAAGACAAACTAGAACAGGGTAGAAGGAGACCTCCACCCCCAAACCACTATGGCATCCATATCCCCCACATTACACCCCACACACACAGAGGCACACATACATGTACGCATGTGCAAATAATAGATTATGTGAATTTTATAAGAAGAAAATGTCATGCAATGTCCATCATCCAACACACTGAGATACCACAGCCCCTGTGCTTGTTTGACTGGGAAAATGTATATACTGTGAAGTGTAAAGGATTTCCTAGTTAGCATTTGAATGGCTTTCTTGTTTTTAATATGTCCAGTGACCAATTCTGTGTTTGAATGTGTGTTTGTGTGGCTTTCTGGAGTAATGGTTATCAATTACCACATGGATGTCACTATTAAATTGGTAGCATTTAAGCAAGTTGGAGACAGGGAGATAAAGAAGAGAGACTGAATGTGCGCGTTAGATAGATCAGTATTAGACTTGAAAAACTTGGTCCACCATGTGCCTGAAACACATTGCTTGGCCTCTGTGAAGGAGTCCTCTAATGTGGATAGGAACACAGGCACTGTACTGTAATCATGGGATTATAAATATTAAATAGGACTTAAGAACATGACATGTGTACTCTTCATGAGAGAGTTTGGTCAAGGGTGGGTCCACAAAACATTTGGGTTCTAATGAATACAATAAATGTAACTAGTGACTGCATTTTACTTTGAAGAACACTAGAGGGCAGACCTTACAAAGTTATTTATGAAATGTTTTTGAAATCTGCTTTCAAGAAAAAAACAGTAATTCCAGAAATGTCTTTCTAAGTACTTTGGATGAAAGATGGCTCTACCACTACTTTTAATTTCTTCATAGAAACTGGGGACTTCCTGTTAGGCAAGAATTCCAGAGAAGATATTGGGCAATAATTAACCAACAATTTACATCACCTACTGCATGTCCAATGCCCAGCATAGGTAGAGCAGTTTTGACAAGCTTCTCTGATCACTTTTATGCCTGACGTAGATTTGATGAAAAATAAAGGAAATAAAAGATGCCAAAATCTCCTTATTTGATTTCAAATTGCATCATTTCAAATGAACTTTGTGACCAGCAGCATTAGAGGTGCAGGAAGTCAACTTCTGCTGACTGAAGGTCAAGTTACATGTAGATCACTGGGCTTGAGGGGGGTACAGAGGCATTCTGTTACCAAAGAACACATGAGTATTTAGTAAGTATTTGTGGAAATTTGAAGCGGAGCTGATCACTCAAGAGAAATATCCAACACTCATTACCATTGAGGAAGTTCTAAATGGACAATGTTCCTTCTGGTTCCCACAGTCCCTCAGCTTCGCAGGTCTCCATGGAGCTGATATCACTGCTTGACCTTGTCAACCACTTGGAGATGAACACGTGATACCCTAGCTGCTTTAACTGGCACTTGTTGGTTACTGAAGATGAATATCCACAACTCCTAAACTTGGATTGTAGCTATGTCTTTAGCTGTCTCTCTCACTCTCCCTCTCATCCTATGTTGAGCTTTTGTTTTGAGACAGGGTCTCAAGTAGCTGAAGATGACCTTGAACCTGCCTTTGTCTCCCAAGTGCTGAGTTTATAATCATGAGCCACCATGGCTGGCTCATCTTCTCTTTGAATCCTGATAATGTTTTTCTTAACTTCTGATCATCATATATATACATATATATGTATATATATATACATATATATGTATATATATACATATATATGTTTATATAATATTTTGATTTATTCCTTGATAATTTCATGTGCGTATACTATGTATTTTGATCATATCCACCTCTTCTGACTCCTCTGGTCTTCACCCAACACACATCACCTTCCCAAATCCATCTCCTCCTCCTCCTCCACCTCCTCCTCCTCCTCTTCCTCCTCCCTCCTCCTCCTCCTCCTCCTTCTTTAAATAACCCACTGAGTTAAATCACTGCTGCATATGTATGGATGCGGATCTATCCACTGGGCACCGGAAGCCTCCCCCAGCAGCCGTCCACTGCAATAGCCCCTCAGCAAGCGGTGGGGCCTGCTGAGCCCCTTTGCCATCCCTGTTGGAATGTTGACTGGCTTGGTCTTATACAAGTCTTGCACAGGCAACCATAGCTGCTGTGAGTTCATGAGTGGGACAGCCATGTTGTGGCCTGAAAGCAACATTTTGCAGGGAACATTCTACAATGTTCCCTGAGCCTTGGAGGGGTTGATATGGATGGATGCCCCATTTAGAGCTGAGGCCGGATGTAGTGGCACATACCTTTTTTTTTTTTTTTTTTTTTTTTTTTTTTATTTTGTCTTTTGTGAGACAGGGTCTCCCTGTAGGCCCCGACTGTCCTGGAACTCACTCTGTAGACCAGCGGGCCTTGAACTCACAGAGATTCAAGCCTGCCTCTGCCTCCCCAAGTGCTAGGATTAAAGGCATGCACCACCATGCCTGGCGGCACATCACCCAAAGGCAATCACTGTAGTTTAACACGGGACACTATTAATATATTTATTTTTTGATTCTTTGAGTCACAGTCTTACACTGTAGCCTAGAAATCACAATGTAGCCCTGAACTTGAGGGTAATCCTCTTGTCTTGTCCTCCCAAGTGCTGGGATTATAGGTATGAGCCACCATACCTGTATTTTTAATTGATTTAAATTAAGTGCAATACTGCCTATCACATGACATTTCATGTGCTTTATTTTCTAATGTATTCTCAGTTTGTTTTAATTTTTTTCTAGGATAAGTAATGTTACTAGGATAGGAGAAAAATTATAAATATTTCTTTCTACAATTGTATTCCTTTCAATCCCCAAGCCACCAATAATCTTTTCGTCTCCCTCCCCTCCTCTCCCTTCTTCCCTCCCTCCCCTCTGTTTCTCCCTCTTTTTCTTTCTTTTTTTGGGGGCGTCTTTTTGAGACAGGGTCTCCCTGTAGCCCCAGCTGTCCTGGAACTTGCTCTGTAGGCCAGGCTGGCCTTGAACTCACAAAGATCTGCTTGCCTCGGCCTCCCAAGTGCTAGGATTAAAGGAGGTGGGCTACATCGTAAATGGCTGATGATAAGAGAAATATTTTACTAAGGTAATCTGATCTGCTCAAGGGGAACAGGACACTGGGGTAAGGTCACAGTTACACTTTGAGAAGAGAAACCCATGATTTAAGAAGATTTTAATAAAGTTTTGATGGATACAATAGTGCCATACGAGTGAGTTAGTGACAAGCTAGGTGGAAAATTGAGAGTGAGCATTTAGAAACATTCACACTGCTGCACTTCCCAAGTATAAAGTCATGGGCTTATCTTTAAAACAGGGTATGTAAGCAAGCAACAGGGAGACCAGGAGAGAAGATGCAATGAAACAATTATTATTTTTTATGGTATATATGTGTAAGTACATGCATATGAGCATGTGTGTGTGTGTGTGTGTGGTTGCTTGTAGAGACCAGAAGAGGGTATTGGATCCCCTGGAGCTGGAGTTACAGATGGCTGTGAACTTCCTGATGTGGGTGCTGGGAATTGAACTCTGGTCCTCTGATCTCCACATGTGTGCTTTGACACATGTATGTGTATATACACAAAATAAATCATGCAAAAAGACTCCACACACAGTAATAAATCATGCAAAAAGACTCCACACACAGTACTTTCATTTCTGGAAATAATGAAGAAATAAATGCATTAACTTTTGTTAGACTTACATATAAACAAAAACAAAAAACCCCCAGAGTATTAGAAAGTGCTGAAATATAGCTATAACTATTCAAAAGCTGACAGAAGCAGCTGCTCTGTATTCCTTATTTCTATTATCAAATATCTTATTTTTTATTTTACGAGTATGAGTGTTTGCCTACATGTATGTAAGTGCATCCATGTCATGCAGCACCCACTGAGGTCAGAAGAGGGCATTGAACTTCCCTCTTCTGACTTCAGGACAGTTGTTAGCTGCCATATGGGTGCTGGGAATTGAACCAGGTCTTCTGTAAGATCAGTCAGTGCCCTTAACCACTGAGCCATCTCTCCAGCCCCTTTGTTTCTATTATTAGTTCTTCACAGGCTTCTTATAAAGTAACACTTTAGGTTGCCTGGTCTAAAAAGTCTCTGCAACCTTACTAGGAGGGTCCCTGATACTGGCTTGCAAATGTTGGGTGAATCTATAACAAAGAAGTGGTTCAAGTGACACTTTAAAGTGGTGTGGCTCAATGTGCTACAATGATATAGAACGTGACTCACAGAACACAAAAGCCTGCAGAGTGTGCATCACTGGACTATGACAGATACACGGCCAGTGCATACACAGAAAGCTTTCTACTATTCGTGCTGGTAACAGGAAGAGCGTGAGGGTGACAGGAAGGAATGATTTTTTTTTTAACCTCTCAGCAAATCCAAGTAGCCCTGAGCTGGTAGATCGCAATGTCTCCCATTATGTACCAGTGTGATTTAGAGCTTGAGTTTTCATTGAGAGAATGCTCCTTGCAGTGATATTATGACATGATTACCTGGGCTGTAAATCGATGCACTGATTCCTTCCTTGACAAAGTTTTGCTATTAAAAATGAATCCTAGGCTAGGGTGATTGCTCAGTGGGTTAAGTGCTTGCCCGGCGAGCCTGAGGACCTTGGTTCTGATCTCTAGAACCCATATCATGCTGGGCAAGGTGGCATGCATCTCTTATTCCAGCTCTCTATGGGGAGGTGGGGGGCAGAGAAGGGAGAGTCCCTAGAAACTCACGGCCAGCTAGGCTGGTGAGTGCATGGGCAAACAGCAAGAGCCCTCTCTCAAACAAGGTAAATGCAAGGACCTACATTCGAGGTTTTTCTCTGACCTACATATGTGTCATGGCATGTGAGTGCCCACAGTCACACATGAACACAGAAACACACACACACATGCCCATGCACATGTACACACACAATGCACATACACACATGCAATGCACACACAATGCACACATACATACGCATACCCACACCCACCTGCACATGCAGACACACATGCACATACACGCCCCCAAAGATTTTAAAGTCAACCATAATTAACTATTCTGCTTAGTTATTATGGAGTAAAAGTTGTGACTTATGTAAGGGGTGATATTCTGAATTTTGTACTCTCCTTACTATGGGTTAATATGAAAATGATTAGAAATGACCATTGCTGCATGCAGAGGTGAACAATTTTCGAGGAGAAAAACTCTAAGATATTTTTACTGTTCCCTCCAGGCAAGGCTCCATTTTGTGAACTTCAAAAAGTTGAAAATAGATCTCCAGACTTAACTATTTGTCCAATAGTTTTAAAAGTTTTTACATGTATGAGTGTATTGCCCGCATGTATGTAGTGCACCTGTGTTGTGCAGTGCCCAGGGAGGTCAGAAGAAGGTGTCGGATCTCCTGGGACTGGAATGACAGACAGTTCTTAGCCAACATGTAGGTGCTGAGATTCAAACCCAGGTTCTCTGCAAGAGCAACTGTGCTATTAACCACTGAGCCATCTCTCCAGCCCCTTGTCCAATATTTTAATACCTTTGACTATCGTAATATTGCCTTGAAAGGATGGGTGAAGCATATGTTGTTCCAAAGATACCAAATGTCTAAGGGCATTCAAACAGGGTGAGGTTTGAAAGAACCAAGTTTCTGCAGACTGTCAGGACATATCCCATACTAGAACAACAATCACCAAAAGGTGATGGTCTCGTCACTACACATCTGTGACTCATTGTCAGTGATATGATCAACCTGAAAATACATTTAAGAGCTAGGCCCTGTGAGTGGAAGGGCGGTCATCCCAGCTACTCTAGAAGCCTAGACAGGAACATGGAAAGCTAAGTAGCTCTGTCCTTTAATTTGGGCAAGTCTCATAGTGGACAAGATCTCACTAGGTAGCCCTGGCTGTCCTCAAACTATGTAGACCAGGCTGGCCTTGAACTCACAGTGATCTACTCATCTCTGCCTCCTGAGTGCTAGGATTAAAGACATGTGCCACAATGCCTAGCTGCTTCTTCTATAACTTTTGTTGTCATTTAGAACAGTGACATTTAATTTAATTTTTTTTTTTGAGACAGGGTCTCCCTTTAGTCTCAGCTGTCCTGGAGCTTGCTCTGTAGACCAGGCTGGCCTTGAATTCACAGAGATCCACCCACCTCTGCCTCCCAAGTGCTAGGATTAAGGCATGCACCACCACATCCGGCCATTTTATTTAATTTTATAATTTTTTTGTATGTGTATGTACGCTTACGTGTCTGTGATATGGGCTTTTGTATGCAAAGGCCAGAGGTTGATGTATAGACATCACCCTCTCTCTCTCCACTGTATATTTTTATTACATTCATTTTTCCTTATTTTCTTATTTGTTTATTATTTATTTTGTGGGGAGGCATGTGTGGAGGTCAGAGGACAGCCTGTTGGAATCAATTCTCCCCCTTCACAGTGTAGGTTCTGGGCATTGTACTCAGGTTGTCTGGCTTGGTGGCAAACACCTTTACCCATCAAACCATCTCACTGGCCTGGAATTATATTTAAATTTTTTTTTTTTTTGTCTTTTCGAGACAGGGTCTCCCTCTAGCCCCAGCTGTCCTGGAACTCACTCTGTAGACCAGGCTGGCCTTGAACTCACAAAGATCTGCCTGCCTCTGCCTCCCAAGTGCTAGGATTAAAGGCGTGCGCCACCACACCCGGCGTAAATTTTTATCAAAAGGTGAGTTAACTACAACTCTATAAAAACCAAGCTGACATTACTTCTCTGTTTAAATGTCTTTTACTAACTATTCATTCTTTGCTTTTAATTTTTAATCATGTGTACACGTGTGTCTGTCTTCATGTGCCTTCAGAGGGCAGAAGAAGACATTGGATCACCTGGAGCTGGAGTTATGAGTATGGTAGTTGTGAGCTGCCCAGTATGGATGCTGGGAACTAAACTCTGGTCCTCTGGAAGAACAATATGCTCTTTTAACTGCTGAGCCTTCTCTCTGGCCCTAATAATTTACTTTTATTACATTTTACAAAAACATCCATCCATGCTGGACTGGGGATTTAAGAATTCTGGCCTTTAGCCCAGACAGATGTTCTCAGATACACCCATGGGGTCCTTCGGAATAGCTGGATAAGAGCTTTCGGTGAGAACCTGTGTTAGAAATCAGGCTCTGGGAGGCAGAGTTAGGTCTTACTTCCATGGAACACTTGCTGGAGGGGCCCTTCCTTAACAGCAGTTAAGAGGCCCAGGTTCAATTGAAATACGCATGTATGTTAAAACGTGGTATGTTTTGCATGATGTCCTCCAAAGTCATTTGAAGTGGAACGTTAATATAATAATTCATTTCAAAGCTGGAAATACAAGCAAAAGACATAGCTCTGAAACCCAGTCAGAATCAAGTCCTGGATTGGAACAAGAAGATTGCATGTCTGAACTTGGCCCTGGGTCTACCCTGATCTAGAATCACCAAAGGTGAACATTCCCATAGACTTTTCTCCAACCACAGCTGCTTCTTCAGGGCTCAGCAGCCAGAGTCTCAGCATTTCTCAAAATTAGTGCCAGATACTTTTTACTTTTTTGTGGGCTCCAGGCACCTGAGTCTTACCCTCTGTCCTCCTTAGCTTCAACCTGACACATCCTAGGGTCACACATAGGAGTCTTGATTGAGAGATTGATAGGCCTGTGGGCATGTCTGTGGGAGATCATCCTGATTGTTAACTGCTGTAGGAAGGCCCATTCGGTGGTGGGAGGAGGCTAAGCAAGCCAGGGAAGTGTGAGCCACACAAGCCAGCAAGCACCATTCCGCCATGGTTTCTCCTGCACACCCTTGGCTGAGGAGTTCCCTGGTTACGGAGATAATGTCACATGGCAGAGCAAGCAGGTCTGCCTTCTACTTCCTGCCCCGACTTCCCTCAAGGTTGGACTGTGACCTGTAAGTATGAACCAAACAAACATTTTCTTCCCCTTGTAGGAAGATCCAGTTTGAATTGGTGTAGTTTTCAGTTAGCATGCCTCAGGGCACCCGGTGGCCGAGAGTCTGACCCCACCCCAGGGAGGAGCCAACAACGTGGCCTAGCTGGATGATGCTGGGTGGGGCAATGGTGTGCAGTGGTGCGGAGTTGGGGCGCCTATGATTGGCTCTGGGAACTGACGTCATTTGGTTTATAAAAGCAGGCTGTAGCAAGGAATAAATTTGAATTTCCCAGTAATATCGTCATGGAATTCCCTGCCATCATTTTTTATTAATTATTGCACGCATACAGGCCAAGGTAGGCCTGCATTTCATTCGGGTGGCCAGTGGGTTGGAAAGAGGTCCCTGTGTGGACCACCAATCTGGGTAGCTGGTGTTGTGAGTGGACATAGGCTGAAGATAGGCCAACAGCCATCAGCCTGAAGGTCCTGTCCAGGGTTCAGCAGTCTCTGGGCAGGTGGGAAGTCACGGCCAAGAGTGGAACACGTGTCTCGAGGGTCCAGGCTAAGGGCCTGAGTTGGAAGTACCACCACCCAGACTGGGCTACGGGAAGTAGCTGGCTGGTCTCTGCACTGAGAGGCTAGCTCCCTACAGCAGCTGCTGGCAGGTGCTGTGTCCCCCTCCCCTTAGCAGGGCCGTGTGGTCCCTGTTTGGCACAAAAGGAAAGCTTCCTGCACCCCTAAGTGGCTTTGGTCACAGTGACTGTCACAGGGACAGAATGTAAGGCCACCACTTCCCTTCTACGAGGCTCTGACGGTGGAGCTTCTGAAGACAGAGGTTGCTGGCTTGCTCTCCATGGCCCTTGGTGTTTGGAGTTCTCTCTCACCTCACATGACTTCCTTCTTGAATAACTGTTGTTTCCAAATCTTTGTTTTCTTTTTTTTGTTGTTTGTTTGTTTGTTTGTTGTTTTGGGGGGGTTTTTTTGGTTTTTTTTTTTCTTCCTCAACAATTTTCTTCCCCTTCCCTTAGGGGTTTCATTCAGATACACAACTCTCAATGTTCAGATCTCCCTTCTTTTCTTCATTTTTCTTCCTCTTCCTCCTTCTCCTCCTTCTTTTCTTCCTCTTCCTTTTCTTCCTTCTCCTCTTTTTAAAAGACTGAGTCTTGAGCTGTGTAGCTCTGGCTAGCCTGGAACTCTACTATGTACACCACACTGGTGTTGCACTTGTGCTAATCCTCCTGCCTCCGTCTCCTGAGTGCTGGGATTATGAGGGTACACCACCATGCCTAGACCCTGTCTCACATTTATTGAGTTGTGTAGCTGTGAGCACAAGCTCTCTGAAACTGTAACTTTCAGTTAACAGCTCAAATTTTGACATTAACAAAGACAAAAAGAAAAGAAAAGAAACAAAATCCCAAGATGTAATTTCTTTTCCTGGAAGTAATGAGCTGGCTTCATTTATTTTTCAAGAAAATGTCTACTCCCAACCCAATTCTGAATGGTCATTATCTGTCTTTCAAATGAAAGCTTCTTCTGTAAGGAAGCACTAGCTGAGCTCTGGGTCACCTCTGGAGCAAGTCTAGTTGAGCCTTGGGGAATGTCAAGGCCCAAACATGACCACTTTCCCTGAGAATCCAGCTTTATCTCTTTGTAGTCTTTGGACTTTAAACTATGGTGATTTTATTTTCTGTATCTCAAACCAGAACATGTAGATCAGAGCGTGTTTTCTACACCATTTCCAAGCATAAAAGATGGGATAAAGGATAGATGTTTCCCTGACTTCTGAATGCTTGAAATAGAAGCTTTCAAATCCTGGCCAAGCTGCCAGGAGAAATGCAGAACGTCAGCAGCCTCCAGGAAGGTAATCAGGAGCTGTATGGTGCGAGATATGGTGGAAACAGGCATATCCTTGAATGCTAGACCTAGTCTGCTCTAGCCTGCGTTGACCCTGTATTACGGGCCAGTCACTGTTACAAGGCTCCAAGACCTCAAGTCCACTATACACTCATCCTGCTTCTTATATTTACAGCTGATGGACAATGGTGCTAGAAATTAGAAGAGACAGTTTAGCTGTCTGGCATGGAGGTGGCTCTGCTATGGTCCTGTGATTACAGGTACCACCTGTTGGGGAGACCAGGCTCATGATTAATCCACAATTGTCGAACAGATGAAAGTGGGGTGTTGTCGTGGAAGGAAACTGATTACAGTCTTTTTATCCCCTACCATCTGGCAGCATTGAGACAGACACTCACTCACCCTGACATATGGTCACTGGCCAGAGAGAAAGGAGAGAAGCACATGGTACCAGCGATGAGCAGACCCCACAGTTTCCCATGGTGCTTGGCAGGAGAGGGTTTGAAATGGGTCTTACTTTTAAAATTTCTTTAAAATATGCATGTAGAAAAAATTCATGTTTTTAAGAAATATTTTCTTCTTATTATTTTATGTGTATCAGTGTTTTGCCTGCATGTAGGCCTGTGCACCATGTGTGTGCCTGGTGTCTGTGGAGTCCAGAGAGGTCGTCAGATCCACTGGAACTGCAGCTACAGATGATTGTGAGCTGCCACGTGGGTGCCAGGAGCGCAGCCAGTGCTCCTACAACTGAGCCATCTCTCCCTCCCATGGCTTCATGTACTTTAATCTCAATTCCGTTTTTGAGAAGTTTTGATGCTCTAGCCAAATATGTTAATTCTCCATTCCCTCAAATAGCATCTCAAGTCCCATTTTCCCCATGGGGAGTGCATGAAAGTTAATTGGCTTTTAATGGGGGTGGGACTTTCATAAGTCCCACCCCCATTAAAAGCATTTATTGGCTTGATCTATAATTAGTATATTTTCCATCATGCTACTTGTTTGGGGTAAAAGTATTTGACACCAACTGCCAGTCACTGAGCTGTTATTATAGGGTGGGCACCATTTTATATGTGCTATATGGTATTTATTTATGGAAATCTTATAGAATTATATATCATGGAAATTATTGTAGTTCCTATTCTACAGAAGAAGAAACTGAATCATAGATCCACCAGGAAAGACCCCCAAGAATGCACGGCTGCTGGAAGCTGACTCTGTTACTTCCAAGCTTGAGTTCTTCACTGTCTTGCTTTGGAATGGATGATATGGGAAAAACAAAGGACCAGGAGAAAACTCCAGTTCTGTTGCCAACCTCAGTGGGAGCTAACTGCCTGACAGCATACGAGTCACACAGCCCTCTGCTTTTCCTACCTATAAACCTATCTACCAATGCTGACACCTGCCCTGCTTCCCTCTGGCAGTTGATGAAACTGCAAAGATGGATGAGACCTTGAGAGAAAGCTAGAGAGCAGGAATTGCAGGGTATCTATTTACCATCTGAGTGTACTTCAGAAAGAAGGTTTCAATGATTGCTATATACATTCATAAATAACAGACAGTCATGGATGCTTGGACATCCCAAACCCCAGAATCATAAGTTCAACAGAGTTTTCACTTTATAAAGCACTCAGCCTCAGATATCCTACTCTAGCAAAAGAAGTGGATGAAGACACATATTTGTGGCTCTGTGGTTTGGAGCATATAGGCTTAGCATTGCTGCATTTTTGATGGACTGATTCTTTCATCATTGTGTAATATTCTCTTGACTCTGGTGACAATCATCACTCTGACTTATCTTATTTGACATTAATACAACCACATATATTTTTCTGAATTAATATTTACATGATATAGTTTTGTTTCAGACAGAGATGAACCCACTAAAGATATTCATATTCTAACTTTCAGAACCTGTGAATTTATGATCTTATAGAGCAGAAAAGACTAGGGAAATGTGGGTAAGGATTTTGAGATGGAGAGGTTATCTGGGATTACCCAGGTGGACTCAAGGTTCTTTTCAGTGGAAAGGAGAGGCAGAAGCTAAGGTATGAGTGATGTAATATGAGATAGACATCAGCCTGTCCTTGCAGACTTTGACCATTAAAGAAGACAGCCTTGAGTCAAAGGATGTGAATGAGGATGACCTCCAGAAGCTGGTAAGAACAGGATTCCTCTCCAAAGTTTCCAGAAACGAATGTGAGCCTTCCACCACCTTGATTTTAGCCCACAAAGATTTGTGTCAGATTTTTTATGTACAGAGCTGCGTGATAATGTCTCCTGGAGCCGCTAAGTTTATAGCAATTTGTAGTAATGGTGTTAGGGAACTAGTTCAACTTTTTCATCCTTTTGCTTTCAAACCTGCCTTTAACATTCCCTTTGAAGTGAATTTCTCATAGACAGCATATACTTGAGTCATTTTTATTCAATCTGCCAATCTCTCTTTCAATTGGTAAATTTAATTGGTAAATGCCATTGAAGATAGGACCCCAGTTTACCATTTTTGTTCCTGTTATCTTTCTTTTCACATTTCTGTTGCCTTTTCCATACTTTCTTGTGGATTGGATATTTTTTTGGAATGCCATTTTGATTTGTCCATGCTGTTTTTTAATGTGTGTCTCTTTCTTTTTTAGTCATTGATAGATATATTACACATACATAAAACCTTTAACTGTTGTGCCATTGCTTTATCTATTAAAACAAAATATAGAAGTCTTTTTGTTTTTTATCCTCCCTTTTTATATTATAATCACTGAAGTATCAAAAACATTTAGACTGTACCAGACTACATCATCATTTCACTCAACCATAACAGAATTAAGAAAGCTAAAGAGGTAGAAAATCGGTGTGTCCACTCATTTTGTGCCTATATATTTTTTAAAAAAATACAGGAGGCTGGAGAGATTGCTCAGTAATTAAGAGCACTGGATGCTCTTGCAGAGGACCTGGGTTTGATACCCAGCACCCACATTGTGGCTAGCAACTGTCCTAACTCCAGTTCCAGGGGATCCAACACAGTTTTCTGACCTCCATAGGTACTGTACGACACAAGTACAGTTCCATACATGCAGACAATACATTCTTACACATAAAATAAAAATAATAAATGAATTTAAAAAAAAGCGTAGCCAGGATCCATCAAGAAAAACTTAGATGTGTAGAGAACTGATTTGGAGGCAGCAGTTGAATAGAAGAAAACACAGCTACCATGATTAACGTACATATCTCAGAAAAAAACAACAACAAAGAATCGTGTGTTCTTTCTTAGTTTCTTATGTCCCAAGATTCCTTTTCTTGCAAATTACTTTCAGAATTTCCTGTAACCACTTTGGGAATCAGTCTTCTGGGGGACATATTTCCTAGGTTGTCCGTCATCTGAGAATGTTTTCATTTTACCGTCATTCCTGAAAGATACTTTTACTGGGTATAGAAGTTC